>JAWDGP010002489.1:1570000-1671747 GCA_033675545.1 Elysia crispata
TAGTGGGCCTTAAAATTTATTATATTTTTTTCATCCTTTTTTATGTAGTGGTAAATATTTTGCATTTTACTCTCAAGTTTCATCATAATTATGTTCTTATCAGCAATGGCAACACAGATCTACGTCAAAGAAGGCCGACTTGGCAGTAACTATTGAAACCATGTAAGCATAACGATGGACAAATGGCACAAACAATCTGTATGGAGATGGTTCAAAGGTCTTTTGGCATGCAGTTACAACCGACTATGGGTTTTGTTTTGTTACTTATTATTCGAGGTCTTCTTTATTGGTTCATTTTTAAGGCTTTGAGTAATCGAAGCTAATCATTTAAATTTTTTTTGCATACATTTCTTTATGTAAAAGAATTTCTAAGAAACAGTTTTGAACTCAGAAAGTATACCATTGTCATCTTAAAATCTGATAAGCTCTTCTATCTTGTAATGATTACAGACCGGTGTCTAACATAGAAAAGAGGCTAACAAAGCATCAATACTTCAGCGTTATTATTATCTAAAAAAAATAAAAGATACAAGTGCAATAAAAAATAAGCATTACAGGAGTAGGAATTTACAAACAGTGTTACTGCACAAGGCCAGAATGACTTTCAACACCGCGCTCTATAGGATATCAAACTAGTGCGTTGGAGAAATTCACATGGCTTCATAATAATGGTATGGCTTATTCTCGAATCTCAAATATAGAAATGCTGTTATTAGGACATAGGCTTAAGCATAAACTCTAGCTCTGCCTTAAGTAATTTCTGTGAAACACCATAGTATCAGGGCGTTTCAAAGTTCTTTTCATGTGTATGTATATGAATCTACGTATATTTTATGTAGGAGAAAAATTGCATTTTATCGCTTATAAAACTTTAGCACATTACTTTGTTGTTTCCATTAACTCAAACATTATATCTTGATTTATTATTATTATTATTATTATTATTATTATTATTATTATTATTATTATTATTATTATTATTATTATTATTATTATTATTATTATTATTATTATTATTATTATTATTATTATTATTATTATTATTATTATTATTATTATTATTACCATCATTATTATTATTATTATTATTATTATTATTATTATTATTATTATTATTATTATTATTATTATTATTACTATTATTATCATTATTATTAATTTCCTACCCAAAGTTTCTTAAACAACCGTATACTGAGACGACGGCTTCCTTTCACACCAGAGATAGATCTAGGTCTGCTTAGATCGGATCCAACCCTCACCTTTAGAATAAGGTCTTAGCCAAGCTGTGCACGAACCCAGAACTATCGAATTCTCAGTCAGACGCTCTACCGGTTGAGTTATGTAACATCTACAACTGTGACGTATAGCTCAGGGCTATTTTCAGCAATATCTATGTTCAATATTTTCATTCATACTTGCTTAAAAAGTTAAATAGCATCGCATTTCTTTGTTTTCTTTCAATTTTTGCCCATTCCGTACTATTTATTAACAACTTAAGTGAAACATATAGAATGAAAAAAAAAATACCAATACAAAACCATGGAAATTGCATATAAAATTCTTTGCTGCATGCTATTTGGAGCAACCAATTTTTTACCACAGCTATAAAAAACGGTGTTATAAAAAATATCCTTTTTAAGTTTTATACATCGCCTTTAGTTACTATGTTCGAAATGTTATTATCTTTTAACAGCACATTAGACAAAATATCAAACATTCTATAAAATTGCTTTGAACGGGGCCTAAAGAAAAATTATGTCCCTAACTTCAAAGAAAAGAAAGAAAGGAACCAAAGACTAGAAATGGCGCACAAAGGGAAAGTTAAGATACAGAAGTTCAGATAAAAATAAGTCTTACAGAGAATAAAGGCTTTCAAAACAAATTAGTTATTACATGAAAAGATAGAAGGAGAAAGTGGGAGAGACGGAAAGACTGGTAAAAATAGACAAAGAGAGAGGGAGAGAGAGAGAGAGAGAGAGAGAGAGAGAGAGAGAGAGAGAGAGAGAGAGAGAGAGAGAGAGAGAGAGAGAGAGAGAGAGAGAGAGAGAGAGAGAGAGAGAGAGAGAGAGAAAGTAATTCTTCTATAATCAACATTCCTCGTCGGCCTGTACAGGTGTTTGCTTTAGTATCTCCTAAGCCCATTTAAATACCTTTTTGGACATTTTCTAGCATAAAGCAGCTTTTAGCATCATTTTGTGGAACACAGGCATCAAGGCATGACTTACCATCTTGTCTGAAAAAAAAAAAAAAACTGTTTTAAAGAGAAAGGAAAGAAGAAAAAAAACTATGACTTTTACTGCGCTAAGGCAATGACCCTGGTATGTTGGTCATTACGACCCAGATGACGAGGGGACACTATTTGCGTTGCTTTACGTGCCTTTTGATTAGTTTTTACGTCCCCTTGTTTCCCCGAAGAATGTTGGATACTTTTGTCCCTGAAATAATTGTCCTAAGAATTCAGGAATTTTCAAGTCGCCTAAGCTACCGAAAGAATCTAAGGACGTTCAAGTCGCCTAAGTTGAGAATAACGAAGGACGAAGTGCATTGCTGGTCAGTGGTCACTAACTCTTGACCAGCGTAGTATCTACAAAAAACAAAATCATGCCCTCATTTTTTTTTTTTTTTGGACAACGGTAGCCAGCGCTGCCAACGTAGTATCTCAGGACCCATGTCAATTAAAGACGCCAGTCGGCGCGCGCTGGATTCCGTGAAAAACAAATCAAGCTTATGGGATGAGAATAGATGGTAGGAGGGTATGGCGGGAATCTCAATCATTGTTGCTTAGAAAAACAAACACAATATTTCAACAAGAAAGTGGGGGTTGGGATTTTTTAAAAATATTTTTTAAATGGAAACGTAAGCGAATGATATACTTCACTGTAAATACGGGAACGGTAGATAGACAGTTTGATAGACAGGTAGATAAATAGATAGATAGATCAATAGATAGATAGTTAGATAGATAGATAGATAGATAGATAGATAGATAGATAGATAGATAGATAGGTAGATACAAATAGAGAGATTGATAGGTAAATAAATGGACAGATAGAAAGGTTATTAGAAAGATAAATAAATAGATCGAGAGGTAGATATATAGACAAATAGATAAATAGATAAATAGAAAAATAATAGATAGAAATATGGATAGGTAGGAAGGTATATAGATTGACAAATAGATAGATGGATAAGGGAAACAATATAGACAGGGTGAGAGAGAGCGGTGGGAAACAATGATAAATTTGTGACAGGAGTAACAAATTATTTCCCTTTGTATTACGCAGTGGCAATCTTTCCCATCCATAGTATTATTAAATATTTAAGTCTCTGTCTTTTTTTTATTTCCTCATTTTATACAAAGACATTTTTTCCCTTCAAGAGTATTCTGTGTTTATTTTCGCCAAATTGAAATTCCATTTAAAACAATAGTTTAGAATGATTTATATATAAAACTATAACTTTTTTTGTTCCCAATGGCAGTCGGTATACACAAATCCACGTACTTTCATTTTCCTTTCCCTCCACATCGCCCTCCCCCTCCCCCTGGTTTTATCCGGCGCCAGGCATGCACGAGGCCCACTACTGTAGCCCACCTTTGCCAGATCACTGAGATCAGTGCTCCCCGGCGCCCTCCTCCGCCCCGTAAACAAGACCTGAGAGCGCGATGCGTGTGGTCCCCTGGCTGCAGGGCGCCAGGTGAGAAACGGGGAGGACCAGTTAATGATTTCTACACCGGCTCCACTTGGGTGGTCTGCCGGGAAGTCTTGACTTATGCCCCCTTCACTTCAGTTTCTGAGGCTCTCTGTCTCTCTGTCTCTCTGTGTCTCTCTGTCTCTCCTTTTTGGCCTGTTGGCTTCGTATTCGGCCGGTTGTGGCTTTTGGCTCCGATTTGGCTACACTTTTCGATCTCTCTCTCTCTCTCTCTCTCTCTCTCTCTCTCTCTCTCTCTCTCTCTCTCTGTCTGTCTGTCTGTCTGTCTGTCTGTCTGTCTGTCTGTCTCTGTCTCTGTCTGTGTGTCTGTCTGTCTGTCTGTCTGTCTCTCTCTCTGTGTCTCCTTCAATCTTTCACTCTATCCTTATCAATACCTTCTCTCCTATTTCCATCTTCTTCTTTCACTCTCTTAGTCTCCCTTGATTTTCTTTCGATTTCTCACTCTTTTCTCTTTCCCTCTCCTTTTCTCACACACACCAACTATTTTTTTTTGCTCTTCTTTTTAAAAGCCAGATGTACAATGTCATACATTTTTATATCTTTTTTCTCTCATTCTCGCACCCTCTCCATCCGTCCCTCTCTTGTTCAGTTACTTCTCTCGATCTTTCTCGTTGCTGAGGACCTTTATACCTCCCTTCATTTCACGGAATAATGAAACTCTCTCCTTGCTCTATTTCCCCAGCCAACTTTGCTCACTCCAAATTTTACGATCCCATAGAATAAATCCAATGTTTATCCGTGCCTTATTCTTCTGTTAACCTTACTTTCTCCCGCCTTCCTCTCTTTCTACCCTTTATTATCTTCCTCAGTTTCTCTGTCCTTCACTCTCCAACCCATTTTAGCCCAAGGGCTGCCAAGGATAGAGAACAAGAGTCGTTATAACTGATTCTGTCTCCTGCGCTCCGTCTCTATTTCATTTCCGCGATGCGGCGACGTCGACAACCGACTGATCTCCGACAATTCATGGGCGTTTGCCCTGGTGGGGGCAGTCATGCCAGCGCTGCCGGCAGCCACCAGTTGTGAAGTGAAAAATTATTTTTTGAGTTGTAGATAGACAGCTAAACACCTGTGAAAACGTCCCAAAAATGTTGTAAATAAAACACAGTCGTTTTTCTCGATTTATTTCGAGAGATGTGTTTATCGTCGTACAGTATTAATTTTTCATAATAGCTCGCAATTAAATGCATCCTTTACCCTATTCGCACATAAATTTTTCTATTATTTAAGTCTGTTTAACTTTTTGCCCGTTTGTCTATTTTTCTTCTATTTTATATGTTGTTGCCCAATCTCCATCATCACTCCCTCTCTTTCTCTCTCCTTCCTGTCTTCTCCTCATTCTTTTTTTCTCTTTCTCTCTCCTTCCTGTCTTCTCCTCAATCTTTTTTTTTCTCTTTCTCTCTCCTTCCTGTCTTCTCCTCCATCTTTTTTCTCTTTCCCTCTCCTTCCTGTCTTCTCCTCCATCTTTTTCTTTTCTCTTTCTCTCTCTCTCCATCCTGTCTTCGCCTCCATCTTTTCTTTTCTCTTTCTCTCTCCTTCCTGTCTTCTCCTCCATCTTTTTTTTCTCTTTCATCTTTCCTTCCTGTTTTCTCCTCCATCTTATTTTTTCTTTCTCTCTCAGTCTCTTCTAATACAAATCAATTAAACACATACCACCCACATTGCTTCTCCGTTTAGTCTGCTCTTTGGCACCGATGTCAATAAAATGTTGGCTTCCAGACTGACAAATGTATATATCTTCAAATTTTTTTCTATCGATTCTGCTAAGATTAATTTACCTCGTTATTAAGTTATAAAAAAATGGATGGAACAAACGCAGATAAGAAACAGGGGGGAAAGTGAAAATGTGTGTGGGGGTTGGGGGGAGGGGGGGGGGGTGGAATTTAATCACAATGCCATTTTGAAGATAAAGTATAGAGGACATGGCACTCAAAGTGAAAGAGAGCGGGTATCTATTTTCTTGTACGTGGAAGACCCGTTCGCAATTTTCTAGAGATTTTTTTTAATGTCTAAGGCAAATTAATGAAGAATGCCTCTCGTACTCTTCGAATACCTCATATTATGTCTCAGTCCTTTGTTTCTATCCCAAACTCCATTCCTTCTGTCTGTCTGTCTGTCTGTCTGTCTGTCTGTCTGTCTGTCTGTCTGTCTGTCTGTCTCTCTCTCTCTCTCTCTCTCTCTCTCTTGCTCTGTCTGTTTCTCTCTCTCTTTCTTTCTCTCTCTCTCTCTTTCTCTCTCTCTCTCCCTTGCTCTGTCTGTTTCTCTCTCTCTCTCTCTCTCTCTCTCTCTCTCTCTCTCTCTCTCTCTCTCTCTCTTCCCTCTCTTTTTATCTTAACCCGCTCTCATTTTCTAACTCTGTGTCTCATCTGTCTCTCATATTCTGCCAAATCTAACATGATCAGTAAGTTTCACTTTGAGGTACGTAATTTCCTCAGATTAGTGATTGGGGTTTAAGACTCTGGGATACGGGCAGCAGTTATATACCCAACCTCCAGCCACCTTCCCTCCGGCCACATTCTGAGTCCTCATGATAGAAGATCAAAGAACATTGATCCTGTTGCTTAATGGTTTGGTAAATTCACTGCTTACAATATAATTATATAGATTCTATTATGATTTCAGAAAAAAAAATTATATCAATTTGAAGGAACAACACAGAAACAAAGTTGTTTGTTTCTTTGTTTCATTGTTTGACATAGCTCGTCTACAACAAGGTGATCTGAGGTCTATATAGCATTTCTAGCAAGTCCCCGTCGGGTGGGGCAAACAGAAGCGGTATAACCCTAAAATTTATTTAAAGGCAGCATGGGAAACGATCTTGCGATATTAGTCCCTGCAGATATCATGATCGTGGACGTTCTGAACCAAAATTTACTGATTCCAAAGGAAATAGATTATAGTTCTACAAACAACTCCTGATTTAACCATCTTTGGAGAGAGAGAGAGAGTGAGGAAGAGGGTGAAAGAGAAAGAAAGAAAGAAAGAAAGAAAGAGAGAGAGAGAGAGAGAGAGAGAGAGAGAGAGAGAGAGAGAGAGAGAGAAAGAGAGGGAGGTATAGGAAGAGAGATAAAATAGACGTACAGAGATGAGCACACTAAGATAAACACAGAAATAGAAAGAAAAAGCGTGGCATGCAGGAAGAGAAAAAGTGAGAGAGAGAGAGGGAAAGAGAGAGAGAGAGAGAGAGAGAGAGAGAGAGAGAGAGAGAGAGAGAGAGAGAGAGAGAGAGAGAGAGAGAGAGAGAGAGAGAGAGAGAGAGAGAGAGAGAGAGAGAGAGAGAGAGAGAGAGAGAGAGAGAGAGAGAGAGAGAGAAAAGTAAACCGTCTGCGTTTAGTGATGAACCAGGTCCGCATGTTAAGTTTCCGGGTCAAAACTTTAAACATTTCTATCTTGGTGTACGTGTCACCTCGCCACGGGAGTGCCACTGAAAAACAACATTTTTGATGGTCACTGTGACCATTGTAGGAGTTTTAACATAGTAGCTAAGGGCACAATTTACATCTGTTCATTCATTTTACATTCTTAACAGGTACTGCTTGAACAGCAGTACCAAAATCATGAAAGAAGGAAGTAACGTTAATTGCGATAATGAAGAAGAATTGGCAATGGAGAGAGTGAGGGGAGATTGTTTACGAAAAAATATACATGTATATAAAAATAATAACGGAGGAAAAAAATGGAGTGAAGAACACACGCACAGGTTGGATTGTGGGGAGGTGGCACCGCTAACAAGAGGGAGGGACACAAAAGCAGAAATACCTAATTATTAAAGACAGGCAAACAAAATGCATCGAAAGAATGAAAAAAAAGTACAGAGACTGGAAGGATAGGAGAAAACTGGAAAACAAAAACAACAACAACAACAACAACAAAAATTGGAGCTGCAATTTAAGCTTGTTTTGGTTCTCCTCACTGAAGGCTCATCAGATCAGCCCTACTCAGGATTGACTAAATACCTTCTGGTCGATCATGGAAATACAGAGTGGTCCATATAATCCGAGCCTCAATTTTTTTTTTTTTTTTGACTTTTCATTGAGCTAGAAATTAAAAAAAAAAATGCTAGAAATGATATACCCTGCTGCTACTCAGTTTATGTTAAGGATGAATAAATAAACACGTCTTGTTCTGTCCATTCGATAAAATGGCATAAATAATCTTTCCAATCCGGTTAATCGTTACAATATATTCACTTTCTACCGACTTAAGATTAAACGGACACCATTATATTTTCGTCAATATCTACCCCTCCCCCCCAAACCCCTCTCTCTACCCTCTTTTCTCCCCCTCCCTTTTCTACCGAGCTCTACAGACCAGCCCACCCAGACAGCACCCACACGATCTCTAAATTGACTTTCCAGCGATTACGTGCGCGTCACAAATGGCAGGTGTCAATGCTACCAGATTTGTCTCGGTAGGCTCCATGAAGAAGTCAAACGGCACGAGAAGAATGGACCAATTTACTGCTTGTACTAGCTAATTTCTCCTCGCTCCGGTTTTGTAAAAATCGGCACCACATCCGCCTTGGCAATGGCAGATTTAAAAAGGGAAAAAAATGTTCAAAAGAGATTGGAAAGTTAGAAAAACTAGGGGAAAGTTAACTCGATCATTTTCCGAAAGGGATAATTGAATTGTATGGAATTTGGGTAAAGCAGTAAAATTCCATTAGAGTCTTGTCTTGTTTTGTTTTGTTTTGTTTTCATTTTTGTTTCTTTTTTTCTTTTTAATTAAATTTTCAACTGCGTAGAACAGCTAGCTATTTTGACACTAGACCCAATCGTCTTTCTTTATTCTTTTTTTTATTTTTAGGCTCATTGAAATTTTATTCAGAAGAAAACCACTGCGCAATTAACAGAGCTATGTCAAAACCTTCTGGCATCTCAAAGATGCTAGAGTGAAGAATTTCAATGTAACACCACTGAGGGATAAAAAAAGAGTTCCGAGCCATTACTACAAATCCCGCGCCATGTTGCCAGAGCTGTAATTTATCTCCCCTCTAGAAGTCTTTTCTTGTTGAGCGTAAAAGTAATATAGGTAGACAATCCCAGATGCCTCCCTAGTGGGAGAAGTGTTTTTGATATACTTCTCTTGACTCCTGCGGCTCTTGTGACACACATAAAAGGATTGCGGTGACGGGATAGTGTGAAAGCGTGGTGAGCAAGTTGTTATGATTTTAAGATTTTCTTGGAATAATGCGGTTACTTCCGGAGGGAAAAAAACAAGAGGAGTGGAAGCAAAAAGACGTGGGGGGAGCTGATGGTGGGTTGAAGAAGACGCGCTTTTGTATGTGAAGGAAGGGAAAGGAGGATGAAGAGCCGGAAGAAGTAATAGCAGACGGCAGATAATTACAGAGTCAATGAAAAACTTGAAACAATGTGTGTAAGATCTTTTAGTAAATAAAAAAAAGAAATGGAGAAAACTTTACCTTCCCTACATTATAGTTTAAAGCTTTTTGGTTCATTTAATTTCTATTTCTGATTAGCCGCTCAATCTCTTAATAAATTATCAACTAAAATGTATTTTACCCTCTTTTACTCATTTTCCTTATTTCGACTAAATTAAAAAAAATGATTTTCTTTTTCTATTGCGTAAATATGTATTTATCATATTAATTTACACTTTAAGCGTCAGCATAAAAAACAATGAAAAGTTCTTTATTATGATTGAATAAGGTTTTATTTCTTTCTTTTTGTTCTTTTATTTTTATACTTTGACTCGCAAGTAATGATAATAATACTACTACTACTACTATTACAACAACTACTACTACTACTACTACTACTACTACTACTACTACTACTACTACTACTACTACTACTACTACTACTACTACTACTACTACTACTACTACTACTACTACTACTACTACTACTACTACTACTACTACTACTACTACTACTACTACTACTACTACTACTACTACTACTACTACTACTACTACTACTAACAATAATAATAATAATAATAATAATAATAATAATAATAATAATAATAATAATAATAATAATAATAATAATAATAATAATAATAATAATAACAATAATAATAATAATAATAATTTTTATATAAGGGAGCTTGGCAAAATATGAGGACCATCCAACCCGAGCATTTCTAGACCACCTGGGCACGTCATAATTGGCATAAAGTTATAAATTGTCCTATAGATTGGAGCGATAATAGTACTTTTCAACAAAATTGTGTTTTTTCAAAAATTAAGGGCAAAAATGTGATTATTATTTTCTAAAAAGAAAAAGGCGAATGTGCGAACTATTTCCTGTAAACAGCAGCAGCTGGGCAGAGATGGCAGGAATGAAACTGAAAGTACGCACACAATGTAGGCGGCGGCAAATCTAAAACCGTCTGAAATAGATTGATCTAGATCTACAAGTTATAGTGTGAAATCCAATAAAGAATCTAAAAAAGTTGCTTGGACATGGGTTCTAGATTTAGGGTCTAGATCTAGATGTTTACAGCATCTAGACTCAAATCAATAGGTTAAGCTCTACATCTAGATAGATCTAGATTTTTCTTTTAGGCTTAGAATAACAATTTTGTTTAATCCACATCTAATTACAGATTTTTTAAACATTCAATATCATGTAGGTTGAAATGACTCTCCGACTAAGAATTTCGGCAAGACAAGGCACTTTTTTAACTTAATGCGAAAATTTACAGCTTTCTAATAAGCATTTAAAAGGATCTAAAAACAAACTGCGAAAGTATAGAATCGGTCGATTTCCTTTATTACAAAAGGATGTAACTTCTGCATGTTAATTTTGAGTTTAGAATAAGAATTATCCAGATATCTCGGTAAAGATGGATAGGTGGAGGCATATAATCATCTGGATCGTGTAAGTAAAAGGATAGATGTCAAGATCATTTATAAGCCTATTTAATACATACACGCACCTGAGGCCCGACAAATTCACCCAGCGTCCCGTTCAGAGAACGGGGTTTTCAGCTTGTAATAATAATAATAAAAGAAGAAGAAGGAGAAGAAGAAGAAGAAGAAGAAGAAGAAGAAGAAGAAGAAGAAGAAGAAGAAGAAGAAGAAGAAGAAGAAGAAGAAGAAGAAGAAGAAGAAGAAGAAGAAGAAGAAGAAGAAGAAGAAGAAGAAGAAGAAGAAGAAGAAGAAGAAGAAGAAGAAGAAGAAGAAGAAGAAGAAGAAGAAGAAGAAGAAGAAGAATAAGAATAAGAATAAGAAGAAGAAGAAGAAGAAGAAGAAGAAGAAGAAGAAGAAGAAGAAGAACGAGGAGGAGGAGGACGAGGAGGAGGAGGACGACGACGACGAGAAGAAGAAGAAGAGGGAAAGAAGAAGAAGAAGAAGAAGAAGAAGAAGAAGAAGAAGAAGAAGAAGAAGAAGAAGAAGAAGAAGAAGAAGAAGAAGAAGAAGAAGAAGAAGAAGAAGAAGAAGAAGAAGACGACGACGACGAGGAGGAAGAGGAGGAGGAGGACAACGACGACGACGAGAAGGAGAAGAAGAAGAAGAAGAAGAGGAAGAAGAAGAAGAAGAAGAAGAAGAAGAAGAAGAAGAAGAAGAAGAAGAAGAAGAAGAAGAAGAAGAAGAAGAAGAAGAAGAAGAAGAAGAAGAAGAAGAAGAAGAAGAATCATTATTAATTTTTTTTTCCATAGGAAACGATGGATATAAAAAGGCAGAATATTAAACTTCATTATTTATTTACAATCGTTGATTTGGCAAATCGTTATCCCATGACTTCTGAGAGTCGTATAAAATGGGTCATTAGCAAATTTAATTTCGCTTTTAATTTAGATTTTGTCTTTTTCTAAGAAAGCTGATTTATTTTTTTTCCAAGACTGCTCGATTTAGGTATTACACTTTCGCCTAGTCACGGTAAGTAACATAAATAAAATGATTAACATAGTCCAGTAAAATTTCTCTGAGACAATGTTAAGTCCAATTAAAAAAATAATAATTCGAATATCAAAAAGGAGGTCTTTTGATCTTACCTCTAGCTCGAACAGGACAAATTGATGCTTTTTGTCTATAATAGGCAAGATTGTGATAGTCCTGCCTGCCATTGAACTAATGGTTTTGTGCCTAAGCAAGGGCAGATTGTATTCGTGACCAAATAATTATCCCCTTATCTCATTTACGCTAGTTTTGTAATGTTTAACACACCTCACGCACGACGCTCAATAGTTTTATCTCATTTACGCTAGTTTTGTAATGTTTAACACACCTCACGCACGACGCTCAATAGTTTTATCTCATTTACGCTAGTTTTGTAATGTTTAACACACCTCACGCACGACGCTCAATAGTTTTATCTCATTTACGCTAGTTTTGTAATGTTTAACACACCTCACGCACGACGCTCAATAGTTTTATCTCATTTACGCTAGTTTTGTAATGTTTAACACACCTCACGCACGACGCTCAATAGTTTTATCTCATTTACGCTAGTTTTGTAATGTTTAACACACCTCACGCACGACGCTCAATAGTTTTATCTCATTTACGCTAGTTTTGTAATGTTTAACACACGTCACGCACGACGCTCAATAGTTTTATCTCATTTACGCTAGTTTTGTAATGTTTAACACACCTCACGCACGACGCTCAATAGTTTTATCTCATTTACGCTAGTTTTGTAATGTTTAACACACCTCACGCACGACGCTCAATAATTTTATCTCATTTACGCTAGTTTTGTAATGTTTAACACACCTCACGCACGACGCTCAATAATTTTATCATACAAAGAAAATAAATGTTGCATCAATGTTAGCTCTCGTTAAATTATAAGCGTATAGACCTAAATAACAGGAACATCTCTTGAAGTTTCCTTTCAAGAAATCAGAAATGGCAATTCGAAAGATATTTTTTTCCCTGTAGCATAAAAACTTAAAAGTATTATTGGGTTCTTTCAATTTTACAGTAGATGCTGGTAGCTGAAAAAAACATGCAAAACAAAAAACATTTTCCGATGGATGAGAGCTGCCAGTGGCATTTCAAATAGATTGACTAAAGCTATCAAAAAACCTTTGGTAAAAATTAACAGTTAAAAAGTACTCATAGTGAGCAGCGCAATGCTTTTTCCTCATTGACGGCAACATCAAAGCAAGCAGTTCAACATTGGCTTTGCTGAATCTTTGTCAATCAAACTTCTGTCCTAAATCTAGATCTCTAAATCTCATTTGAACTTGAGACCGACGTTGCATTCTGTTTGGCCCAACCATCTGGTGGAGATATGCCATAAATCACGCTAAATTGCCAAGTGAGAAAACCTCCCACGTTGATATTTCCCCCCCTCCCCCCCATTAATTTTAAGTTGAACATGTAGCTACCATTTATATTGCTTTATAATTGGGGATTTCATAAGTAATAACTGGAAACACATTACTCTTAGTCACAACTCGGCATTGAAAAATATTGCGAGTGATCCTAAGGAAGGAAAAGAAAAAAAAATAAGAATAACGGATCTTTCAGACTCGCTACGACACTATGACAGCCATTTAAAAATCAAAAAAATTAAAAAATTAAAAAAAGTTTTTAAATAAAACTTTCACTAGTCTAGACATAAGAAATTTCAGGTTATTTTCTTATATTCTAAAGCACCAATCTAAGAATAGAAAACTGTATGCTTCATTTGGTTACAAAAGTATGCGAAAATTTCATATCTCGTTTAATAACTGCTCTTTCTTTTTTTCAAATTTCTAGTTTTCAAGACCCGTTGTAGGATAACCCTGTGCCAAACATAATATGGTCACATCACAGGTATTAAAGGGTAATGAGATTTTAACTAATATTCGTCAAACTTCGATATGTTTAATTTTTCGCCCCTTTTCTCACCAACGGCAACTGTTACATTTCTCATTTTAAAAATTAATAACGTAGAAAAAAACCCATTAAAAGTTGAAATAAAAAATTATCCAAAAAAATCGGAAGCCGCGGTTTTTACATTCAAAGCTATTAATACATCGATACTTACTTTCTTATCTTCTCAAAGATATCACGTCCACGGCATCATTCGGTGGTCAAATTAATTTTATTGCCGTTTTCTGACTGTTTGCAACAACAACAACAACATGAAGAAAAAGAGGAATAAATTATCCGCATTTGTGTTTTCTTTTTATAAACTGGCATAACGTTAAATAGGGATGGTCATTTAACTTTTAGATTCTTTGTCTAGTCCAATGAATAGGATTACCGATACTCATGAAATGTCGATAAACACGCAACGTTTAGACCCGAAGTTATTAGAAAGGATTTAAATCTGTAAATTAATATAAAACGTCGAAAACCAAATTTCTAACTGTTCATTTTTTCAGAACATTCTAAATAATCACTGACGTTTCTAGGTACATTGATTTGGCTAACTTATTCTCTTCCAATTTTCCCCCCTCTATTTTAATAAAAATTTGAATTTTTAGAATTCATATTTGATCGTGATTCAGTGCACCAATTCTAGACTTTTGGTAGCCTCCATCTAGCCCAAGGCTTAGCCTTAGAATTGTAATTTGCGATTTGATGTACAAGAAAAAAAAATTAAAAAGAAAGAAAGGAAAAAGAAACAATTTAAGGTTTCATAAAAATGGATTTAAACAGAAGTATGTATGAAAAACCTTCCCTAGGCTAAGTTGTGAAGCAGTTTATGCGGAGATTCAAGTACAACACCTGCGTGCCTCGGACATTTTTGTACGGTCTTTGGCTTCGGGGTTATATTGCTGAAAAGACAAAAAGCTAAGAAAACTCAACGCAACATGGATTCCTTTGTAAAGAAAAACATTTTTTAATTTTACAGATGTGGGCATTGCATTGCATGTATACCTCCAGGTGTTTAAATTCTTCAAAAACGAATGTAAAAAAATCGGTTATAGTAATATCTCATGCATTACCCACTCAATTGCTATGGAGATTTTTTGCCGTATTGTTCCCCTTGCTCAGTACATTTATCTTCCTTCCTCAACCATATCTTTTGCCTACTGTGACATTGTCATCCCTATTTTTCATTTTCGCTCGTAGCCTCTTCCTTTATCAAAAGAGGCCAAGAAATCTGAGCTCTCCGATGGCCCACCCCCATTCACCCTTTCCTCTCATTCATACAGATGCTGCTGTAAACTCAAATCTAGAGACTCATTTATCATCTTCCACAGACCCATAATTGGCTACCGGGCCGAAATGATGTGAACGATTATTTATGTTTGGAATACGGGCTACCCACTGCGGTCTTATTCGGGACCCCTCTAAAGACATGTCCGGGTGTAAATGTGTGAGGCTGAAACAGTAATGAGTGTGAAAGATCACGATGCGTGGCGCCTTTCCCGTGTGGCTGCCCACCTACTGTCACCTCGTGAAGCTCAATATGATCCCACCTATAGAAACCAGCCGTCTACAGCTTCCCTGTCCTTTTTTTTCCAAGTGATATCGGGCTATTCCTTTGGGAGGTCGTTTGTAATCAACATCTCCTCAGGCAGTGTCCTCGTTCCGTCTAGTTGGACGCCACATACTGAATCTCTGGTGGGTGGCCGCTGTCTCCGGTTTCCCCACACCAGTTTGGGAATTAGAATGATGTTGAGATCTTCAGGATTTCCCCCTGATGGAGACTTGATGATGTGGAAAATCTGACCCGGGAAACATTATGAACCCAAAAGGGGAAGAAAAAAACCAACACATCCCTAGCCTTAGTTTCTTGAGTAATTTAGACGATTGCGTATGAACAATTTCAGACGAAAAGGTGATATAAAATATACATGAACTACTAACATGATACTTAAGATTAAGGTAAAGATCCTAGTATAGCCTTACAAATTAATACAAAATGAAGCGAAGCCACGAAAAAAACATATAAAGGTAAAAAAAAGAAGCTTATCCGGTAGGTTACTTGGCCCGCAATGTTTTTAACAGTGGCTATAGTCATGAAAAAACAATCATTTCTAACATATCATAATTATTTCAAAAGGAGCGAAGTCAACAGGATAATGGAATGGTGAATTTATAATTATGCAGTTATGGACTTTTCTTATAACACTTATACACTTAACGCGAATAAATTTTTATTCAGAGTAAACTCTGATCTCTAACGTCATGGAATCTAATTTAACTTGGTATGTTTATCCACAGATGTTTTATCTATATTAAAATGCTTGTAATTGAGATCCAAATAAAGACAAAGTCAATAAAACATAAGACACTAATTAGCGAGAGAAACATTTCGTTCCTCTTCAGTTTCCTGGAATTTTTCCGCTGCCTGAAGGTAAACCCCGAGATAATGTTGTCATTGATCAATGTAACTATGGTACTCAGAAGATCTAACATTAGTATCTGAAACTCCAGAAAAAAGCATAACATTGTGATTATGGCAATTAAAAATCTATATGAAAAGCCTTCTGCGGCACTTTTAGTATTGCAGTATCAATTGGTTTACTTTTTTTGGTAATCCTCTGGCAAAGGGACACTAAACTAGAAATGATTTATTTGACTAGAAGATCAGAAGGAAAATTTGATGCTTTCTTCCAGTTCAGAAATCTTTTTTAAACCAGAATCTAGTGTCAAATAGTGTAATGGTTGTAATGATACGCTTATGCAAGGCAAGACTATCAGGAAGTGATAATTTCACCTAGAGAATACTTTGAAAATTAACAGTTTATGACATAATAGATTCTACATTCTGATATTCTTCAACAATCTTTCTTAGCTGTACCACATCTTCAGTCTCATGAATAACGAAGTTAGCACTAATGTGTAGGAACTTACCGTTGTATTGTAGCTCATGCCAATAGCATTACCGGTATTATTAGTTTTAGGTGTGATTCGGACACCTATTTTAGATTTATTAATATTGGCCCTAGGAATATCAAACGAAGTAGCTATTTTCAGTTTTCTTTTATTCTGATCTGTCATTCTGTGCGCGTTATTGCACAAATCCTACAGCATTCTTAAAGTGTTTCTCCAGGAGGGAAAAATATGCCTAATAAATCCATGACCTTCGCAACCCCCGATTAAAAAATAAAAATCCCTCTTTATGGACTGCTTTCTATTTTGTAGGTATAGGTCTTTTAAGATTTCTCTATTGAAGCATTTCAAGGGGTCTCAATTTTTAGATACACTGTTTCAGAAAACCCAGCACTAGGAATTTTTACTTTGCCAGTGCTTTGTTTGTATTAGAACAATAAGTATGTTTTATCTGAACTTCATGATTTGACATTGGTTTCTTACCCACTGAAATTGACAGTTTCTATACTTTTTATGAAAAAGGAATAAAAGGGAGCAAGATTGAATATTAAGATGAAACACTTTACTCTGATTGACATCCTTGCAAAAAGCTGTTAAAGTCGTTAGTTTTTTCTTTTTTTTTTTTTTTAATTTTCCAATAGAAAGCTAGAAATAATTATTAACCAATCCGGTGAATGCACAATGCCCTTTCTATATCTCTTTGATGCCAATGACTAAAATATATTAAATAAGACAATGCTGTCTTTTATGATTGCATCAAATGCAAAAAAAATTTTCGACTAAGCTTGAAATAAAATTACGTTACCTTATTGTGAAATAGAGAGGTTTGTTGCAGTATATTCAATGGGGAATCAAAAGTGCCTGCTAAGCTTGTAAAACTCTTCTCATAAGTTAATAACACCAGTCATGTGGCTTTTTCTAAAATAAAAATAACGTTCAGGCTAATTTTCAAAATTCATTTCTTCATGTATGAAAATGGTTCCCACCCTTTCATCATCGAAATGTAGGCTTTTTGATCTCCACTTATTACGCAGCTGTACCCACATTTCTCATGCTTGTATAGATCTGCATAATTTCATCTAACTTCAAAGTGTTATGAACGTGCTTTTCTTTCAAACTGTAGATGCGTGGAGCATCCAGAGAAAGAATTATGCCTCGAGGCATATGCACAGGTATTTTCTCATAACATCCTCGTGTGGGCGACATCTTCCAAGGGAAACATCGTCAACCTGTACGTCAGCGGGAGCCTGTCTGTGACTTGGCTTTTTTCTGTAAACGCTCTGAACGAGTCACCCCAGGTGGGCGCATTAATAAAGCTCAGTGCTAAAGACACACATCATGGACCCGAGGAGGGCCCGTTAAATACTTTCTTGATTTGCTTTTTCTTTTTTTCTTTTTTCTATTTACTTTTTTAATTTGAGAGCAAGCAAGTTTGCTCAAGTTTTATACAAACGAAGAGTAGCCATGTCTCGAAATTCTGATGAATATGGAGGAAACCAAGAGCAGTGACTCCAATCTAAAAAGAAAGCTAAGAAGTAAGATTTATGAGATTGTACTTGGCTCTTATCGATATTTAGAACTTCCAGATATATCTTTGTGTCGTAAAGATTGATATCTTCAAAACTGGAGATAGCACAATCAAAGGTGCACGCTGAAAAGGTTTATATTAATCGGCAGTAAAACTATTACGTTCTTCTCAGAGTAAAACTCTGAAAAATAAAGCATAAAAACGACAAAAGCTGCAAAAAAAATGCGGGTGAATTCATCCGCAAATGTGACATTTTTTGTTTGTTTTCGAATCATCTCATTTTTTTCCTTGTGATTTTAAGATGATAAGTCTTCATCCGCTTAATATATCAAAGAAAATAACTCCATAAACAAAAACTTAACGAATCATGGACGTCTACACAGTTACATGAGTTTCCACATCCCCCATCTATCTTTTTTTTTTTCTCACTTTTACTTCCAAATGAATGCACCGCTTTGTAAGGGGAAATCTACCAGATTAAAGACCGGAGAAACGCCTGGGGCAGTGCCAATCTCTCCGGTGAGGTCCTTGGAGTGAAGGGCGTCTACCAGGGATCAGATTTCCTCTACCCTGTGTGAAGTCTATGTCTGAACGGCGGGGAGACAAACATTCTCGCTTCCGTTCCATGGCGATTGAACATTTGCTGTCTGTATAGGAAGGAGGGTTAGTTTTTGAAAGTCACTTAAGCATCAAATGCCATGGAGACGGGAGGTAACTCTTGCTTCTTCAAGTGAGGACAATTATACCGTCCAAGTTTTATGGATCTATATCTATATGTATGCTGCTCATTCAAATTGGTTAAAGATATGAAAACAGTATAGAAAAAAGGGAAGATTTATTTCTCTGGATAACATCTTGATGTAATTTTAAATTCTCTAATTACGACCAGTTTGCAAATGAGTGATCAAAATAAGGCTGTATATAACGATGCTTAGCATGTCCAGTTAAACACTAAACTACCACTTCTTCTCCTTCTTGTTCTTTTTGCTTTATATTGATTAATTTAATCAAAACTAAAACAAATAGCATAATAATCCTTCACGTATTGCTTATCCAATTATGCCTCAACATTATTTCCAGGAAAAATTGTAGCATTTGTGGTAAATAAAACCATGGATTGAAAAACACCACCAGAAATATAAACCAAAATATATTTAGTACCTTATGTGGTCCGTCACTAATCCAACACCTCGAAGTGGAAGTTGATAAGTTGAAATGCTGAGGCAAACGTTAGCCTCCCGCAGTATGTTCTAATTGCTGCTTGGTAAGTGGAAAAAAATATAATTGTGTATCCGAGATAGCCGGAAAATTATGCTTTTTTCTACTCTTAAGTCGAAACTTTTTGTCTTTGTCTCTATCTACATATCAATCAATCTATCTATAAATCCTTCTATCTACCTGTCTATTCATCCATCCACCTATCAATCTATCTATCAATTTGTCTTTTTGTTACGGAAACCACTGGACAGAATGAACACTAACCATACCACTTGAGAACCAATAATTCACTTTTCTTCTTTTTCCACTGATTTGCTCACAATATAATTGTGTATCCGAGATAGCCGGAAAATTATGCTTTTTTCTACTCTTAAGTCGAAACTTTTTGTCTTTGTCTCTATCTACATATCAATCAATCTATCTATAAATCCTTCTATCTACCTGTCTATTTATCAACCTAAACATCCATCCATCTATCAATCTATCTATCAATTTGTCTTTTTGTTACGGAAACCACTGGACAGAATGGACACTAACCATACCACTTAAGAACCAATTTCACTTTTCTTCTTTTTCCACTGATTTGCTCACAATAAGCTGTCCACTCCAGAATATTATCTTCCCACTGTCTTCTTTGTTGACGGCTTCTCCTTTTCCTCAATAAGTGCATCAGAGCAATGTTTTCACGAATCACGATTATCTTGTGAAGGTCATAATAAAAACCAAGATACTTATGAGAGAATTGTTAATTGTATCGATTTTTCTTCCTCTGGCGCTATTCTAAACCAGACTGACATCTTTCACTGGGATATTTGAACAGATTTTATTTTATTTTATTATTTTTTTTTAGGAAATATCCAAAATGTTTTCGAGGCTCACAGAACATGAGGGTGAATTTTCAAGTCTGATTTGCGTAACCCTTTGATTGCCTGAGATGTCTTGAAATAATTGAATGGATTACCACTATTGACTGTAAACTGTAGCGTTGAAAGTTTGAACTTTGAAACCTGCATCCTTAAAAACAAGCAGATACTAGTGAATAAACCTACCGTTTCAATCAACGAGAAAAAAAAAATCAAATTGTAACTTATAAAAACTTGGCCTGAATCTCTACCTCAAAGTTAAAGCACAATAATTGATCCATCGTTATTATCTCTCTATCTACTCTTCTCCTTTATTCTCTTCCACCCTGTATCGACAGCATTATGTGACTCTCTCTCTCTCTCTCTCTCTCTCTCTCTCTCTCTCTCTCTCTCTCTCTCTCTCTCTCTCTCTCTCTCTCTCTCTCCAACACACTCAGGTTTTGTTCAGTTTTAAACTCTGAATACATGAAGAAAAATGTCGCCCTCAACTTCCGTTTTAAATTGATTAAAAAACACTGGCTGCCATGCATGTGCTAGCGACATCATAGACGCTGGAAGTATCTATCACAGGAACTGAAAACTGAAAACGTGCTTACCAGATTGTGTGTTTTGATCTGGAAGTCGTGGGTGGCAGGTTGGGTGGCCAGGTGTGTCCTTTGAAAGGCTGAAAAAAAATGGGAGATAAAAAGTCACGAACTTAGGTCAAAATCAAAGTCTCTCAAAATACAAACAGGTAAAGTTGGAAATTGAGACAACATTAAAGCAGAAAGGGGAGAAAGAGGTGGAGAAGGGAGAGAGAGCGAGAGAGAGAGCGCGAGAGAGAGAGAGAGAGAGAGAGAGAGAGAGAGAGAGAGAGAGAGCGAGAGAGAGAGAGCCAGACAGACAGACACGCAGACAGACGGACAGACAGACAGACAGAGACAGACAGAGACAGAGAGAGAGAGAGGAGAGGAGAGACACAAAGGCAGACAGAGATAGACAGAGATAGAGAGAGAGAGACAGACAGACACTAGACAGAGAGACTGAGAAAGACAGAAACATATAAACAGATAGACAGGCAGACAGATGGGCAGATAAGAAGACAGAGAGACAAAGAGAGAGAGAGAGAGAGAGAGAGAGAGAGAGAGAGAAAGAGAGAGAAAGAGAGAGACAGGCAGACAGACATACAGAGAGAGAGAGACTGAAAGAAGAATGAAGTACAGAAACACGCAAGGTTAGAGGGTAAAAAAGAGGCTCAAGCTGATTTGCGCATGTAGATGAATCAGAAGAGCCACTCACATATGGGGATATATCGTTTGAGAGATGGAACTGCACAGGAAGGTAAGTTAAAATTAAATATGCAATAGATTAATAGATGGATAGACGGTGGACTGACAGGCATAAACATTTAACAAACGAGTCGATGAATGAAGACATGTAGAATGATTCTGATACATGTATTTTTAATTAGTTAAGTTGATAGAATTATTGATTGTGTGTGTGTATATATATATATATATATATATATATATATATATATATATATATATAAATATATATATATATATATATATATATATATTTAATTCACCCCATCATGAAAAAAAGAAAAGGGCGGTGGGTGGGGGGAGGGGGGGGGGGGGTAAGGGAGGCTTTGGAATTGTGGGGAAAGTAAGTGATGCTGAGTCGGAGAGTGCTAAAAAGACCATAGCGGATCACTGATGTGGCCACACTTTATTTCAGTAGATTCGAATCATTGCTTATCATTTAGATGATGTAATTATGCAAATCGTGTCTTTTCATGTTCTTTACAAAAGCTTGGAGTTACGCTATTTATTTTATCGCTATAAACCGAATATTCATTTTTTTTAGGTAACTATAATAAAAACTTAATATTTAGAAGAGGGAGGATGATGATTTATGAGTTTATCAAAATTGTCTGGTTTCTGTGTTTACGATGAATGGACATAGAGAAAAGAAAAAAAAAATAAAGCAAAGTAAATTGATACTATCTGGACCTATCGATTCTGTTCTGTGACTTAGATCTATGACTTTAAAGTCCTCGCGGCGTTCTGAGCATCTTACAGGATAAAATAAATATCTTTCTTTGTTTAGGATTAGGTGTGGTTTGAAACATAGCATAATTTTCACTTTACACGGCTCTCCAATTTTTCTTATTGAGATACATTCGGGTAGGGCAAAGTTTAGATATAGACTTTCACACACATGATTAAGATTTAGAACGACATCAATAAACCTTATGAGATGAAAAATACCCTTGTAGCAAAGTGGTTTTTTTATTTTGTTTATATCAGCTTAAGATGCACAAAGCAACGCAGAGAAAAATTATTCATCTCAAAATGCTGTTATTTGAGTATTAATTTGCAGTTCTATGAATCCTGTCACATACTTATCTTTCATGCTTTGAGAAACCTGTGACTATATTAAAAAGAAGAAAATCAAATTAATATTACAAGATCGTAATGACACCATGATAAGTCTTGTCTTAAGAGATCCGTTTGGATCCTGTTGAAGTTCAGACTCAAATAGATACATGTTCACAAAATAATCAAAAGAGCGATTGAGAAATAGCTAAATCTTGATATGGATTACATTAAAGCTCTTACTGCCACGATAAGTCAGCCTAATAATTATTGGGAAGGCGCTTCGTAATCGGCTAGACAAAATCAGCTTCTCTTCTTTTTTTTTTACACTTTTACTTTTTTAGGATCAAAATATTCAACCATAGATTATTCGTTACCAATGACAGACATGACACACCTCTAAAAGATCTCTTATTATGAGCCCTCCTTACCCTAAAAATATTACCGAGCTTAAAAAATAATTAGTGTCAATTTATATCTAGACTTGGACATTTTAAATCTAGTTTGCAGTTATGATTTTTACTCCCGGTTACATCAGCAAGGAGCAAGAACTGTGGGTCTCCTACACGAAAAAGCATATCAAGAAAAAATAAGGCCAACAAGTAGATCGGAAAATACATTTAAGACTTTCAGACGAACAAATTTGGAAAAAAAAAGGGTTTCATTAAATGCAATACAGGATAAAGACAAATGTGGCTAAGAGCAATAAAATAATCGAATCATACATCGATTCATCGTTTTAGATAACAGTCTTTCCTTCGCCTATGTTTATACAAGAAACATTATGCAATCCCTTATGTTTAGATAAATCTTATGAAACATGTATTACCTGAAAACGACTTATACTGATGTTAGCAGTTCTCTCCATTCTAGACTTTTTATTTTCCTTATTTCTTCTCTGCACTTTTATTAACCTGTATTACGAGAAATTTTCTACGCGATCTATTTGCTTCTGTTTATTTGAATAACAAATAGAGCGGTGAGAATGGTAATTGTTCGACGTGAATTTTTTTTCTTTCTTTTTTTTTTTTTTTCCCTTTTCCAATGACAGGCGGATTGATTCTCCCACTCTTGTTTTGGATCGGGTGTTTTACGTGTTTCCCGTCCGACTCCCCTGCTTGTATGTTGACTGATCTCAGGGTGGTCCCGACGGCCCTGGAACAGATACAAACAGGGATGGGGAAATAGAAAAACATACCTGGGGCATTGTTTGGCGTCGGGCTGCAGGTCCTGGCATCCCACAGGAGATTGTTTGGAGGCGGAGGGTCGGGTGATACCTGGTCTCATCTTTGATTGCTTGAGTACAGGACTTCCGAAACATCTGGGCGCAGGCTGGGGCTGAGAGCTTTAGTAGTTGGGGAAGGTAGGGGGGAGTTTGGGAGTACTGTAGAGGTGGAGGCAGTCATCTGCCATTATAGAGACTTTGAAAGCTAGGGTCGTATGAATTATGAGTAGAGGAGAGAAGTAAAGGGAAAGATGGAAAAGAGAAAAAAAAGTTGAGAAAAAGAGATGTTTATTAAGTTTTACATTTAAGTTCATACTGAAACAATGTAACCACGCATATTACGACTCTTTCGGGTGTTGTAAGCAGTAGGCTTCTAGTTTTATAAGTTTTCGCCAAATTTTCATTTCCTATGTGAAATTGATATTTTAAAATTTGTTTCTCTTGCTTTTGTCCTTTTTTATTTTTGTGTAGCACATTATCATTTTATTTCATTTTTTATCCCCAAACATCTGTTTGCCAGGAACTGACATCTATCACAGCCTCTGAGTATTTCTATTTCATACTGTTTTTTTCAGTGCAACGCAAATTTAACCGGATCCAGATGGCACAAATAGTATTGCTCACCATTTTGAACAAGTCACATTCCATAATGTAAGAAACCTGTTCTATATACTCGGTACATCCTACAAAATTGCACAAAATTGATGCCATAGGCTCTGTGAGAAATTGATTTGGAATAAGATTCTTTTTCCTGCAAGATAGATACACAGAGCTTTTTCTTCAATTTAAAATGTATAAAAAAATTTTTAATGAATTTTTTAAGGACCACCTTGGGAGGACCTAAATATATCCTTTTACCCATCTTTCCATACATATATAATTTAATACAGTGTCAACAACTTTTAGGAAAGTGACAAGCTGAGGTCCACCACCGGCAGCTGATTTTAAACGCCAAGATGCTACAAGACACGTCCCACAAGGCGCTGAATCAATAGAGGTAGGTTTCCTACATCAGGTCCAATATACACCGATAATTGGGACAGCACGTTTTCCCTTATCCTAGGGAAAATTAATCCCTGCCGCGATGTCTTTGTTAAATCTTGTCATCTTTATCTTAGGTGGCAATTTTTTTCTGGGAGGTCTTGAGACGACACAGTTAGGTCAGGAGGCGACAACCGAAGGTTTCATCCGCATGTTCTAAGTTTGGAGCTGCCAAGAAAAACCATGGCACGTAAATGTATATATATACTGTGGCCAGTATTAAAGAATTTCTTAACAAATTTAACTTGCACAGCCCAAAACCAAAAAGACACAATTGTAGGAAATGTCTTTAGTTTTAAAGGTCAAAACGTTTCTTTAGAACCAAGTCACGAAGGTACAAAGCCCAATGTAAGAAGTAACAAGATCAACAGCAGCAATCTTAAGAATAATTGTGTCCCTTGATCAAACTGTTGCATTATAAACATTATGTTTCTACTGTCATCCGCCATACAATGACAAGATATTCTGCTCACTTAATTGTCCTATTTTTCCTCATGGAAATAGTTTGGTCCCCCTCTTTCTTTACCCCACTTTCCTATAGCTATCAATTCAATGTCTCTCTCTACCTTGTTAATTTTAGCAGTCAATAGTTCCCTGGATTCCAAATTGTCCATCTCAAATCTTTTTCTTTTTTTTTTTTTTTTTTTTTTTTTTTTAATCTCAATGCAACTCTTTCTCTATCTAAATTTTGTATCTGTCAATCGCTGTATGAAAACCTAAAGTAATCTTTTTCTCTCAACCCCCCCCCCTTTTTCCACCTCCCCGCATCTCTCTTTGTCCCTATATTCCTGCCTAGCTGACCCTCATCCGCCTGACTCTGAGTTCTCTCTTTCATCGACGCTTCCTCCTTCACCCGTCATTATCTTCAGCATCCAACAGGAAGGCGCTCGTTACACCGTCAGGCGCCGCGGTAGGTGAAGGGAGGGGGGAACCTGCCAGACCCTCCAGCTCTTCACCAATTATCGGCATCCTTTACACCAGGGCGGCATGTTTCCAGGCACCCATTAATCATAAACTTTACACCTTGCACTTAAAAACATTAAGGCAAATTTTGCGGGTATCTATTGGCCTGTGTGAATTGGTGTAATAAGATAAGGTGTTGAGGAAAAGAGTGGGAAAAGGATGGGGCTAATATGATCTTAATAATGGCTAAACTCGAATTTTTCAAAGTCGACCAGTCGGTAAATGCAAAATATGTAGGAAAGAGAATAAGGTGAGGAGATAAACTAGAAGAAATATCAAAGTGTTACAATTACTTGCAGATTTCGAACTGAGTGCGAAAATACAAATGCGAAGCTTTAATTGGATGGACTAATGAGAAATTGATGGGCTACCTATTAAAAATAGATAATTATACGAATTTCAAAAAAAAAAAAAAAAAACCCAATAAATAATAGGCGGACCGAATAGCTCGAAAAGTAAGGAAAAATGACCTTTATAGTATGTGAATAATTAAAGATTTAAAAAAGAATAAAGGAATTAAAAAAACAGGGGCTGCTAACAAAAGAGCAGATTGGTGTAAAGGTATAGAAATTTAAATATTTGAGATAGACAGGCGAAGAGATAAAGACAGAGAGCAAAAGAGAGAGAGAGAGAGAGAGAGAGAGAGAGAGAGAGAGAGAGAGAGAGAGAGAGAGAGAGAGAGAGAGAGAGAGAGAGAGAGAGAGAAAGGCACAGATTGTGAGCGGGTTTGAGTGGTATAGGAGAAAAAAATACTTTCTTAGAGACATATATGACAAAGGTATTTAAAGGAAAGTGGGAAAAAAAAATCCGCAGTGGTTTTCTAATTTTCCATTGACGTCAAAATAGAACCACAAACAAAATTTTTACAACAGAAAGAAGAACTGGTGCTATGAATAGAAATCTCTTTGTTTTTTTTTTTTTTGTTTTTTTGTTTTTTTTTTGTTTTGTTTTTTTTTTAAGTCTAAAAAACAAAATACAAAACCGGTATCGAACTCTTAATAGCGATAGATTAGAAACAATTATCCTATCTGCGTTGAGCGTGTGTGGTCTCCACTTAAAAAGATAACAAGCAGTCAACCCTTCCTCTTACTTGTAAGAAAATAGCACTTACTCTGGGAAAATGGGAAGGATTCGTTTGAAGATTTCAGTCACTGTATCGAGCACTTCGAATCCGAACGCCCCAAGTTTCGGTTCACCAATTTTGAAGTTAAATCCGAAATTTAGGCTCACCGTAGCCTCGGGTTAAATAGAACAAATGTTACAAGAAAAGAGAGAGAGAGTGTGTAGTGGAAAAAGAAGATTAAAATAAAACAACAAATAACGTTTGAAAACTGAAATTGCTCTAGCTAGATTGTTAGATAGGTAGCGGTTAGAAACTAGCTTGCGAAAATTACCACCTGCAATATTTTTCAAGATTACTCAATTGGAATAGTTTGAATTATTTGAGATAACAAACTAAACGAAACGGTTCGATTTCATGGATACATTAGAGCTTGAATTGTATCCGTCACTTGTTCGTACTCGTATTCGCTCTGGGAAAACTTTGATGTTCTTTGCAATTCGAGGGTCGTTATTGATAATACAGGTGGGTTTTTAGTGCGCGATCTGTCAAGAGTGTGGGAGGTGGCGTAGTCTTTGATTTTGTGTGTGCACAGGTGAGTAGGGGGTGAGGGAGGAAGAGAATAAAAAAGCTTGAGAGAGAGAGAGAGAGAGAGAGAGAGAGAGAGAGAGAGAGAGAGAGAGAGAGAGACAGAGACAGAGACAGACAGACAGACAGACAGAGAGAGAGAGAAAGAGATAAAGGCGAAACGTTTTTATGTTTAACTCTGATGAAGCCACAATAAAGGCGAAACGTTTTTATGTTTAATCTATACTTGTGTTGTTTCTTTTTTTAGTCCCGTAGTTATAAAGTGGTGTGCCTGTCTCCTTTTAAAGAGAGAGAGAGAGAGAGAGAGAGAGAGAGAGAGAGAGAGAGACAGACAGACAGACAGACAGACAGACAGAGACAGAGAGACAGAGAGACAAAGAGACAGAGAGAGAGAGAGACGATAAGAGAAGATAACAAAAGGGAGGGGGCATAATTGAAGATCGCTATTTGGATCATCTTTTCAACCCCAAACTTAGCAAAATTCACTTAACCTTGTCTTTACTTTAGACCTAATACATGATTGTATATCTTCAAATGTCTATTTGCGAAACTGGTATCATCAAGAAATAGGTTCATTTTAATTCATGCAGGGAAACAGCCAATGACTGTCTCTTCAGATTTTTAATCACCGTTTGTTCCTACGATATTTTTGCCAATTAAAAAAAAAAAACAACTAATTTCTTCTTCATAATATAATTATGTTTCAGCAAAAGTCTGAAAAAAAAACAACAACTGTGATACGCGCAAATTTTATGATTTACTTTAAAAGTGTAATAACTTTTATGAAATAAATTGCTTTGGAAAAAGAAGAAAAACCAATTATGTGTTATCATCGGTATTTGTAACAGCCGAGAATTCCTGATTTACGAGAGTACCATAAATCACAAACCTTTTTAGGTCTCAGCCGTAAAAGCTGCAAAGTTAACTGCTAAAACATTTATTGTCAATTCCATCTAGTTACGCCTCAAGAGGGGTGAGTGTACCTTAATGCCAATGTTCTGTAAAGAAACCGAAACGGGTTATAACTTTGACCAGCTAATGGCTTTTGAAAAGAGATCCATGTCATTTTGTATATGATCTCGAAATTATATTTCGGTAATCTGTAGAAGATAAAACCTATAATATATCTTCGTACAACCTCCAACTTCCCTAAAACATTATACTTAAAAATTATTTTAACGTTCATTTTTATCTAACAATAACCATTGCGCATTACAAACGATCTTTATGTTTAATCTACGAGATAATCAAATATCTCAGAAGGTAAAGCAATCAACGTCAGTTAGGAAGGTACAACCGTTGCGATCGAATCCGATCTGAAATATATATGTATACGAGGTAAGATTCTATGACAATAGTTCTATTTGAGCTCTGACTGTCTCTCTCCCTCTCTCTCTCTCTCTCCCTTTCTCTCTCTCTTCCTCTCTTTCTCTCTGTCTCTCTCTCTCTCTTTCTCTGCCTATCTATCTACCTTCCAATCTATCTCTATCTCTTAGACACATTTAACTTTGAAAGTTTCGTTAAAGATATAAAGGAGATTATTATGGGTATTATACTTCAATGGCTATCCGTAAATCCTATATTATTAGAAATTCTCTGTCAAGTGAAGGCGTTCAGAAATCAATAATAGATCATTTGCAAGAATGGTTCCGCATGACAATTTAAATTATAACGTATATTTATCGTTGAAAGTTTTTGTCACAAACAATCCTCTTACGTGTAAAAATTAATATTATATCTGTTGGACAAATTTCTAGCTTCAATTAAGTCTTTTTAAACTAGCGTTAGATTTTGGTAGAAATACTGCAATGATCTTATTGATTCTTAAGATATGAATACATGAATCGATAAGTAGTGTTAGCAACATCATTCCACAAAATGTTCACGAGTTCCTCGTGACAAGTAGCACTAACTTGTACTACTAGTAGTAATAGAAATAGTAGTAGTAGTAGTAGTAGTAGTAGTAGTAGTAGTAGTAGTAGTAGTAGTAGTAGTAGTAGTAGTAGTAGTAGTAGTAGTAGTAGTAGTAGTAGTAGTAGAAGTAGCAGTAGTAGTAGAAGTAGAAGTAGTAGTAATAGTAGCTGCTGTTGTAATAGTAGTAGTAGAAGTAGTGGTAGTAGTAGTAGTAGTAGTAGTAGTAGTAGTAGTAGTAGTAGTAGTAGTAGTAGTAGTAGTAGTAGTAGTAGTAGTAGTAGTAGTAGTAGTAGTAGTAGTAGTAGTAGTAGTAGTAGTAGTAGTAGTAGTAGTAGTAGTAGTAGTAGTAGTAGTAGTAGTTGTTGTTGTAATAGCAGTAGTAGCAGCATTATCATTATGTTTATAACTGGTGAAGATGATACTTATGATAGTTGTAAAATTTACTTTTTTTTTTTTTTAAACTTATTTTATATTCCATTTTACTTGAGCGCTTTACATAGTCATTTATTTTTCTTCTTATCCTTTTGTCATATCGCTTCCTTTCTGCTCATGTCTTGCTGCCTGTTTGTCCGTCTGTTTCTTTTATTCTGTTTTACTTTTTGATATATTGTTCTTTTTTTCCACCTCTCTGATCCTGTTTATGCCGAAACAGTCCTCACTTCTGTCTATGTCTGAATATCTGACAGTTCTATTGTCTGTCAGTTTCTCAGTCTTTATGTCTTTAACACTGTGATACTCATCTTTTTTTTTTTTTTGGAAAACTGTGATACTCATCTTTTTTTTTTTTTTGGAAATCTCCATGAGTTCTTTTTCTATCTCTCTCTTTCTAACTTTCTTTCTAAGTTTATTAATTTCTTTGACATTTTGCCTTTTATTGCTTTGTTTTCACCAGGCTATAAAGGCAATCGATCAACGTACATGCTGTTTATTCCTGCTCTCCTTTATTGCCTTTTTATTTTATTCCTTTGGTCACTAATATTGTTTCAACTCTAATTGTTTGAAAACGTTTTTTTTTTAATTATTATTTATGCCTCATCTCTTCACTATTTCAATAGTCTCTTTCTCTGTAACCCTACTCTCTCAGTCTCTCTCTCCCCCCCCCCCTCCCTCCTCTCTTTGTCTGTCTCTCTCTATCTCTCTCTCTCTCTCTGTCTCTATCTGTCTGTGTGTCTGTCTCTCCCTGACCATTCTCTCTCCTATCAGTATCAGTCTGTCTATCTCTCCATCTTCTTGACTCAAGCTAGCTCACATACCATGAACAACGTGGCCACGACAGCTCAAAAACGGTCAGTTTGTTGTCCACGGCATTTTGAAGAAGGTCAAAAGTCGAGTGGCAGGCCCACCCCTGTGGTCAGTTAGGCATGAGACAGGGCGCGCCGACTCCCAGATACTGCTGTCACGGACAATGTTTCAGGATTCAAGACAGCAGAACTGAGACTGGCTTCTGTATGAACTGGAAGCCGGGGCAAAGAGCAATTGAAAACAGCGGCAGGGTTCATGTTGAGGATGATGGGATTTTTTTTTCTAGAAACGATGTTGATGTAAATAGACGAAAGAGGTTTATTGCGAGATGTTTATTATATTTTATTCTCTATCTCTGGGTTTATCAAGATTGAATTATGGACACGTTAACTAATATGTACAAAATGATTATGCAAAGATAGAAATAGATTGAAAGAAGAAAATTTTATGTGAAAAGAAAGAATGTGGAAGAAGAGAAAGTTATAGATAGAAAGATAAGTAGAGAGAGACATAAAGATAAACAGACAAATAGACACAGAGGAGAGCAAGAAGAAGTTAAAACAAAAGTGATACCAGCTGAAGATTTAAAAAGAAGGCACAGTGAGAAATGTGAATAGATATTCTAGTTTAGAGAGTGAGTGACACAGAAAAAAAGGATGATCGGCGAGGTAGACGTTAAGGGAGAGAGAGAGAGAGAGAGAGAGAGAGAGAGAGAGAGAGAGAGAGACACACACACACACAGACAGAGAGAGAGAGACAGACAGACTGACAGACAGACAGGCATAAAGGCTCCATTCGAAACAAATAACAAGAAAAAAAAATTGAAGCCAGAGAGAATTAAAGAAGAAGAAGAGAGTGAGACAGAGAGACAGAGAGACAGAGAGACAGAGAGACAGAGAGACAGAGAGACAGAGAGACAGAGAGACGGAGAGACAGAGAGACAGAGAGACAGAGAGACGGAGAGACGGAGAGAAAGGGGGCAGGGAGAAAGAGTTTGAATTGCTTCTGTGTCGTTGCATATGTAATAACTGTCTCTCTGGATTGCCTTTATTTCTATATCTCTGCATTTATTTCCGTTTCTAATGCCCTCGACGGTGAATCTTCATTCCTATCTTTATCACCTCTGCTCCTCTATCTTTATCACCATCTCAATGCCTGATGTGTGCATGTTCGCATTGATAGTTTATCGATATCATATGTCTGTCCAATGATAAGGCTGTAGGAGGAAGAATTAACACTAACACATTTATCTTCTCAGATTTTCTTTAGGACTTCCTTGTTTACATCAAATCATTCAAATAGTTGGAAACACACTCAAAGTATATAATTATGTTTCTGTTTTGATTCTGCTCTATCAACTTAGTCTTTAAAAGATTTAATGTTTCAACATTCATAAATTATCATATTCGGCTAACCATGCCAATATTTTGTCTATGTGTAATTTGAACAGCGCTAAAACAAGTTTTCTAATCGGATTTTTTTTTTTTGTAAGTATTATATTAGCTTATCTGAATCGACACGTTATCTTCATTTTTCGACAGTCTTCTTTATGTTCATCGTCATCTCGTTATCCCAAACTGTTTTGATTTTCACATTTCTCCCCATTGTATCGAGAAAATGCAAGCTTAAAAGGTGAATGATAATGAGAACTGATAAATTTTCCTTGCTCTCTCTCTCTCTTTCTCACTCTATCTCTTTCTCTTTCTTTCTCTTTCTCTCTTTCTCTTTCTCTCTCTGTCTCTGTCTCTCTCTCTGTCTCTGTCTTTTTCTCTCTCTGTCTCTGTCTTTTTTTCTCTCTCTCTCTCTCTCTCTCTCTCTCTCTCTCTCTCTCTTATTTATCCCCTCTCCCCCCAACTCCCGCCCTTTCCTTTCTCCTCCTCAAGAAACCGGCGCACTGTCTTTTTCTATACGACCTCTCTCATCGATTTAACCAGCCTCTGTTCCCAGTCTTCAATTTTCTTCTGAGCCTCATTCATGCTGCCACCATGGAGAGCTGACACTCTCTGTCAATCAAGTGTCCAATTCACTCTCTTGTGAAAGAGGCTCCGCCCACAAATTCCATTCAACATTTTTTTTTTTTGCCTGTTGCTCCTTTTTTCGTCCCCAACCACTTTCCAACTCATCCAATTCCAAGACAGTTTCTGCGTTTTTAAGGTCTTATCTCTATAGAAAATGTCTGTCTACTCCTCATGCCCCCTTCTCCTGCTTTCTTTCTACCATTTTTTTAAACCTTTACCACAATACACATTTTACTACACTTTTCAATCACCCACTTGCCTATAGGTAAATTCTAATCAACCTTTGATATTTATCAAGTCATCTCCACAACCATCGCTTTAGTATCAGCACCCCGCCTCTCTTTTTACGTTAACCGCCTTCTCTCTCTCTCCCCCCCCCCCTCCCCCATGTTATTTAATCTTTTGCTTCCAGACTTCCTTTCACCAAGCTTCCAAACCATCCTTTATTTTTTCCCCTCTTTCAGAGGTTTCTACGCCTTCAAATTAATAATGTTTGTTTTCTTGATTTCCTCTCATCCTCTTCCTGTTATCTCCATCTACTGCTACCACTAATTTCACCATCTCCACCACTAAGACATACACACACACACCATCCTCTTATTCGACCCCCATCCCCTACCCACTCCATCGGTAACTTAGTAAACTCATTATGATCTTTATCTCCCCCCCCCCCCTTTTTTTTTTCTCTCTCTCCCTCTCTCTCTCTCTCTCTCTCTCTCTCTCTCTCTTTGTCTCTCTGTCTCTCTTTCTCTCTCTCTCTCTCCTCATTCCTTCCTCCTCTTATTTCCGCCTACGATCTACCGTCCCTGTCTCCCTCCAAACCCTTACCCCCTCTCCCCCATCTCTGATCCAAACCAATCAGGCACCCTAGCGCCAGGCCTAACGGAGGAGGGGGAGAGGGAAATCCGAAAAAAAAGGAAAAAAAAAAAGAAAAGACTGGATGGACTCAACTTACCTATATATAGAGCAGGACCAAGCAGGCCAACACTAGATTCTTAACGACTATGTGATACGGACCCTTCCCGCAAGCGGATCTCTCAACAACATCACATTAGTTTTGGGCGTAAAGCCGAACGCTGGAAACCGCCTCTCTCCCGCAAAAATAATAAACTTCCGAGGCTCAAGCTCCGGTAATTTCTCAATGAACATTGTCGTGGATTTCCGAGAGATGGAGAAAGAATGATGTTCCCTGTTTACAGGTGCTACTACGTCGACGACGAGTTTTTTTTTAATCGTGCGGTATTTCAAGGAATGAAGAAAGCGATCCTGTTTTGAGATGAACAAGTTCTGTTGGTTTTTTTTTTTTTTAAACGATTTCACTCGCAGAGCGTCGGGCAGAATAACCCAAGATATCTTTGCTACAGGTAGAGTAATAATCACTTGAAAATGATTAACATCTTAATTGGTTTAACTGTAATGATTAACCTTACTTGTGTATGCACTTCTAATAATTATTATGGTGTTTACATTTACAGATTCTTTGTTAAACCTCTCTGCCATTTCTATTTTGTGCTTTTCTTTTCAACTTTTGCCGTCTTTCTCTTGTTTTTTTTTTCTTTTCTTTTTTCATTCCTCTACTTTCATATCTCTGAACATATTCATTTCCTAACTTTCAAATGACAATATTCCATCCTTCTTACACGAAGCTTTTTTTTTCTTTAAATATTTTCTCGTCTTCTTACCTTCTAACTTGATATTATTTATCATTCTTTATAAGTTTTGATTTTTTTTTACTTCTGTGATTAACTAATTCATATATCCCCCTTTTTCTGTCTCTTGCTTTGTGCTATTTCTTTCATTATTTTACCGTCTACATCACTCTGGCTCCATTTTCTCTCTCTCTTTCTCTCTCTCTCTCTCTCTCTCTCTCTCTTCTCTCTTTCCCCCTCTCTCTTAACTTCTCTCCCTCATGCTCTTTCTTTGTCTTTGTTTGTCTCTGTTTATCTGTCTTTCTCTCTTTGTCACTGCCTTTTTCTAAATCTGTATGTCTCTGTAACTCTCTCTCTCTCTCTCTCTCTCTCTCTCTCTCTCTCTCTCTCTCTCTCTCTCTCTCTCTCTTCCTCTTTCTCTTACCCCTTTTCTTTTTTTCTCTGATTGCAAATATTGAAGAAAACGAAACATTTTTATCATTTTGACTATTATTTTTACTACAACACTTTTTAAAAGCATATTTAGAAAATATTTTTGTCTTGAATCATGTAAAAAGAACCAGTTACATAATTGAAAGTTTTAAAAGTATTTTTCGTTTAAAATACATTTGGGTAACATGAATGAAAATAATATCACAGCACAAAAGTTGTAATAAGGTTTTCATTGCCAAAAAAAAAAGTAACATTTTTTTTTCGTAACTTCGAAAATTTTGAGGTTGGATATAGACATGGTGATGATAAACTACCATTACCTTACTCTTGTTATTTTTATCTCCATGTTGATTATCAAACGTATTGAACTTTTTAATTCGGAAGAAATAAACACAATGTTACTCTTGCCTTACTTTTTGCACATTCTGCATTTTCATATTTTGGAGTTGTTGTTTTTTTTCACTAGAAGAGACAAGTATAATTTTTTTTATTTTTATTTTATGATCAAGATTAAGTAAAAATAAATTTCAACTTTTCAATCTTTTACTTTTGAACTGATCAATTACGACATAACTGAGCTTCCCATTCGTTGTTCGTAAACCAAATTACAGAAAGAATCATAACTTTAAAGTCAAACATAAATTTGGTCTATTTGTGGAAAAAAAAATACTTAGAAATTTTTAGGGTAGCTCGCGACAGCCAAGGGTTCATGGATGAAGGTCATATCCACAGAGAAGGGATTTCACATTCATTAATCTGTGGTCAAATCAGAGGAAGCTACGTCAACACAGCTTTCTAGGAACGCAAAAAACCAAAAAGACAAAACTGCCGAGTTTTTCTTGGAACAATAAACGAAAAGTGAAATAAGCGCAAAGGGCTGAGGAACGTTAGATTTTACTGTTTTTTTTTTTTTATATAAATATATACATAATATAATTGCATGTAACTCATCAACAGCACTGTACTGTCAATATTTTTTAATATCAAATTTAGATCCTAAGTATTCAGGAGAGAACTGAAAAGATAAGGTCCTAAACTTACATATCGAAGAACAAAAAGAACGAAACAAATAAGTGAGCATCAATTTCTAATTAATACTTAGAGAGTTATGGCCTGAAATCTTTTGCGAATGCATTTAAAAAAAAATGTTGGTGTCAAAATCGTCTTTGAAATCATCAGCTTTCGTATTTTTGATTATCACAATTTATAGTTATACACCACTAGCGTCTGCTTTGACAGTCTAGGTTATTTCAGTTTACCGATTCTTAGCCAAAAGGTCTTGTGTATTTTTGAGCTTTTATTTATTTACAATGGTTGGCGAAAAAAAAATGAAAAAAAATAATTATGAAAAAACAAAACAAAAAACAACCAAATCGGTAAATGAATGATATCAATTTCATCATTAACTGTATATTAGGGCTTCAGACCTGATCGAGAAAAAAAAAATGAAAAATATCGCTTTAAATGCTAGTAGCAGAAAAGAATAGTTAAATTTAGAAATGATTGATATGTTTTGATCACTATCATTATCAGCTTATCGAGACAAAAGAGCCCAAAAAGTTAAATAAAGAAAGAAATAAGAATTAAAATTGAAACTGTGAGGTCTTGTATTAACTTTTAAGGGGCAGTAATATTTATTTTTTAATTTAGTGTGTTTCTATGTATGTGTGTGGATAATTAAACGGCATATTTCGTGTACTTGTAAGACAGAAGAACCTTTAATTTTTATAACAAACAGTTTAATTAGACTCAATTTTTCATTTCAGCAGCGCAAACGTAGTCGATGGTTGGATTATAAGATTTTTCTCCCTTTTGGGAAAAAAAATATATTTCGAGTTCAGAAATCCTCGTAAGATGAGAATGATGATATACATAAATCTTCTTTGAGCATTCCACGAGTATAACGGTGACTGTGACACTGTCATCAAGCTTCCTAAAGAAAATAAGAAAAGTGATATTAGTTCCAACAAATTTGAAAAAAACCTAGAGCGGAATATATTTACTAATTTGTGCTCTTTAAAACCGATAAACTCTAGAGCGCGGGAGTTATTTAACAAATTAAATTAAAATAGAATTCTGGCAGAGAGTCAAATTCGAACAAACTAACTTTTCGGTTTCATCTTCATTTCTTTCTTTATCCGTTTAAAAACCCCGCTTTTCCTTAATTCAATAGATGAGGTAGAAATGTGAAAATTTAAATGGAATCTAATGCGTGGGTTATATCAACATATTTAAACTATATTCCAATCTGACAAATCTGACGGGCGATAGTTGCATTTGTGCACGCGATCTATTGAGTCTGAAATATTTGAAGATTCAATACAAAAAATTAAACGATCAGATCATTTTCGATTTATTTTTTTAGCCGTGAAGAGTTGAATGAAAGTTTAATAACAATAGTAACACCTTATGTTACTACCATAAACATAAAACAGAAAAGAAAATCCAGATGAAAAAAAACCAGCAATCGTAGCATCAGTAGTATTAGAAATACTACTACTACTACTACTACTACTACTACTACTACTACTACTACTACTACTACTACTACTACTACTACTACTACTACTACTACTACTACTACTACTACTACTACTACTACTACTACTACTACTACTACTACTACACTACTTCTACTACTACTACAACAACTACAACTACTACTACTCTACTACTACTTCTACTACTACTACTACTACTACTACTACTACTACTACTACTACTACTACTACTACTACTACTACTACTACTACTACTACTAACAGCAGAAGTAGCAGCAGCAGTGGCATAAATAGTAGTGGCAGCAATTGCAGTAGTATCAGTAGAAATAGTTGATTTGGTAGTAGTTGTAGTGGTAATAAAAAAAACAGTAAGAGGACGAATAGCACAGATGAAGTAAACGTTAGTAGGCACAACAATGTTCTAAGCTTAAGCAGTTTTTCGGTTGCTGTTTTTTTTTTATTTTTGTATTTTTTTCCTTCTTCCTATTTTTTTTTTTACAACAAAAGGTTGGAACGATTTAATGCACATGAGCGATAAAATAGAATGATAGGAATGAATGATTCAGAATAAACTGGACAAAATTCTGATACAGCGAAAACGAGAACCAGATTTTGTTTTAAATTAATAAATGAAAATGGAGTAAAACAAAGAGAGGAATAATGACAGGAAGAGTAAAAGGAAAGAGATTTTAAGTCAGTACGGAACGTATAAAGAGCATTCCTCGCATGATTTTTATTGTTATCGCTTAGCAGTGGTACATAATGGAAGCTGAGAATGCCTTTGTAACTATGTCAGATTCTCAACACCGTCTGAGAGATAGAGAGAAAGGGAGAGAGAGAGAGAGAGAGAGAGAGAGAGAGAGAGAGAGAAAGAGAAAAAGAGAGAGAGAAAAGAGAGAGAGATAGAGATAGAGAGAAAGAAAGAAAGAGAAAGAGAGAGGGAGAGAGAAAGAGAGAGAAACAGAGAGAGAACGCGAGAGAAAGAGAAAGAGAGAGAGACAGAGAGAGGAAGAGAAAGAGAAAGAGAGAGAAATATAGAGATAGAGAGAGAAAGAGAAGGAGAAAGAGAGAGGTAGAGAGAGAAAGAAACAGAGAGAGAAAGAAAGACAGAGAGAAAGAGAGATAGAAATAGAGAGAGAAAGAGAGAGAGAGAGAAAGAGAGAGAGAACGCGAGAGATAGAGAAAGAGAGAGAAAGAGAGAGAAAGATAGAGATAGAGAGAGAAAAAGAAAGAAAGATAGAGATAGAGAGAGAAAGAAAAAGAGAGAGAAAGACAGAGAGAAAGAGAGAGAGAAATAGAGAGAGAAAGAGAGAGAGAGAAAGAGAAAGAGAGAGAAAGAAAGAGAGAGAGAGAGAGAGAGAGAGAGAGAGAGAGAGAGAGAGAAAGGGAGAAGAAAACAGGAGAGACATTATATTGCGCAAGAAAAAGATAGGATAAAACAAAAATTCACCGAATTAAAGTTACATCTGCACTTAAATCCTAATAACAGAAAGAGAGGAAGCTTCTTCAAAGTTGTAAACACGCGCTCGAAATTTTATTGCTATCACTACTAGATAACATTAAGACTTCAAACATTAAAAAAAAAATTGGCTAAACATTTATTTAGAATTTTTTTAAATTACTTAGAGACGATAATACTTAGTTTATTTAAATTAAGCAAATTGCAGCTAGCAATACCATTCCACACAATGCTCTTCAGCCAGTATGAGCGATTCGTGTTGTTTGCGATTTGTGGAAATTAATTTTAAAAAGAAATTGAAAGATATTAATATGCTTTCCTTTAATCAAGAACAGCATGTATGATGACGCCAGAACATTCTGTGGCGTGATGTAAATAGCTGCCAATCGCTTCGGGCAAACTCCCCTGAGGAATTTATCTTTAATTATTATCCTAATTTAAATAATCTACACTTGGCTGCTTTTTTCCTTTCCCTTTTCTTTTTTTTTTATTGCTTTTACATTTTTATTTGACTTTAATCGAATGAATTAGATTCCGTGATCATTGATCTTGACTTTAAACTTTCTTAACTGATACTGGTGCGTTTATAGATTGAAAGTAGAGCAAATGAAGGTGGTTTTCAAATCTATTGACATAAAAAATGTTGAGATTAAGTTTTAGTAAAATTACGGAGCGAAAAAAAAAAAAAAGAAAGAAAAAAAAAAAACCCTGGCTTTAGGTAAAATATGAATAATTTACAGGAACAGAGTTGAGTTATAGTGTAGCAAATACGTGGGTCATAGATTACAGTGCTTGAGCGATATATCCTATATAGATCAAACTCAGAATTTTAAAATATCGATAAATTATAAAATATAATGCGGCAAAAGTATCAATTCGACTATCTAGCGCTTCTACCAACATTGTTTGATTATGAATTAACAATTAATTTTATTGGGTTTCTTTCTTTGTATAACTCTCGATGGACGCGACTGTTGGAGCTTCGACATCCTTTGCTGTTTAGTAAAAAAAAAACAACAACATCAAAGTGAAATTTAAAAAAGAAAGTAAATGCTTTACTTAAGGGACTTAAAAAATGACATCTAATATATAATATATCTGACAAATACAACATTCGTTTTTCTTTGCACTCAATGACCACGAAAGATTAGCCTAGCCATAGAATATTATCACCTTTCTTGTGTCTACATAGAAAATCCTGGTGGCTTATATCATTTTTAGTGCAGATTCATACGCAGTTTACGCTTTATCTGCTGCATTTTGGTGTATGTGTGTGTTTGCGGATGTGAGAGAGAGTAAGACAGAGAAAGAGAGAGAGAGAGAGAGAGAGAGAGAGAGAGAGAGAGAGAGAGAGAGAGAGAGAGAGAGAGAGAGAGAGAGAAAGATATAGATATGTAGAGAGATAAAGACAGTAAAAAGGGAGACAGACTAAAAGACAGACTGATCAGTAGACAGGTAGAGTGAAAAGAGAGCCAGAGACAGAGAGAGAGAGAAAAAGAGATAGAGATATAGAGAGACAGACAGACAGACAGACAAACAGACAGACAGGCAGACGGACAGACTAACAGATAGAGAGGCAGATAAAAAAGTGACAGAGAGAGACGGAGAATCAGCAGTCAGTCAGAGAGTGACAGAACATGCAGACTGATAGACAGTCTGACAGTCACAGAACAAACAGACAGACTGATAAACAGACAGACAGACAGTCACAGAAGAAGAAGAAGACAGACTGATAAACAGAAAGAAACAGAGATATTGGCAGTGAGATTCCACCCCACCCCCCTCTCCTACCCCCTATAATTCCCTCCCTCCCCTACTCCCAGCCCGCAAGCCCGGCGTAACCTCCCTTTCCTTGTTGTCATCTCGCATACCTGCTGGTGCCAGATGTCAAACCGTGGAGTAGACTGTTGTGTATTAGATTAGATTTACATCAGGTAAGCCGTGTTACCGAGATGCCAGCCGCTTGATCTAACCCCGGGTTTTTCTGCGTGTGTGGCCGATCGGCGATCGACGCCGGAGGAAAATAGGCCAGGGGCGTATACACTGTTTGGGCCTGAGAACGGGTGGGGCAGGCTTAATATATACATTTAAAATTATTGCTTTTAATTAAACATGCGACACGTTTTGAGAAATTGACTTTATATTAATGTACAAACGCCACAGGTCTTTGAGTAGGCCTATTTGTTGTATAAAATAATGTTTTTTTCTAGACTAGAAAGAGATAGAATGCGACAAAGAGGGGCAAAAGGGAGAGATTGAGATAGGTTTGAAGAGAAATAGGAAGAGAGATTAAGACAAAGACAGTGAAACAGAGAGAGATAGAGAGTGACATAACCTGAGAGGGAGATAGACGAGATAGGAGAAAAGAAGTTCGTCTATCTATCTTCCTGCCCGTTTACTGAGCCACTTTTTTGTTTGCCTTTGGTTTTTCCCCTTTTGTTCCGTTCTCTCACGCTTTACTTCTCTCTCTCTCTCTCTCTCTCTCTCTCTCTCTCTCTCTCTCTCTCTCTCTCTCTCTCTCTCTCTCTCTCTCTCTCTCTCTCTCTCTCTCTCTCTCTCTCTCTCTCTCTCTCTCTTTATTTGTGCATTCTTGTGCATGGCTGTTCTTATGCAAAGCATATTGAATGCCTAGGTATTTTGGTTAGCAGAGGAATTAAGAAAATCGAAATATCAACATAAATCTGGCTAATAAAATAAGTTTGGACTATCCAAATAACTCGCTGGGGTTTAAAGCAATAAATTAATAAGAATAAAATATGACTTTTGCTAGTTTTGTTTAATAAGCATGTTTGCTCATTCGAAACTCAAGAATGTTTTATCACGATAATAATAAAAAAAAAAGAAAAAAAAAAGAATAGGTCTATAAACAAAACCAATGAGGGAGGCAGATATTATTATGATCTCAGTGTTTAAGCATTAAATAATTAAGTATCACCTCATCCATAAATTATGATCCACATCATAGCATTGTCAAAGCAGACAGTATATATCCAACACAAATTGGAAACATTTTTTTTTAGATCGCATGTCTATCAATAACAACGCTGTACTGGTGCCAAAGTGTTTACCTCCGCCAGTGAGGTCTTCAAGAACAGTAACTCTGCAGTCCTCTCTTTTCGTGTGACACCTTGAGGTCACCCGGTGGGCTTTTAGGGTGAACCCGAGTGCGTTACGAAGTAGGCTCGAATGCGAGGTCAGTGAGGGTACATACTACTGAGATTAGCCTCCTAACGCATCCACTTGTACCTGACTATTTTGAGAAATTAATCTTTTTTAAATGTGTGGGTTTACTTGGGAGATTTGTGAGAATAAGCCGTAGAAAAACATTGCATTAATGTTAAATATGCGATTGAAATAAGGCTTGAATTATTCCAGTGATATTTAGGACTGAAAGTGGTAAAGAGATGAAAACCTAGTGCATAAGCTGACATTTTTGGGGAAGGAGCAGACATATATATATATATATATATATATATATATATATATATATATATTTTTTTTTTTTTTTCTTCTTTTAAATTTGCAGTCCTCTTTTCAGGAATCTGTTATTTTTTTCTCGTGTTTGGGATTTTGCTTGTTTCTAAAAAAAGTTAAGGTTTGTATTCTTAATGTTTTTTTGCAAAAGTATTGTATTGATCATTGGTTCTTTTTATTCTTCTTTTATTTCTGGCACAGATCTTCAGATGTTAAAAGAAATATTTTGACTTTACTTTTTTTTTGTAATTTAAAAGAAATTTCGTTCCTCTCAAAACTGACTACTGCGTGGATTGATTGTTTTGGTATATATTTTTAATTTGTTTCATTTCTCTACAGTTAACTTTTCAAATCTATAAAATCAACTCTTAAGTTCCACTAGAATTCACACCCCTTCCCAATCCAGACAAACATTTTTCATCAAGCAGTGATTCGCAGTTGAATTTGAATTTATTATACCCCAATATCACCCCCACCCCAACCCCACTCCACCTCCCAAAAAACAAAATGCTATCTCTATCAGTAATTTTTTCAGTGGACCAATCGTTTTTTCATCAGTACATAGTTGAAATAATAATAAAAATATTAACTTTTCATGGAATGTGTTTCTCTCTTCGTACCTGAGTTAAAACTGAACTACATGTTATCATTGTTCTACATACAGAAATAGGTCATTTCATGCGATGGTGTCTGGCTAGACATTTTTTTTAACCAATAATAAATAATACAGCAACTTAATTAACCATGATTTGTTTTCCTTCTCCATTTCCAGGTGAAAGATTTTTGCAGCAACAGTACCTCTAATGAAAGCTGATTTGAGAAGTCAAACTAACGCAGCAGTTCAGCTAACCAGGATGTACATGGATTCTACTATCATTCTAGTGCGATGAGGCCGACGTGTGAATTACACCATAGTTATTTAACACGATTATAACACATGCACACTATCAGGACTAACAACAAACCATCTGATCTGCTTTCTTCATAGAGAAAGATTGTGAACACTGAGTATACAGATGACATCAAAATCCTATTAATGTGACTGGGCTCTTCAATCGTAATTCCGTCGGAAAAATTCAACGTGTCATGTCATTAATTTTCATTCTGTTCCAAAACATGACAGGTGGAAAGAGCAAAGTTGTGACAAATAAACCGTTGACGTTTTTCATCTACAACTAGTCAAACGCTATTTTTTTTTTAATAGAAAATCATAACAGACAACAAGCGACACAAAATAATGATGAATCGAATATCTTATATCATTCGCGCATGCGCACTGATCGTCCTCCTCATCACCTCAGAATTTTCTGGGGCTGAAGGTAGAAGAAAGAGAAGAAAGGCAGTGCTGGGCTATGCCGACTGTGGTACGTCATATTTTGTATTATTACTTTTAATATTAGCCTACAGTTTGAACAAGCTATAGCTCTCATTTTTTTTTCTGGCTAATTTGAATTCTGAAAAATATTGTTGTTAAAATAACATTAAATGCAAACGAAATAGACCAAATAGGGGGTGGACATTGCTATTTGTTCCATGTTTTAAATTTTTTCTTATATATATAATTATATATTTTTTTCATGTTTTGTTCCATGTTTTAAATTTTTTTTGAAAAAAAAAAATATATATAATTATATATATATATATATATGTATAAAATTAAAAATCTCAGGTTATTTGAATTAATTAAAAAAAAAAACTCTTTTAATAGGATCTGCCTATAATTTGAATGGTTGAATTGCCCAACGATAAAAACACTAGAAATTAAACAGGACAAATAAATAAAGAGAAACTGCCGTTTCATATTAATGGGCGGTCTAGAATTATGCAAGTATTTAAAATTCTTTGAAAAAGGGGAAAAACCGAAATTTCTTGAACGATTTTCAATAATCATAAATTTTCGACATCATTGCATTGCAAAGATTAATTTTTTTGTGTGGGTGTGATGGAGAGTGAAGGTTGAATTCTTACTTTCGAAAAAACAAAAAAAAAAGGAATATTATGGCAACTGTTCTTGTTGCCTTGAAATTAAAGACAGATACAAAATCTGAGAATTATATATACAGAATTACAGTCAACATAAACTTACAGCGAGTGTCCGAAACAATCCTGTCTTGGGTATGGATAACTTAAGACTTCTGCCATTTTTTCCTAATTGCATTTTAAAAATGACCAACTCGTTTTTTAAACAGAGAAATCCATAGACTTGTTATAAACTATTAAAAATAATAATAATAAACAGTAATTGCTCGTCAAAGGTTCTTGAATAAACTATTAATAATAGTGTTCTATATGAGCAGTATCGAGGCAACTTCTTCTTCTTCTTCTTCTTCTTCTTCCACCCCTCAATTTCACTCCGCCGCTTTTCTCCACAAAGAGAGAGAGAGGGAGAGAGGGAGAGATAGATAGATAGATAGATAGATAGAGAGAGAGAGAGAGAGAGAGAGAGAGAGAGAGAGAGAGAGAGAGAGAGAGAGAGAGAGAGAGCCCTCCATTCCATTAGGTATTTTCGTAAGGGATTATCAGAGTAAAGGGAAACCATTTAACAATTGTACATGTACTTCAAATCTATTTACCGCCCTTGTTATTGCAGGAGGTCTGGGAGAGCCGGAGGTGTTTGTTTTTTTTCCTTCCATATTTTATTCGCAGATTGGTTCTCTCTCTCTCTCTCTCTCTCTCTCTCTCTCACCATAAGTATTTTACCCTGAGGTTATCATCGTTCTAAAGGAAAACGCCGGTAGCTGCGAGGTGAATAAAATGGGCTGGGCTGTTTCTCACCAATTGCACGGGTTCGAACTACGCTGCCGGTGGATAATACTTGTACTAATTTTTGGCTTTCTCTTCTGAACGCTGCCATGTCCCGCAATTTAATGTCGACCGTTTTACAATAAAAGTTAGGCTCTATAAATCAATAGAAGTAGACAGAATGTGCGACAGGAAACCAATCATGTAAGTGGCTAAGGCAAAGTAAGAATTGTTGCTTTCTACCGACGATGCCCAAGACGGTGGCAGTTATCCCATTATAGCACAGAATTAAACACATCCTGTCTATATAGCATCTAAATCTCGCATAGTCTGATTACTAGAATATCTTGGTGTCACCATAAGAAAATACGGGTTTAATTCAACTAATAAATGTGCTGGATTGGGAGGAGAAAATTATCTAAATTGTTACATTTGATGAGACTCTAACTATTGTAATGTACTGGTCATTACCTACATAGGACTAATAATATAATCCGGAGTCTCTTCTTAAGTGAGAGCTTCGCAACTATTTAAAATAATACGATCTTTAGATATTAACCTTAAAAAATTTTAAACAAGCAAAGCACAATGATATTCTAACTCGAAGTTTTCGTACTCCACCAGGAACTGGCGATGACAAAATTGTTCACTTCCACACAGTCGAGGCCATGCCAGTCCCTGTGGATGTGCCTGGAGTGTTGTACCTGAGCCTGGCAGGGAATGTTACTTCTGATATTCCAAGGCGGGTCAACCTCTACCTAAGTGTAAAGAAGTATTTCTTTGGCTTCCCGCTTGCCGTGCCTTGCCTGAGCAACGGTGTCGGGTCATGGTGAGTGTAAGATTAAGAATGGAATTGGGAACTTGTGCTTAACAGAAAATAAGATAGACATCATTGTTTTTCTTTCTGAGAATTTGTGAAACTTTTGACATAAAATAATCAACCTTGAACATAATTGTGTTCAGAGCTATGGGAAAAAAGAGGACTCAAATTATGTCAGTTGTTTGAAAGCATTAACATTTTTTTAGTGATAATCTTAATTGGACGTATGAAGAATGTCTCTTAGAACCCTAGAGCGACATTGATGAGATGTACTACATATGTAAGCTTCTTGATAACTAATTTTATTGAGCTGAGTAACCTTCACCACAAAGTTTACTATCTATTTTTTAATGCTTACGCAAAATAAGCCGCTATATTTTTGCGGCGCAGATTACCATTATATTACATGCACAGTAACTCAGTTATCAAAGCTAATAAGTATTTTGTGCAAACTGATTGAAAAGAGCAAATCTACCTTCTACGATAGTCTACATAAAACAGTAATAAACGCACACAACGCATCATTCGATTTATATCCTCATTGAATATTCATCTAATTTTTTTAAAATATATTTTTTAAAGCTCCTATGAAAACATCTGCGCCATTCTTGAAGCATATGAGAAAGACGGTTGCCCCCCTGCCCTGGGAAGATACGGCGTGCAATGCTACTGTCCCTTCACGGCAGGTGAATTCAACCTGGTGAATGTTCCGGTCAACATACCAAAGATCGAAGGCTTAGCCAGTCCTCTATTGAATGTAAGGACTAGTCGGTACTGATGAGGCAACATCGAAAATTTCATTTCTGCGTGTTATTTAAAATAGATCGTCCAAAAAAAAAATTATTGTATTTTTTACCTTATGCTTCTCTGACTGTCATGATACAGGTGCGTCTTGTTTGTATTTTACATTCTTATTGATTAATCACTCTAATTTAAACTAGCATTTTGAACGGAGATCTAGTCTTTAACATGGTTTATATTCGTGGTACAGTTTATTCTTTGTATTTAATGTGATATCATTTGGGTTTGTTATGCAGGTAATATCCTGCAATCCAAAATAAAAGTGTTTTGTAATCAATTTTACTCACCTCAAGCGATAAGCAATTTTTTTTTATTTATGTACCGGAAATATTTACAAACTATAACTATGAAAGAAATGTAACTCAATATGTTCCTCAAAAGCCATAAGGTAAGTGAATGGTACATTACAGTTGTGAAGTGCTCCTGGCGCTTCCTTTGATCATTCTCTTAATTTTGTGAAAAATCTGAGGACTCAGTTCGTGGTTTTTTTTTTGTGGTTTTATTTTTTTAATTAATATTGAATTGAAGAATTAATAATGTAAGATTAAAATATGCTTAATCTCTTAGACCCAATATGTACATATTTGGATGTTTACACTATTCTCTTAGACCCAATATGTACATATTTGGATGCTTACACTATTCTGCTTCCCATATCAACAATTTAAAAAAAAAATGTCAATCAGAGTTGTCTCACATTATTTTTCCAAATAACGAATCAACGTATTTTTCTCTTCTTGCGCCTTCCATCAGGGGGACTATGAGCTTCAGGTTCAGCTCGTGGAAGAGGATGGCCCTGTGCTCGGCTGCCTCCGGGTTAAGTTCACCTTGAAGAAGAGGTCACGTGGCTGGCTTTTCAAGATAAAACGCCAGGACAAGTCGGGCTCGTCTCGCCGTGGCGGCGACAGGAAACGGAAACGGAGTCGTCGCAAGAAGAGGAAGGAGGGAGGAATGTCCTCCGGGAGTGAGGAGATGTCTCGAAAAGACATGGACATTGCTGGGTTAGTGGGATCGGACAGGGAATACCCAGAGGGTGTACAGAGCGATACACTAGAGATACTGGATGAGAAAATACGCGGAGGCGTAAATAGAACAATGTCCATTGGTGATTTAAATGTTATTCATGAAAGTGTCGCTAATGCAAAAAACAATGAAAAACATGTCGCTTTTTCTGAAAAAGCTCGGACGTTTGCTCAGACAGAAGAAGACGTCGATGAAAGAAGTAAGATGAATAATAAAAACTACAAAAGAAATATTAAACGCAGGAGAAGGGGGCACAAGAGTAATAGAAGAAAAGAAACGGCAGGTGGACACGAGAACGCTGCGTTGGTCAATGACATTGGAGACCTGTCCAGATCTTTTCGCGTGTCGCGAGGATTGGACGATTCCTTAACCAGTGCAGGAAGAGACAAGGCAGCAAAGAGGAGAAGAAGGAAAAGGAGGAGGCGAAAGCGTCGCAAAGAGAAAGAATCAAAGAGAAGAGAAAGGGAGCGATTCCAGGCGGAAAAAGACAGAAGGAAAAAGATGAGGAGGAGGAAAAATAGTCTAGTAATTCCTACCGCATCATTGCCCTCTTGAAGGTAACAGTCCGCTCACAGAGTACCCTTTTTTGTTCACAAAAATTGGCCATGAATTTTAATTTCCATTTAACGGGTTACGCTCATGCCCTACGCTCTTGATTTTTATTTCTTCCTGTTTTGCAAACTAGAGCAATGAGTATGCCCTCAGAATTGTTTAAAAAATGGAAAATAAAGTTGAGGTATGTTATGCAATACTTAGTGGGGCAGAACTTTTACAAACTATAAAAGCATGCGAAACCTAGAGAAACAAACGACAGAGAATTATTGAAATATTAATTTTGTAAATACAAGTTCAATCAAACACTGTTAAACTAAAAGGGGTAAAACCAAAATGATAATTAACCCTCCTCTTTTTTAAATCTAAAAACTATTCTGGGTAAAACAACATTCAAATTCGTTTAATTCGTAAATATTAATTTCTTTTGCCCTTCCAATTCCGGTTGTATAGCGGTTACAAGTAGTCTTATTAAGTATGTGTTGTTAGCGATCATGTCTACAGCTTTGCTTCTACTCATCTCCTTGATATTAAAATTGTCCCTTCATGTAGAAATATAAAGGTAAATCCACTATGGATTTCTTCTGAAGTTTCATTTAACCCATTCACGCTCAGAAAATGAGACAAAACCTTAAAATTCGCTGTGATGAAACTAAATTCCTGTTGCGAATAGATTGTGGTATTACTTATTTCTTTTCGGAAGAGGGTGAAATGATCTTAAAACTTTAAAATAATCATGCAAACGAAAAAAATTTAGAAGATAGAAATGATACTTCGAATGTTTAACCCAAGTATATTACACTAGTGTAAGAATCTACAATAAGAAGTGTCCGTGCATTCAATTGCAGCCTCTGAGCCAACAATGAGCTATTTCTAAATCTCGGCAAATCGAACCAGCTTTGTCTGGTCTGCTTTTAATGAGTACAGAACTACTTAAAAGATCTAAAAACTCACGGTTAAAACCCGGTTATGAATGTTATAATGTATTTTCATGCCATTATCAATTTTTTTTGGAAAAAAAAGAAAATGAAAATGAAAAGAAGTGAAAAACACTGATCGTTGTTTCATAACTCGTTGCCCTGTAATTAATGGCATTTACTGATATTTGCTTAAAGTGTAAAGTTCCTGTTATTGTGTAATAATATCCATTGTTATCATCAACATTATTATTATCATCATCATCATCATCATCATCATCATCATCATCATCAACAACATTATTATCATCATCATTATCATCATTATTGCCATTCTCATCATCCTCAACCTCGTCGTTATCACACACCTGATAAAATCAGCTTTAGTTCTATTATTAACTATTATTATTATTATTATTATTATTATTATTATTATTATTATTATTATTATTATTATTATTATTATTATTATTATTATTATTATTATTATTATTATTATTATTATTATTATTATTATTATTACTACTACTACTACTACTACTACTACTACTACTACTACTACTACTACTACTACTACTACTACTACTACTACTACTACTACTACTACTACCACTACTACTACTACTATAATATTATTATCATTATTAATATTATTATTATTATTATTATTATTATTATTATTATTATTATTATTATTATTATTATTATTCTTATTCTTATTGTTTTTCTTCTTCTTCTTCTTCTTCTTCTTCTTCTTCTTCTTCTTCTTCTTCTTCTTCTTCTTCTTCTTCTTCTTACTACTACTACTACTACTACTACTACTACTACTACTACTACTACTACTACTACTACTACTACTACTACTACTACTACTACTACTACTACTACTACTGCTACTACTACTACTGCTACTACTACTACTACTACTACTACTACTACTACTACTACTACTACTACTTCTACTACTACTACTACTACCACTACTACTACTACTACTACTACTACTACTACTACTACTACTACTACTACTACTACTACTACTACTACTACTACTACTATTATTATTATTATTATTATTATTATTATTATTATTATTACTATTACTATCAATATTATAATTATCACATTTTGCCAATACCATGATGATCATCATTATCATCTTTATGAGTATTAAGAATAAAACAGCTATTATTATTGTTTACCTTTGATCCTCATCAGAAATGATGCGATGTCTTTTTTGTCCTTCCTTTTTAATATTCATTATTAACTTTGTTTTTAATTTTAATCCTGATCAATTCTTTTTTTATATTTATTTAATATTTTTTTCCACATATACTGTGTTCATCTCAGACTTTGTACTGCTCAGCAGCAGCCATACTAGAATAGACTACCTCAGTCCTGAGAAAGTGTTCCTGTACTGTGATTTTTTTTGTAAAGACATTTGTAGATATAGAGGAATGTTTGCTCATGCTTTTAAAATGTATATATAGGTTTGAATGTGGGCTTTCGAATGTATTTGTAAAAATCAAAACGAGATAAAAGAACCAAATAATCCCACATTTTGTTTGTCACTATATGGTATGCAGTAAAACTGGTTTAACCATAGGCTACGCCCGAAAACAGCTTTTTCTGGAGAAAGAGAATTTAATACAAAGTTTTACAAAATCATCATCTGGAAATGAGGATAAAAAATCTTTAAAATGTAGTTATTTGCTTGAACACCAAAACACCTAAAGCTCTAATTTTTTTTTACTTCAAACAAGATGGCATAGGCTGGAACTACGTCAAAGAAATTTTCTCTGAAGAGCTATATTAAGTTCTTAAAAAGTTACAAAATAGTTTTTGGTTTTCAAGTAATTTCTAATTAACATTTGATTATCAATGAAAATGTTTTGTATTTTAAAAGAAATGATCAAATCAAGTAAACTTATTCATTAAATAATTTAGCAGGCCGCATTGTACTTGTAGACTATATCGTGGAACTTTATTTCTTATAATGATAATCATAGAGCTAACAACAAAATTCATAATTTTCACACAATAATGGTGCCAGCATAACGTACCTCTTAGCTTTTATTTCCGAAAAATTCATAATCAGATAAAGCTGAAACCAGGTCATTAAACAGTGTGCCACATATCAGTGCGGACGATATCTTAAAGCATGACATGCTTTATCGATTATTAATTCTTTCGGAAATAAAAGCTTGGAAGTACATGTACGTTATTGTGTCAAGATCATAAAGTGTGCCATTCGTTGATATCTTTTCTTCTTTTCTTTTTTCATAAAAATTGTCAAAATATACATTTAATCGTCTTTTAAAGGTCAGATTAGATTTCAGCACATCCAGAAACCCTCAGGTGATTTAGGTTTGACGACTTTTTTTGTATTTAAAAAAACAAAACAAATAAATTTCTTTATCATTACATAATTATACATAAACACATAAAAGCCTAGGGTTCCCAATGTAGGTACCTCGTGCACAGGGTTAACGGCACACCCAAGCTCAAAGCATTGTTTTCATGATCCACTGGGTTCTAACGGCAGAGTTGAAGAGAAATATGACATTGAATAAAAAAAAAAATGAAAAATCATAAGACCCCAAAGAGGGAAAATAAAAAACAAAACAAAACAAAAAAGAAATAAACAAACAAAGCAAAACTTACAAAAAACAAACAAACAAACAAACAAACAAACGAAGGGCATGAACTTATTGTATTCATACACAAACTAGGTGGAAACGACTCTGCAAATTTTTCCAAGTGAAGAACTTTCATGTCTGAGTCACACCGCCAAAAGAGAAAAAGCCCAAATAGCAGCTCTTAAAAAAGTAAAAGAAAATTCGAACAGGAATAATTAAGAAAAAGCATAAAAGAAAGATTGAAAAAAAAAAAACCACGGTAGTGTAATAAAATCCGATGAAATAATCAACACTTTACTAACTAATGTTAAAATTATCATCATTATTATGTTTCATAACTTATTCTAAATGGTATCTTTAAAAGGCTAAACTTTACGACCCTCATAAGCCTGACCAGATTTTGAACATAAAAAGGCCCGTAAAACAGTCAAAGTCCATATGCTATGACAGGGAGCCCTGCTTTGGATCTGATGTGGCTCCTCCTATAAAAAACACTGGGATGCACACTGCCTTTGTGTATATCACGGTGGTGATTAGATGCTGGCAAGAACTTTGTCGGTAGCTGTGTAAAATGCAGTCTCAGAGGTATTGGCGACTTAGGCACTTTGTCACCGTGGTGTCGGTGTGCCGGAGATCTGAGAGTGTCTATAATTATGGCGGAAGTTAAGAGTTGATCAGTAGCTTATCTGCATCGATGACACTGTCAGCCTGATGGGCATCTTTAAAAACTGACTACTTTTAATAATTTATGCAATATAGTTATCTCATTGTTACAAGAGGCATACACACTACCAAATAGAATTTAAACAAATGCTAGAAACTTTGAGTATAAAGGAAGGATTATGTAGCAGCAGAAGATAAAAAAAACCAGCAGAGAAACATGCACGCAAAGTTTACAGGTGATTTTTTAATCAAAGAACATAAAACGACCAAAGATGTCAGGTTTCTTATCATAAATGTGGAAATGAACTGCTTTTATTTTCGTTTGGGTTTGTTAATTAAAAAAAAAAAAAAAAAACATTCTTTAGCTGGATTATAATGGCCGCATTTTCATCTCCGTTCTAGTTGCCGACATCCATTTTTTTCCACTGTACCATGATTCTAAAATTTGTTTGCTTATCCACGGAGCGTTAAGCTTTGAAAAATAACAGCTTTTGTGCCACCAGCCGGATTTACTGTTAAGAGCACAGTTTGATTTAGACTCATCATGATCTCGATCAAAGGTACTGAAGAACATGTTGTTACTGTAGGAGAGACCGTGACTTCCATCACCAAGCGTGCCTGACACCGCGCCGAGTCGGAGGCGATACCTAGAAATATAAAAGACATTAAGATAACATTAGACATATTGAGAGACAACCGCGATACCTATCTAAAAAAAACAAAACTTAATTCCTGTGTTTAAGTAATCTATAGTTTGCAACGAATAAAAGGCAAAAACTTTGAAACATAGGGCGCAGATAGCTAAGTCGGTACAGCACGGCACTTACAACGTTAGATTCACAGTTCGATACTCGGTCTGGACACCCGATGGTGTAGTCGGATCTCAACTAACCACTTTACTCCATCCTTGGGTTAGCAGAAAGCCGTCACCTCCGTATAAGATTTTTCGAGAAGCTTAGCGGACATGCAAGTGATTAAAGAGCAGCCACAAAAAAAAGTTCAAAGAGAAAAAAAAGAAAAATCAAGAAGAGATTTCCCTACAGAAAAAATTTCTTCAGAATGGCATTTTTTGCTACGAGTAAGTGTCACTAATGATAATGTGACATTTGAAGCTGAGCTGAAAAATGATAAGGTCTGGTTCATTTGTTCTTATACAACCTTAAATTAAAAATCCCTTTGACATAAGACTTTATCCTATTCTCCAAAGAATTAAAAGAATTGCAAAAATATAATTACTATAAGTATTCTACACTCAAAAATGTTAAAAGACCTTGTACTTGAACAAACAAGATTAGAGCTAGAAAGGACTCATTTTGGAATACTGATTGAAAAAAACCCATAAAATAATGAACGTTTAATAAAATCACAGCGTAAGTCAACATTTTAGCGATGAAGAAGAAAAAAACTTCTTGCAAAATTAAAAAAAGATATTCAAGATTTAAAGCAACACAAATGCTAAAAATGAAAATATAAAGCAAAAATAGGGAAAAATGTTTATGCTACACCTCCTCCTTCTCCTCCTTTTTTTAGACTACTACTACTACTACTACTACTACTACTACTACTACTACTACTACTACTACTACTACTACTACTACTACTACTACTACTACTACTACTACTACTACTACTACTACTACTACTTCTTCTTCTTCTTCTTCTTCTTCTTCTTCTTCTTCTTCTTCTTCTTCTTCTTCTTCTTCTTCTTCTTCTTCTTCTTCTTCTTCTTCTTCTTCTTCTTCTTCTTCTTCTTCTTATCATTATTATTGTTGTTGTTGTTGTTATTGTTATATTATTATTATTTTTATTTGTGTTTTTATTATTCATATTACTCAACATTTTTAACAAGGAGATACATACTTGTCTGATTCCCTCTCAACTTTAAAAGTTTTGTAATGAGCGAAGTAGTCTTTGCCGTCACTTCGAATCTCGATTCTCAGTTCATACGGTTGCTGATAAAAAGAAGAGCAATTTTACACATTCGTTTCAATGGTATTTTTGTTTAAATTTACAAAATTATTAAGAGGCAGCTAAAGGTTGATTCCGAAACTCTACTTCTATTTTTTATTATTCATTTTTCACACTTCTCAAAATTGGTTTAGGTACAGCTCATAAAAGATTAAATTGATTGGCTTGCTCGTGTAAAAAATGAAAGCGGGAAGAAGCAAATACATAATAAGGAACAAAATCAATTCAACCGGATGCATAACTGTGCAAAATGTCAAAAGGAAAAAAAAGGAAGGGGAGAATCAAATATTTATATATATACATTATTTTATGTAGATAGTTAGATAGATTGATAGATAGATAGATAGATAGAAAGTTAAAAAGAAGAGAGACATAGAAAAAGAAACAGACAGACAGACCGACAGAAGGGATGACAGAAACAGAGACATCGACAAAGAGAAACAGTCCTAAGTGACACAATAAAACGCAAAAAAAAAAAACCACTGTTCCAAAGAATGAATAAATACATTTATATTTTTTAATCACATAAGTCAAGATGTGAACTGCCTCATTGCCGAGCCAGAAGTCACCGTCTGGTTTGCCAGAACCGTTCTTGTGAGACTCCCAGTCACGATTAAAATAAACTTTGCCTTCCGTCCTTGTCTGTGGCAAATTTAACATCATCCTCATTATTACTATAATTAAAAACTCAAGCCATTAACAGAGAGAATGAATTATGAAACATTTTATTACTGCAAGAAGTGATAACTTTTGTGATTAGGATTTTAAAATGTTACATAATGTAAGAGATATTTCACAATGACCAAAAATATCTGGTAATCATAAATATCGAAAATAAAGAGAGAACCGAATTACTAAGAGTAGAACAAAAGAAAAAAGAAGAGAAATGGACATAGATATCGACCAGTTATTTTAACAAATGTTTTTCCAGGAAGTGACAAAGACTAGTGCAAAATAAGTTTACTAATTCACAATTATCGACACCTAATCTGGACTTTATTTAGAAAACAAAGGGACGGAATCAGCAAATTGAAAGAAAATAACATAAAACTGATAGTGTTTTTAAAAAAAACCTCGAACAATGGAAAAACAGTGAAAGAGTCATTTTTAAGGTTACTAAAATCAATGTTTAAATCTCTTTACTTTGTTAATTTTGTTACGTTCCATACTTCTCTGTGCTGATATGTATTATAGAATGAACCAAAAGAGGAATATAATTAAAAACAAAACACCGCTACAATGAAAAAGTAAACAGGAACGTGGAAGAAACAATGGTCCAAATTTAGCTACAAAGTAACGTTGCATTTTTTTATTGGAATCACAATTTTCTTGTTATGTTATACTCCTTTTCATGCTCTTTTCTGTCTTAGATTAGAAATTAGAAAAGAGAAAGGAAGAAGAAAAAGGAAAAATGTGGAAAGTTTGAAAACGAATAAACATACGACTCTTTAATCAGTGACAATTTCCACTGGGTTCTAACGGCAGAGTTGAAGAGAAATATGACATTGAATAGAAAAAAAAATGAAAAAAAAATCATAAGACCCAAATAAGAAAAAAAAAACAAAACAAAACAAAAAAGCAAACAAAGGGCATGAGCTAATTGTATTCAATACGAACTAGGTGGAAACGACTCTACAAGTTTTTTCAAGTGAAGAACTTTCATGTCTGAGTCACAACGCCAAAAGAGAAAAAGCCCAAATAGCAGCTCCTAAAAAAAGTAAAAGAAAATTGGAACAGGAATAATTAAGAAAAAGCATAAAAGAAAGAATGAAAAAAAAACCTGCGGGAGTGTAACAAAATACGATGAACTAATCAGCACTTTACTTACTAATGTTAAAATTATCATCATTATTTTGTTTCACAACTTATTCTAAATGACCCTCATAAGCCTGACCAGATTTTGAGCATAAAAAGGCCCGTAAAACATCAAAGTCCATATGCTATGACAGGGAGCCCTGCTTCAGATCTGATGTGGTTCCTCCTATAAAAAACACTGGGATGCACACTGCCTTTGTGTGATCACGGGTGCTTTGATGCTGGTAGGGAATTTTATCGGTAGTTGTGTAAAAAGCAGTCTCAGAGGTACTGGCCACTTGGGCACTGTGCCGGCTATCCTGAGAGTGTCTATAATTATGGTGGAAGTTCAGAGTTGAAAACCTTCAGCCCCTGTAAACTATTTGAAATATCTCCTTTTATAGGCATTGTTTATTTTTTCTTCAAAATTTAGAAGGGACATAATCATTTAGATATGCAAAAGCCTTATTTTCAATTGTTATCGCCCATGGGAGAGACATTTCACATGATTTTCTATCACTCCACTAACTCCCTGTCTACTTATCATGACTGGAAGGTCAGATCTGCTGATCAGTAGCTTATCTGCATCGATGACACTGTCCGCCTGATAGGCATCTTTAAAAACTGACTACTTTTAATAATCTATGCAATATAGTTATCTCATTGTTGCAAGAGGCATACACACTACCAAATAGAATTTAAACAAATGCTAGAAACTTTGAGTATAAAGGAAGGAGTATGTAGCAGCGCAGGATAAAAAACCAGCAGAGAAACATGCACGCAAAGTTTACAGGTGATTTTTTAATCAAAGAACATAAAACGACCAAAGATGTTAGGTTTGTTATCATAAATGTGGAAATGAACTGCTTTTATTTTCGTTTGGGTTTGTTAATTAAAAAAAAATAACAAAACATTCTTTGGCTGGATTATAATGGCCGCATTTTCATCTCCGTTCTAGTTGCCGACATCCATTTTTGTCCACTGTGCCATGAATCTGAAATTTGTTTGTTTATCCACGGAGCGTTAAGCTTTGAAAGATAACAGATTTTGTGCCACCAGCCGAATTTACCGCTAAGAGCACAGTTTGATGAACTCTCATCATTATCGCGATCAAAGGTAGTGAAGAACATGTTGTTACTGTAGGAGAGACCGTAACTTCCACCACCAAGCGTGCCTGACACCGCGCCGAGTCGGAGGCGATACCTAGAAATATAGAAGACATATAGAGAGACAACCGTGATACCTATCTCAAAATAACAAGACTTAAGTCCTGTGTATGAGTAATCTATAGTTTGCGACGAATAAAAGGCAAACACTTTGAAACATAGGGCGCAGATAGCTAAGTCGGTACAGCAGGGCACTTACAACGTTAGATTCACAGTTCGATACTCGGTCTGGACACCCAGCGGTGTAGTCGGATCTCAACTAACCACTTTACTCCATCCTTGGGTTAGCAGAAAGCCGTCACCTCCGTATAAGATTTTTCGAGAAGCTTAGCGGACATGCAAGTAATTAAAGAGCAGCCACAAAAAAAAAGTTCAAAGAAAAAAAAAAAGAAAAATCCAGAAGAGATTTCTCTACAGAAAAAATTTCTTCAGAATGACATTTTGTGCTGCGAGTAAGTGTCACTAATGATAATGTGACATTTGAAGCTGAGCTGAAAAATGATAAGGTCTGGTTCATTTGTTCTTATCCAACCTTAAACTAAAAACCCCTTTGACATAAGACTTTATCCTATTCTCCAAAGAATTAAAAGAATTGCAAAAATATAATTACTATAAGTATTCTACACTCAAAAATGTTAAAAGACCTTGTACTTGAACAAACAAGATTAGAGCTAGAAAGGACTCATTTTGGAATACTGATTGAAAAAAAAATAATGAACGTTTAATAAAATCACAGCCTAAGTCAACATTTTTTAGCAATGAAGAAGAAAAAACTTCTTGCAGAATTAAAAAAAAAGATTCAAGATTTAAAGCAACAATAGGGAAAACTGTTTATTCTAAACCTCCTCCTCCTCCTTTTTTTAAACTTCTTCTTCTTCTTCTTCTTCTTCTTCTTCTTCTTCTTCTTCTTCTTCTTCTTCTTCTTCTTCTTCTTCTTCTTCTTCTTCTTCTTCTTCTTCTTCTTCTTCTTCTTCTTCTTCTTCTTCTTCTTCTTCTTCTTCTTCTTCTTCTTATTATTATTATTATTATTATTATTATTATTATTATTATTATTATTATTATTATTATTATTATTGTTGTTGTTGTTGTTGTTGTTGTTGTTGTTGTTGTTGTTGTTGTTATTATTATTATTATTATTTTTATTTGTGTTTTTATTATTCATATTACTCAATATTTTTAACAATGAAATCCTTACTTGTCTGATTCGCTCTCAACTTTAAAAGTTTTGTAATGAGCGAAGTAGTCTTTGCCGTCACTTCGAATCTCGATTCTCAGTTCATACGGTTGCTGATAAAAAGAAGAGCAATTTTACACATTCGTTTCAATGGTATTTTTGTTTAAATTTACAAAATTATTAAGAGGCAGCTAAAGGTTGATTCCGAAACTCTACTTCTATTTTTTATTATTCATTTTTCACACTTCTCAAAATTGGTTTAGGTACAGCTCATAAAAGATTAAATTGATTGGCTTGCTCGTGTAAAAAATGAAAGCGGGAGGAAGCAAATACATAATAAGGAACAAAATCAATACAACCGGATGCATAACTGTGCAAAATGTCAAAAGGAAAAAAAAGGAAGGGGAGAATCAAATATTTATATATATACATTATTTTATGTAGATAGATAGATAGATAGATAGAGAGTTAAAAAGAAGAGAGAAATAGAAAAAGAAACAGACAGACAGACAGACAGAAGGAATGACAGAAACAGAGACATCGACAAAGAGAAACAGTCCTAAGTGACACAATAAAACGCAAAAAAAAAAATACAAAAAAAAAACACTGTTCCAAAGAATGAATAAATACATGTATATTTTTACCACATAAGTCAAGATGTGAACTGCCTCATTGCCGAGCCAGAAGTCACCGTCTGGTTCGCCAAAACCGTTCTTGTATGACTCCCAGTCACGATTAAAGTAAACATCGCCTTTCGTCCTTCTCTGTGGCAAGTTTAACATCATCCTCATTATTACTATAATTATATACTCAAGTCATTAACAGAGAGATTAAATTAGGAAACATTTCTAATACTGCAAGAAGTGATAACTTTTTTTAGTAGGATTTTAAAATGTCCCATAATGTAAGAGATATTTTACAATGATCAAAAATATCTGATAATCATAAATATGGAAAATAAATATCGGTAGATTGTGTAGCACCTTTGGAAAAAATTAATAATCCTTCAAATAGAATTTTTTTTCTTTAGAGCCCAAAGTTTAATCAGTGACTGTGTCACAGATTTGGGGAATAGTTTGGCTCGTCCGTAGGAAATAAGGCTCAAGTCCGGTCGTAGATATCGCAAACTGTGTAATCCAGCAATAAAACATAATGCTTTCATAAACAATGGGTTAACCTATCGACGAGTGATTGACAAGAGATTGGGTCAATACTAACTATAAGTTAACTTTTCATTCACTATAAGTTGATTTCGTGTCGTATTTATACTTAATCTCATTGATTTGCTGAGCAAAAGGAGTTTCATAATATATACGAGAAAATTTTATGGTACGACGTAATGTGCAAAGCGTTATAAAATATCAACCAATCAAAGGTAGTGACGTAAGAACTTATCGATACCGTAGTGCGTAACATGTTATAAATATATCATCCAATTAACATAGGATAAACAAAGAGTAATATAATTATCATTATGCTAGGACTAATTGGGAGATTCGGGAAGAATCTAGTAAAAGGATACTTTTCTCACGGTGCAAACTATGTTCAACAAACAAGACTACGTTCTTAGGCTTGAAGTACAAAACATTAAACATCTAAATAAAACAATATAGACATAGATCTAAGTTGATCCGCTACCCAAAAGTACGCATCTACTCAGGTGTGAAAATGTCCTTTGGATCCATTACAGCACAATGCATTACAGGCTGCCACAAAAATACTTTTTTCGACACTGGTTGAAGTATATGGCAAAAGGATGTGTATAGCAATAAAACAAGAAGCAGCAGCAGCAGCAGCAGCAGCAGTAGTAGTAGTAGTAGTAGTAGTAGTAGTAGTAGTAGTAGTAGTAGTAGTAGTAGTAGTAGTATTTATTGTTGTTGTTGTTGTTGTAGTGGTCAAAGTAGTAGTAATATTGGTAGTAGTGGTAGTTGTTGTTGTAGTAGTAGTAGTAGTAGTAGTAGTAGTAGTAGTAGTAGTAGTAGTAGTAGTAGTAGAAGTAGTAGTAGTAGAAGAAGAAGAAGTTGTTGTTACTGTTGTTTACAGAAAGCATATATTTATAATAGTAACAGGAAAAAATAAGGTGTAGTGTTTTCTGTTATTTGTAGAAATGACATTAGTGCTAATATAAACACCCTGCACTTGGTGAAGTTTTTGTATTTTTACGTTTGTCATTAAACAATCACCCGCTATGACAGGAACACCAAATTAAAGGCAGTGAAAAAAATTATATTGGCCAGAATGTAATTGTAATTTATGAGAATTTTTTTTTGCTATTAGAGAAGATGTTACGCTTGGGTGTGTTAAAAAAGTGGTAGAATGGTAAGGAAAACAATTCTTTACCATAATATTTCTATGTTTATTGTTTACCTGAATGACTGTCCACCCTCCACCATATGTTTGAGTGTCACAGAGAATGTCTCGCTGTATGGTGGACTGGGGCACCACAATATTTTTCGGGAAAGTTTTATTCTCAGATACACCCATGTCGCGTTCACATATAACAGGCTGGAAGAAGAGGCAAGGAGAAGAAAAAGGATAACCATTTGTGTTATGTTTTTGTTTGCATGTGGGGTTATATGTTATAGAAATGGATGGTATGTAGTTAAGAAACTAGGAAGAGGAAGTAAGATACTATTTATATTTTGTTTGCAAAAATTTTGTAGAAAGATAAAATTCACTTAGTTATTCCTAAGAATATTCAAATAATAATAATAATAATAATAATAATAATAATAATAATAATAATAATAATAATAATAATAATAATAATAATAATAATAATAATAATAATAATAATAATAATAACAAAAATAACAATGATAATAATAAAAGTGGAATACTTGAATATCATTGCTCAGATTAAGAAGACACACACACACACACACATATATATAAATATATGTATATATTTATATATATATATATATATATATATATATATATATATATATATATAGATAGATAGATAGATAGATAGATAAAGAAGATCTTACCTTAAAGTTAGAGTTAAGCACTCTTATCAATTATTCCAACTTATCTTCAAACTAAATATATATATATATATATATATATATATATATATATATATATAGATAGATAGATAGATAGATAGATAGATAGATAGATAGATAGATAGATAGATAGATAGATAGATAGATAGATAGATAGATAGATAGATAAATAGAAAGATATAGACAGAGCGAAAGAGAGAGAAAATTCAAATTGAATTATATGGTTTAAAAAGCTTACAAAGTTATCTCTGTGTGTGAAAAAGAATTTCATTCTTCAAAATTCAATGATTATCATTGAGAATCTCTTTATGTGGACGGTACTCGTATGTTGGTTAAGAAAATATTTGCATACAAAATAATCAAAAAAAAAAAAAAAAGAAATTATATTCTTTCACATAATCCAGGCAATGTCTGAAATATTATGTTTTTGTAAAAAGATATCTTCGATTTTACATATGTAGATGGTTTCAGATTTCAATTCTTACGTTTAAGGACTTGACCTTTTTTGTAGGCATAAAGAATAAAAGTCTTCATAAAAAACTTTAATTTATGTTGAATGTTATATTAGGTCCAACGCCAAATATGTAGTATGATATCGATTATTCTCTTTCAGTTTCTGTGAGACCTAGACTTTTTCAACTTACCAGATGGTCCATAACTGAGGTGGTCGTGTCATTCCTCAAACACTGGGACGAGACTTTTCCGGAAGTCAATATCTCTCGTATTGTCTCCGTTTCGTTCCTGACGGTATACAGATTCTCTTTACCGTACATCTTAAGTATGTCGAAATCGCTTGTCATAGAAGACAATAAATCAGATGTATAGTTTAGAGTTTTGTCAAAAGTTTCCGAAAAATTCTTTATTGCCTCCCCCTGCGCCTGTTGGAAACTCTGTCTCAGGGTATTTAGACTGTTCATTATGTCTGTTTTGGTTTCGGTACGAAACTGGGCAAGTTCTGTGGACACTTTAGAGTCTAGTTGGATTAGTTTATTAAGATTGTTGTTATTGTCGATTTTATCTTCCACTCTGTTCTCGAGAAAGTCTAGTTTGGTATTGAGACGGCGCTCAAAAGAATCAGTTCTGTCGTTGAAATCTGTCTGCATTAGTCCTATATTAGCACTCACTTCTTTCTGCAATAGTCCTATATTAGCACTCACTTCTTTCTGCAACAGTCCTACTCTATCAGTCACGCCTCTCTGCAGTTGCCCTATTCTATCCTCCATTCTATTTTCTAAAGAATCGCCTTTGTCGCTCATTTCTCTCTGCAATAGTCGGATGTTGTCGTTCAATTCTTTCTGCAATAGCCCGATATTATCAGTCAATTCTTTCTGCAGATGTCCTATTCTATCCTCTAAGTTTTCTATCTTCTTTCCCAGACCTCCCATAGACTGGCTCACCAGCTGTTGGACTAAAGCGAAGAGTTGAAGAGACATTCCTGGCATCACAATCCCGTTATTCAACTGGTTTCCTTTCTGACCCTGATGTTGTACTAAACTGGTAGAACTGACCACCTCTCTCCCCTGATTATCCGAACCTCGGACTTGACAAGTGAACTCAGCTTGACAGTCTTCTTGCTTGACCAGCTCAACTCGCACTGTAGCTCGCCTGGCCTTCAGAAGCCCGTCGACTTTTCTACCGTTTGCTACTTGTGTTAGGGTGGGAGTTTGAGAAGTGACAGAGCCAATAAGAATTTTCCGTTTATTTTTAGCATTGAGTTTGGAAATGGTGGAATCTATTCTGAATACCGACATGCTGGTGATGCTGTCAAGCACAACGCTCGAACCATCGTTGTCGTTGCCTGAACTAGAAGAGACGGAGGCGTTGATGGTCTCGTCACATATCAGGACACCGCACAAGCTTCGTACCCCAGGTACAGTAGGGGTGTCTCCTTCCAAGGTCAGATCTAGACCTGTGTTTGAGAGAAAGGTACCAAGTTTTTTTTTTCTCACTTAATAAGAGTAACTTGGTTACAAAATTGAAATCGTTCAGTTTAAGTATTCTCTACAAAATTTTAATTAAAGCCATAAGCGTATCGTAAAAGTTTATATATCGTTCTTTTTAACTATTGCCGGTGATAAAATATGATGCTTGTTATAGTATTTTGGTCCTCTCGGTTTTATCAACACTCCTTTCAACAATATTAGATCGACTCTGGTATGTCAGCTTTGAGACGCGGCGTCCAACAGCCACGACACGCCAGCTGTGATCTAATGCCTCTGGCGACATCTACATGTGTACATGTTAACGAATTATAGCCAACACCGAATCATTAACTTGCTGCGATGACCATTTGAATTAAAAACAGAATCACAATTTGTGCTGTGGTCATGAAAGAATACAAACAATACAAACATATTATAGTCGCTTATTTTGCAGTGATGACGAAAAACATTTACTAGTCCTGGAACAGATATTTTTTTGGGGGGAAGGGGGTGGTGGTGGTGGGAGGAAGTTGCTTGTTTTGCTCCGATAACGACACAATCCAAAGAAAGGATCGTTCATTTTGCTTGGAGGATCAAGAAGCGCTCAGCTACGGTCATATAATTTATTTTGAAAGAAAAAAAAATAGCAGTATTGCTATTTTTTCTTCGTTGACACAAAATTAACAATTTCTCTACTACAATTTGTACTACTCTGGAATAATTATGGATTATCAGAATTCAAAACGACGAGTTTTTTAAAGCCGATATCAAATTAAGTTAATCTTTATATTTCAGTTTTTATATAAGTCATGCCTGATTTATATTTTAACAAGATATTAGCTCGTTTATAAAAAATACATACGGTTTGAAACCCATTGAGAAGATTGATTTTAAGTTTAAATTGTTTAAATTTGGCAATAGCAAAATTGTTTCGAGTTAGAATTAAAGGGAAATTTTTGGATTAAATAATTTTTTTTTTTCAATATTGATCACATGTAAGTCTCATATCGGCACTTCAAAGTTTATTTTTTAGCTTAAATCCTGCACATTAGGTGATCTGAAAGGACATAGTGAAGAAAGAAAATGCAGTTGCCTTTTATAATCTGAATGTTTCTTTCACGCTTCTATCCTAGCTTGAGGGTTGATTCAATAATTATCTTTAGTTCTTCAGGATTGTGTTAAAAACCTTTTTTTTTTTTAATGGGTTTCAAAGTTCATTATTCTGAAAATAAAAGATTTAACCACAATAGCAAACATCTATTATTTTCTTCCAATCACCGACTTTATAAAGTCTGTAGAAAGATTGTAAAGAAAAAACTCTTTGTGGCACTCAGCAGAGTGTGACTCAATCCTTTTTGAGGTTACACTAACGGAGGCAACAAACTAGTACGACGTAGGTCTACTCGGACAATCTACGCCTCTTGTTTTTACGGACCTTCATGCTGCTCCTGCTACTATTAAAACTACTACTACTACTACTACTACTACTACTACTACTACTACTACTACTACTACTACTACTACTACTACTACTACTACTACTACTACTACTACTACTACTACTACTACTACTACTACTACTACTACTACTACTACTACTTACCGTAACAACAGATAACCGAGCACAGCGCAATGATAATACAAAGACTTCTCTCCATCCTGAAAAAGGCGTTGATAAGTAGCAGACCAGAAATAGTATGCACGCGGCGAGATCCAAAGAAAGAATGGGAATTTTGCTACATCTGCGCATACACTTATATATCTGTCTGGGTTATTGCTATTATCCTTGATATTAAGTGGTAGCTGTGACTTCAATGATCTAGGCCTACCCTCACAATATTTTTTTTCTGGTGATGTAAAGATAAAAAGGGTCATGCGATACCAGTATAGTTTCCCATAGCTGTTATAGGAAATGAATGGTTTTTAGTGAATTAAGAATCTTCTTAGTTATTTAATATTAGTTTAAACTATTTTGCATTTTTTAAGTTTTATGAATAGGAAATGCAACAGCTATAGTTTTGAATTTACGAGAATGAAAAAGCTAAAGCATGAAAAAGAAATTTTGATTCAGTACAGTTATTATGTTTTTAATGCACCTGTGATGGAAAAGGTAATACGAATAATGCAATCAACAATTTTGGCGCCTGTTTATGTTGTTGAGTTTCTTTTAACAACATTCAAATTTTGTTTACTAGCACCAGTTGAGATTCTCGGCATTGCTTTGGAAAACAAGATCTTGTAAAAATGCATTCATAGACATAAAAAAAAAAACAACATTTATTTTAATATTTAAATGCATATCAAAATTAAGCACACTTTTAATTTTTAGCCAGCATATAGATAATCTATTATTGTGCTAGTCGAAAAATGAGGACCATCTAACCGAGCATTTCTAGACCACCTAGGAACGTTAAATTTGGTATAAAGTTGTAAATTACCCTAAATTGGTAATATTTTTTTTCAGCAAAATACTATTTTTCGAAAGTTAAAGGCAAACGTGTGATTTTATTATTTTCTTAAAAGAAAAACTCGACTGTGCGAACTATTCCCTGTAAGCACATCTGGGCAGAGATGGCAGGAATGAAACTGAAATTAAGCATACAATGTGAACGGTGGCAGATTCAAAACCGTCAGGAATAGATCTAGATCTAGATCTACACGATGTAGTGTAAGATCTAAGTAAAAAGTCTAAAACATAGATTCTAGACCTACGGCCTAGATATTTATAGTAGCTAGACTTAAATCAAAAGTTTCAGATCTACAACAGATAAATCTAGATTTCACTTTTAGGCTTACAGAATTTTTAATATTTTCATTATATGTAGGTTTAAATAACTGAGCGGCTAAGAATTCCCGAAAGTCAGTGCTCTGTCATGAATTGAATGCGAATATTCACAGCGTTCTCATAAGCGTTTAGAAGGAACTAAAAACATATTGGAATAGTATAGAATTAGCCGATTTCTTTTATTCCAAAAGGATTTATCTAAATGTTGTTTTTAGAATAAGAATAATAGAGATATGTAGATTCTAGGTAAAGATGGGTGGGTGAAGGAGTATATCTGAATAACTCATGGCCATTTAATTAAGCTTCTTTATTAACACACACGCACCCCAGCTCCGGCAAATTGACACCAGGGTCCCGTTCATAGAACGGGGTTTACAGCTTGTATATGATAATTTTAGGTTGAATTGTAGCCTTGTGATAAACTCTTAGAAGAGCCTCCTTTTAAGATGCTTTCAACACTAAAGCTTGCAGAAGCATGATTGTATTCTTCATATTTTAATATTAAAAAAAAAAGTATTTTAATTTCAATAGTTAATATTGTCCAGTAGTGGATGTTGTCTTCGTGGCAAACGGACTTTATTCACACTTCCAACATAATTGATATCTAGTTTGGGACAAACTTAAGTTACAACAACAATTTCAAAATATATCATTTTCAAGATTAAAATTGTTTAATTTAATACAGCCCATCTTAATTTAGCTCGTGCAGGACTAGATTCCCTGAGCGTGCTGTAAAAAGAAAAGAAAACAAAACAAAAGGGGGAGTATCCTAGACTAAGTAAACGATAGTATTTTTTTTCCTTGTTTTTATTTAATCTAAAACTTCATCGTAACAAAGCACGACATTTTGAGCGTAGACTTTAATGGGAGCTGAGGCTTTCTGTATCACCAATTATCTTTAAGAGGTTGATACGGACTGCTGCAATCTGGAAAGAACGGTCTACTGGCAAGCAAACACTTGTGTTAAATAAAAATGGAGTGTACTTTCCTCTCCGAGGATAAGAGTAGCTGCATGTGCAGGCATGACAATAAAATATGATTATAATGATGTGTCATACCAACTAAAACGATTTGCAATCTTGAAATTTTCAACTAGCGATACAACCAATTATTTAACAGGAATATTTTTGACATGCAAAGATATGGAAATGTTCGATGGAAAATAGGTTAAGAACTTACATGTCGAATCATTTGACATTAAACTACGTTTTTCCTAACACAGAGATAAGAGCCTGTCAGTTGCATCTTGCGAAAGCAATGTATAAAAAGGCTTTAGAACTGACAAGTAAGTACAAGGTCATAGATCCTGACGCTAGAGCATGGCTTCGGCGTTTACGTTGCATTATTATTTTTTTTGCGACTATCCACAGAGACTTATCTTAACTCTTTTGAAGCATTAGTAGAAGTTAGCGGCCAATAATAGGAAATGGGGGATCAAGGGAGGCAAAAAGATAGACCAAAACCCAATCACGCGCTTTATATAAGGGTAAATTATCGATTCAAAATGTACAGCAGTCTTAATCACGACAACAAATAATTTAAATTGCAACGATCTTCAGAAAAATTTTAAATAATTTAGGTTAAATTTAAAGTAATGCGATATAAATAAATAGCTCCGGTGGTGGAGCGGTATGAGACGTGAGTATCTGTCTGGAACTTCCTGGTTCGGGACCCGCATTTTGCAATTTCATTTTTCGGTTAGAATCATGTCATCGCCATAGATTCTATACTTTTATTGATGTTAAGATTTATCAGCATTTTGATGTACTGAATACATGAACGCATATTTCCTATGATTCTTTTTTATCATCAAAATGGAAAGGTTGAATACAACGTGTAGATCTAGAAGCCAAATTTCTTTCAAAACATAATCTATTAAACGAAATAGATATCTATCCTTATTTGAAAATGAGAACGAAAAAATTTAAGAAAACTTTCGGGGTTTTTTTGTTTGCTTGTTTTATTTGTTTTTTTTTTTTTAGATCTAAGCCATTTAAAAGAATAAATATTGTTTAATAAATTGATAAAATCCGATGGTATGCATTGTTTTTTTAAATATTTTTTTATATATTTTTAGAATCTCTTCCTTACAAGAATTAAGATAAGTCTCTTCAAATAGATTCAAGTGGTTTTTTCTAAACCCAGGCCGTCCTCAGGTTAAAGAACTGGAAGACAAGTTCATCTGTATCATCATCAGTGATGCATTTAGAAAGAAAATGGCATAAAACAAGAAAAAAAATGAAATTAAAAAAGACCACGTTGAAAAGTTGAACAAACGTGGAAGGAAAATAACTACAATTTAGCTAAAATGCAGATTTAGAAAATTGTTATTGGACACATAACTGACTTCTTCTCTCCTTTACTCGTTCTTATCCTTTTCATGTTCTTTTTTTTGTCTTAGAATACAGATTAGAAAAGGAAACGAATGAAGTGGAAAGTCTGAAAGAGATTAAACAAATGGCCCTTTAAACAGTGTCGATTCATAACCCACTATGTTCTAACGGAAGAGTTGAAGAGAAATATGTCATTGAATAGAAAAAGGGAAAAAACTGATAAGACCCAAAGAAGCTTAACAAAAAAAAAAAACTATCAAAGGGTATGAGCTAAGGCCACTCCCACACAAATTAGACTGAAGTGACTCTACTGTATCGTGAATAACTATCAGGTCTGAGTCACATTGCCAAATGGGAAAAGCCCAAATAGCAGCCTCCAAAAAACTAAAGAAAAAATCGAAAAGGAATAAGAAAGAAAAGCATGAAAGAAAGATTAAAAAAGAAACATTATACAAGTAATAAAATCCGATAGAATAATCAACACTTTACGAACTAATATTAAAATTGCCATCATCATTTGTCATCGAAATCACTTTTTTTATTACTTAACTTATTCTAAGGGATATATTTAATAGGCTAACGTTTAAGATCAACGTAAGCCTTTTATGGGGGAGCTTCAGAGCTGAAACCCTTCACGCCTTGTAAAGTATTTAAATTATCTCCTTTTATATGGAGTTGTTATTTTTTATTTCCAAATATAAAAAGGGCATCATCCGTTAAATATCCAACATCCTTCTTTATAATTCTTATCCACCATAGGAAAGACCCTTTACATGAATTCCAGTCACTCCACTAACTCGCTGTCTACTTGTGATGACTCGCACGTCATATATGTATATTAGCAGCGTATCTGCTCCGATGAGACTGTAAGCTTGAAAGAGATCTTTAAGTACTGACTATATTTAATAAGTATGAAAGATAATAACAAGAAATAGGTATAATTATCATTGTTACAGGAGACATATACACAACCAAACAGAATTCTAACAAATGCTAGAAACTTTGCTTTGAAGGAAGGAAAATGTAGCGAGGGATCGAAAAGCAGCAGGGGATCATTCACGGTTAGCTTTATAAGTGGTTTTGATATCAAACAATTCTATATAAAACGGACAAAGATGAAGGACGTGTTATCATATCATTAGAAATAAAATGCTCTTAATTTTATTTAGCTTTATTTAAATAAAAAAAAATAAAAACAGACTTTTTAGCTGGATTTTAAAGGCCTCATTTTCATCTCCGTACTAGCCGCCGCTATCCATTTTTGTCCATTGCGCCACGGGTCTGTCAATGTGTTTGTCTCTCCACGAAAAGTTAATCCTAGTAAAACTGCAGCCTTTGTGCAACCACCCGGATTTACTGTTAAGAGCACAGTTGTATGAAACCACATTATTATTGCGATCAAAGGTACTGAAGAACATGTTGTGACAGTGGGAGAGACCGTACTTTCCACCACCAAGCGTGGCTGTCACAGCGTCGAGTCGGATAGGATAGATAAAAATCAAAAAGACATTAAGACAACATTAGACATATAGAGAAACAATCGTGATAACAATATCCAACTAACAGGAATTGGTTCCTGGTTATAAGTAATCTATAGTTTGCAACAACTAAAATGCAAAATCTTGGAAAAATAAGGGCACAGATAGCTCAGTCGAAGAAACGCCAGAATTAGACCTTTAGATTCAGGGTTCGATACCTAGCCGGGACACCCGATGGTGTAGTCGGATCTCAACTAACCAGCTTACTCCATCCTTGGGTTAGTGGAAAGCCGTCACCTCCGTATAAGATTTTTCGAGAAGCTTAGCAGACATGCAACTAATAAAAAAGCAGCCACAAAAAATATTTCAAAGATAAAAAAAGAATAATGAAGAAGAGATTTTACTACAAAAAAAAATTCTTCACAATGGCATTTTGTTCTGCGAGTAAGTGTCACTAGTGATAATGTGACATTTGTAGCCAAGCTGAAAAAGATGAGATCTGGTTCTTTTGTTCTAATACAAACTTAAACTAAAATCACCTTTGACATAATTCTTTATCCTAGTCTCCAATGAACTAAAAGTATTGCGATTCTGTAATTACTATCAGTATTTTACTCTTAAAAATTCTAAAAGACCTTGTACTTAAACAAACAAGATTGGAGCTAGAAAGGACTCATTTTTAAAAACTAATTGAAAAAGCCATAAATAATGAACAATGTTTATTAAAAGGAAATGATTATTCGTAATAGTATTACATCGGGATTACGGATAACTCTGAGGCTCCCAGATGTTATTCGGAATACTATTACGAATAGCGTGAGGGGGTTATCCGCAATACTATTACGAATAACAGCAGCCTTAATAAAATCACATCGTAAGTGAAGAACAAGAATTTTTTTGAAAATTAGATAAAAGATTAAAGATTTAAATCAATACAAATGCTCAAAATGTAACTATAGAGTTTCTTCTCAACCTCCTCCTCCTCATCCTCCTCCTCCTTTTTTCACTTCTTAAAGAAGAAGAAGAAGAAGAAGAAGAAGAAGAAGAAGAAGAAGAAGAAGAAGAAGAAGAAGAAGAAGAAGAAGAAGAAGAAGAAGAAGAAGAAGAAGAAGAAGAAAAATTTATAGTAGAAGCAGTCGTAGTAGGTGTTGTTGTTCTTTTACAGGAAGAAAATTTAAAGCAGTAGCAGGAAAAAAAAGGTATAGCATTAATTTTGTGGTATTTGTAGAGATGACATTAGTGCTAATATTTACTTTAGCACTAGGTGAATTATTCTGATTTTTACTTTCGTCATTATAGCACCAGCCGCTGTGTCAGACGCACCAAATAAGAAGCAATAAAAAAATAACATTGGCCTTACTGTAATAGATTTTGATGTGCATTTTTTACCATTAGAGGAGATGTTGCACTCAGTTTTGGAAACAGTGGTAGGTTGCTAAAAAATGTTATTTACTCTCTTTTATTTCTCTGTTTCTTGTTTACCTGAATTACTGTCCACCCTCCAATATCTGTTTGAGTTTCACAGAGAATGTTTCGCTCTATGGTGAACTGTGGCACCACAATATATTTTGGATAAGTTTTATTCCCAGCAGCACCCATGTCGCGTTTACATACAACAGGCTGGATGGAGAACATGGGAAGAAGATATGAGAATCACTTCAATTAATATGTGTTTTGTATATGTATGGGTGTGTGGGGAAAAAGAAAGGCGGGGGATTCTCAGTTTAGAATTTGGTAAAAAAAAGGAAGTATTTTTATCTCTCGCAGGGCAAGCTGCCGGCCTCTGAGGGGGCCTGTAGTGCGCTGCTGCACCCGACTCCGGCGGCGACGGCAGGGCAAGCAATAGCAGTGATAGTAGTAGTAGTAGAAGTAGTAAAACTAGTAGTGGTGGTGATGGTAGCAGTAGTAGCAGCAGCAGCAGCAGCAGCAGCAGCAGCAGCAGCAGCAGCAGTAGTAGTAGTAGTAGTAGTAGTAGTAGTAGTAGTAGTAGTAGTAGTAGTAGTAGTAGTAGTAGTAGTAGTAGTAGTAGTAGTAGTAATAGTTGTATAGTAGTAGTAGTAGCAGCAGCAGCAGCAGTACTAGTAGTAGTAGTAGTAGTAGTAGTAGTAGTAGTAGTAGTAGTAGTAGTAGTAGTAGTAGTAGTAGTAGTAGTAGTAGCAGTAGTAGTAGTAGTAATAGTTGTATAGTAGTAGTAGTAGCAGCAGCGGCAGCAGTACTAGTAGTAGTAGTAGTAGTAGTAGTAGAAGTAGTAGTAGTAGTAGTAGTAGTAGTAGTAGTAGTAGTAGTAGTAGTAGTAGTAGTAGTAGTAGTAGTAGTAGTAGTATCAAACTTAGATCTAGAGTTTTAATTATAAGAATAAGAAGTAGCAGTAGTAGTGGTAGTGGTAGTAGTAGTAGTAGTAGTAGTAGTAGTAGTAGCAGCAGCAGCAGCAGCAGCAGCAGCAGCAGCAGTAGTAGTAGTAGTAGTAGTAGTAGTAGTAGTAGTAGTAGTTCTAGTAGTAGTAAGGTAGTAGTAGTAGTAGTAGTAGTAGTAGCAGTAGTAGTAGTAGTAGTAGTAGTAGTAGTTGTAGTAGTAGTAGTAGTAGTTGTGGTAGTATAGTAGTAGTAGTAGTAGTAGTAGTAGTAGTAGTAGTAGTAGTAGTAGTAGTAGTAGTAGTAGTAGTAGTAGTAGTAGTAGTAGTAGTAGTAGTAGTAGTATTAGTAATAATAGTATAGTAGTAGTAGTATCAAATTTAGATCTAGAGGGTTAATTATAAGAAAGAATTATAAGAATTAGAATTTTAGGAAGTGCTCAGCAATGGAGAAGGTTTTAAGTGAAATTGATTCAAAAAAATGCTTGAATTTATCGATTTCGAATACTTCGGCGCCCATTGCCTTGCGACTCAAAAAAAAAAAAAAAACATTGCTTATACCAGTACGCCCTTAACAAGAGAGGTTCATGGCGGAGGTATTTAGTAAGTCCCCTGAGAAACTAGCAATCTTGATTGGGAAGATCCGAATCGCACCAAAGACAACCGTTGAATCCAGAAGCACCAACGTTTACCATTTTACGCACAAACATCTGGGACGAACGATAACAATATATAAAATTATGCCTCAAATATAATTTATAGTAAGAAGTTGCCATGGCTAGGGTGATGTGTGTATTTAAAGAGGCTTATAAATGATATCTATCCTTTTACTTACACTATCTAGATAAATATATACGCCTCCACCTATTGATCTTTATTTAGAATATAGATATCTCGATAATTCTAATTCCAAACACAAAATTTAGATATAAAACTTTATTTCTTTTGGAATAAAGGAAATCAAATTGATATTCTTCTTTCCCAATATTTGTTTTTTTCCGATCCTTTTAAACGCTTATTCGAAGGCTTTTTTTTACGCGCTAAGTGCATTGCCTTTGGGGTATTTTAGCCATGCAACATTTTTAAACATAGATATACACCTCAAGTCGATAGAGAGATACTTCCGTTGATAAAGAATGAAAAAATAGTGCGCGAAATTGGTGATCGTAAGTTCGCCTATGTTGTCGAAACAAAACATTTTGGAAAAATCGAGGAAAGCAGTTTGCGTTGATTTTTTTAGAACCTAGCCACATGAATTATGTAGATGCGTGCAAAGTTTCAAAGATGTGGGTTGGGTAATAACGGAGGAGTTCGCGGTCAAGTCCAAATATATATAGATTTTAAATTTATATCGATAGCCACACGAATCGGTTAATTATGAGTAAGAATTATAAGAACTATAATTTTAGGTAGTGCTTAGCAATGGTTACGATAAGGATTTGAGTCACTCGGGGAGGCTTAGTTGATACCTTTGCCATGAACCTCTCTTTTTAAGAAGCGTTTTGGTATTCACAATTCAATATGAAGAAACGTGTTATAATTGTTTGCTGTTTTATATTCGTAATGACATTGTCTTTGGCATTTAAAAAAAAGAGAGCTTAATTAAAACGCGAACATTTTGTGCTGGCCCTATAAGATCTATACGCTGTAATAGTTATGAGAACCTGAGATCAGTAAGTGTAAATGCAAGGTGGCTTGCTCAATCGGTAAGATGAGATGTGCTTCTTTACAGGGTTAATTCAAGTTATGACTCTTGTTAGAACGTGACGCCCCCCCCCCCCCTCTTTAATTATCTGAATGCTTTTGATTTATTCAATTGTTGTGGTACTCTTTTCTTTCCTTAAACTTATACTACAACCAAATGTTTGAAATGGAAGCAGAAAAAAAAAAAACCGTGGCAGCTCTATGTTATTCACAGATCGCTTCAAGAGATCTATAGTGTCTCATGGATTTTTTAAATGTCTTCCGCTTCTCTTCACATTCGATTCAGATTTAAATTATCAACCTTGGAAGCTTCCAGTCCAACATTCCGTTTAAAATATAAATATGCCAATCTTTACACATCTATTGATCTGTACCACCTTGTAGAAATTGGTGGAAAACATCACCTTACAAGTCAAATCTAATTGGATTTATATCTGTTTAGATATTTCGTGGATATGTACACAAATAAAACAGCCATAACCATGCACGAATCACAGATGTTGAAAACGTTGGTGTACAGTCATAAAAAAGGTGAGATAAACTTATGTCACTCCTACAAATTACAAATATGATGTACACCATCTTTCAGGAATTAATGAAAAACAATGCCATTACAGTCAAATCAAGCTTGTTCTTTTATGAGATTTGCATTCATTTTAGTTTTCGTGCATTCTTTCAAGAATAAAACAGTTATTATCTTGTGTAAAGCATTGTTCATTCTTTTACTGTGCATATATTAAAAATATGAGATATATAATTAAAACCCGTCAGTCCTCGAACATTTTACCCGGATCATCTCGTAGGATTTGGTGAAAAAAATTCTCTCTGGCTCTGTTATTTACCGTCCATCTAATCCCCATCTCTCCCGCTCTTTTCTATTTGTTTAATATATTCACCTATATTTTCTCCCTCCCTCTCCATTTTCCTCAGTTATCCTCTTTTCTTTCGCTCTCTTTATATCTTTATTTGCTGTCTATCTGGCTCTCCTCCCCCTCCTTTTTTATTTCTCTATCTCTATCTTTGTCTAAAAGCCTCGGTGATTACAGATACCATCTTTGTAGGTTTGAGCGCCACAACGAGGGCAGTTGAGTTCAGAGCCTCATCTTTTCAGTTCCACACTGCCTAACGGGGACTCAAGTATAGTATGCAAAGTATGCTTGAGATATCAGCGTTGTGTATAGTCTATATCAAACAACAATCAAACAAAGTTTCCTCTACACCCTTAGCAGTTTTCAGCTTCTTCTTTCTCTAGGCTAACTAGCTTCTTCGCCTTCTGCCTTTTTAATTTTATTCTTCTGTGATTCCACTTTCTTTGCTTCTTTGTAATATATATCACAACTCTCTCTCTCTCTCTCTCTCTCTCTCTCTCTCTCTCTCTCTCTCTCTCTCTCTCTCTCTCTCTCTCTCTCTCTCTCTCTCTTTCTCTCTCTCTCTCTCTCTCTCTATCTCTCCCCCTTTCTATCTCTATTTTTGCCTACTTTCCTTTTCCTTCTTTCTTATTTTTTTTTTTAATTTCCTTGTCACCATTACATTACTTTCCTTTTTCTTTATTTCTTTCCTAATACGAGTATTAGGAAAGAAATAGTCTTCTCCCTCTCAATTTTTCTGCTTGAGCGTTCTCTCTCATTCTATGTTCACCATCCCTCCTCACTTGCACCATTGTTATTATAAACAGACATAGGACCAATTTTTATGCCTTTCTAGTTTCTTCAAATGTATCATACCTAGTACTGCTGAGAAGAGCTTCTCCGCTGCTGTCAGTGGTTTTTGTCTCTCCAAATTATATCAATAATTATGAAATAAAATTCATAATTACAAGACTATCAAACTTGCAAAGACATTTAAACGCTGTGCTTATTCAGCCCCATGAACCAAAGCCCTGATATACCTTTGAACAGATGAAATGACTTGCTTCAATAGGTACCTGGTTATCAGTCAGTATTTTTGCTTTTTTTTTTTTTTTGGTCAAACATGCATCTCAGCTGCTTTGAAATAGAACGGTAAACAGCTTATTGTGGGATTAAAGTTTGATAACTTGGCATCTGTTTATTTAAAACTTAGATGGACCCAAATCCATTCATAGGATTTTATATTTTCAAATAATATAGTTTAATTAAACCAAGTTAAATTCTCTTGGACTCACTGACTATACTTCTAAACTAGATCTAGATCTAAATTTGAGGCTTATCAAGTGTAAATATACATATCTTGGTCTAATTCTCCATATAAAAGTATAGACCCCACATATGTTTTCAAAACCCTCAATTTGGTTGAAAATGGTATATTTCTATTTTTAAGAATGCTGCTTATTTTTTAGAAAGAAGCCTTTGCAATGACTATTCTCTTCTTAATTTCAGTCCTGCATTTACCGTCAGATGTCAATGTATATCCTATGTATTTGAATTTTTGTACTTGCCTGATTTGTTCTCCCTTGCTAAAAAGCTTGCATTCTGGATTATTTTTCTTTTTAGATACTACCATACATTCAGTCTTTTTTACATTTAGAGACAATCCCAGCTTTTCACTCTCTTCTACAACAATATTTAGAAGCGTTTTTAAATCCTCTTCCGATCCTGCTAATTGAGAAGTATCATCTGCATATCTTAGGTTGTTCAGGTTTTCACCACTTTGAGTCCTTCACTTTCATCCAAGTTTCTTAAAATTACTTCACTGTACAAGTTGAACAGGTCTGGCGACATCACACAACCTTGTCTTACCCCCCTTTTAATATTTGTGTACTCACTGAGTTCTCCTTCTACCCTTACCGCAACAGTTTGATCCCAATAGAGATTTCTAAGCACCCTCAAGTCTTTTCCGTCAATATCTAGCTGATTCAGCATCTCAAACAACTTTTCATGCTCTACCTTGTCAAAAGCCTTAGAATAGTCAATAAAGCATATGTAGAGATCCTTTGGAACTTCAATACATCTTTCCATTAGCATTGATAATGTGAATATTGCATTCCTAGTTCCTTTGTCAGGGACAAAACCAAATTGTGTTTTAGCTATCTCTGGTCTTAAGCTCTTGCGCATTCTAAGCATCAGTACTCTCAGTAGAACTTTGGTAATGTGGCTCATCAGACTAATTGTTCTATGTATTTTACTTTTATACGGATTGGACAATAACTGCAGAAACCAAGAAAAATTTAGAGGCAGCGGAAATGTGGTTCTACAGGAGAATGTTAAGAATATCATGGAAAGAAAAGAGGACAAATGAATCGATATTAGAAGAAACGAACCAAGAGAGATCCCTCATAAACACAATAAGGAAAAGGCAACTGAAATTTTTAGGACACATATGTCGTCATAAGGGATTGGAATTTTTATCTCTTACAGGCAAGATAGAAGGTACAAGAAGCAGAGGTAGACAAAGGATTACATTTCTTGATAGCTTGAGCTCTTTTGTGACAGGAAACAACAAAGACAACATAGCCTTACTGCGGATGACGGAAGATAGGGACAGATGGAGAATCATGATAGCCGATGTCTGTTCCAGACAGGGCATTTGAGAGAAAGAGAGAGAGAGAGAGGTCTAATTCTAAATATTTAACCAAAAATCGATATATTCCTAGATAGGGCTATAGATGTGTCAAACTTTGGCACATATGATGTAAACCACTGAATCAAATCAAATTTAAAAAAAAATAATATCACGCCCATGGGTAAACACTACACCTATCTTTGAGACACAATAACTGTACGTTAGCGTTTAAACTATTATGTAAGACTAGAAAGACAAGCTTTTTGCATAGGCCTAAAAAGACAAAGTTTAGAGGAGTGGATATAGGGCCTACTCGATGCTACCAAGGCTGTATTAAAAAAATTAACTTTTGGCTATATTTATTAGGGACATCTGTTTGAATCAGAATTTCTCGATTATAATAATAAACTAAAATCGCTGCTTGCCGGTCAACGGTTGGTAGAAACTCATTGGGGACCTAGACAACAGAGAGCCTCTAGAGAAGAAACCTTCCTTGTAGCAAGTGTTTTGGCCCTGAACTTCTGACACTCTGAGGGGGCCGGGCCACACCCAGATCATGACTCCCAAGTGTCTCCCTGTTATCTTTTTTTTTTTTTTTCACAGCGCCAGGATTCTTGATGGATTGCTGACACTATACCACTTCACCAACTGATCCTGCGATGGTTAGAGCATTTTTAATCCTTATGGAGGAACCTCTCATTTCTCCTACTTAAGATCCACCGGGACCTGTTTTCGGCCATTTTCGCCAGAAACTTTAGAGCTTTTGTTCTTTTGTTGCCACATACTGAAAGTTTAGTCAGAAGGTTGTAGACTATGATCCTATGATTCCTCTGGTACCAAACTCAACGGGCAACACAAAGCTTTGTGCCATGACTTAACGCCTCCCTCTATTGTGAATATCAACACGTTGGTTTTAGGGAGGATAGTCTCTCCTTCATCCGTACTTAAAATTAAAGCGCTCCTGAAGTACTCTACTATGCCTCCTTGTGTATCGCACCTGTGAGAGTGCGATTTTGCAAGAGCTCAAGACATGCTCTGTTGTCTGTTTGTCTTGGCTTAGCGGTCTTCTTTCTTTCCCCACGGTACCAGATTTGCGTTTGAGAAAGTTGATCCGAAGTGATGCCAACACTAAGACCACCCTAATTTAAAGATGTACTTAATCAACAGCAACAATAACGGTAGAAACATGTTAAAGAGTTGGATTAGAATCTAAATTTTACCTATTCACACTATCTAGGAGTCTAGGTCTAGATTATTTAGACTTCTAGACATGTATTTCTTTATGGGATATAAATCTAGATTCATGTTTAATCTCTAGATTCATGAATTTTATTACTTACAGATGCTTTTTAACTTTTTGTTGATGTGGTTAAATCGGTATTTTCGTCCGAAAAGACATCATTCACTTGTTAAACCTTTCTCGTAAAAACATTTATTGAAGTATTCAACGAAAGAACCATTTCAAATGACTCAAAATTCAAATACAATCCAAAATTAGTTTGTGCAGAAAGTGTACCAGCCCTGACGTACAGTTTTAAGTGTCAAAGTGTTTCCTCAAGTTTTTTAAGCCAGCGGGGCAAATTTACGGCACCCTGTTTCTGAAACACGGAAGTAAAGTATTTTAAAAATACCCGCACAGTTCATATATCTTGACAGCATTTCATTTCTGAAAAACTAAAGGCAATCAAAAACAATTATTGGTTTGATTACCTTTTACTTATTGGTTCATTTACAACTGCATTTTTTTTTTCAGAGGAACTTTTCCTGATGTTAAATATATATATGCCAAAAATTAATGTGGTGGTCTGCCTAAGAGCATTAAATACTGTAGTCGCCCTAATGCAACGGTTTTAAAACTACTACAAATAAAATACAGCTAGCTTTTTTTCAGTTTATTATTATTATTATTATTATTATTATTATTATTATTATTATTATTATTATTATTATTATTATTATTATTATAATTATCATCATTATTATTATTATTATTATTATTATTATTATTATTATTATTATTATTATTATTATTATTATTATTATTATAACTGGGATGGTCGTGTCATTTCCCAAACGCTGGGACAAGACTTTTCCGGACGTCAACATCTCGCGTTTTGTCTTTTTTTGGTTCTTGGCGGTGTTCAAATTCGTTTTAACGTAAGTCTTGAGTAAGTCAAAACCGCTCGTCATGGAAAACAATAAATCAGATGCATTGTTTAGAGTTTTGTCAAAAGTTTAAAAAAGACTGTTCAGAGCTCCAACATACGTCTGCTGGAAACTCTGTCTTAGGGTATCTACACTATTCATTGTCTTCTTTTGTTTCGGTACAAAACTAGGCAAGTTCTGTTGACACTTTAGAGTCTAGTTTATTAAGATTGTTGATATTATTGATTTTCTCTTCCACTCTGTTCTCGAAAAAGTCTAATTTGGTATCAAGACGGCGCTCAAAAGAGTCAGTTCTATCGTTGAAATCTTTCTGCAGCAGTGCTATGTTATCGTTCAGTTCTTTCTTCAATAGTCCTACACTATTAGTCACTTCTTTGTGCAGTTGTCCTATTCTGTCTTCTAAACTTTCAATCTTCTTTCCCAGACTCTCCAGAGACTGGCTCACCAGCTGCTGAATTCCTGGCACCACGATCCCGTTGTTCAACTGGTTTCCTTTCTGACCCGGATGTTGCACTAAAGTGGTAGACGTCACCACCTCTCTCCCCTTATTATCCGAACCTCGGACTTGACAAATGAAATCAGCTTGACAGTCTTTTTGCTTGTAAAGCTCAACTCTCACTGTAGCTCGCTCGGCCTTCAGAAGCCCGTCGACTTTTCTACCGTTTGCTACTTGTGTTAAGGTGGGAGTCTGAGAAGTTACAGAGCCAATAAAATTTTTCCTTTTATTCTTGTCATCCAGTTTGGAAATGGTGGAATCTATTCTGAATACAGACATGCCGGTGATGCTATCAAGCACAACGCTCGAACCATCGTTGTCGTTGAATGGACTCGAAAAGATGGAGGCATTGATGGTCTCGGCACATTTAAGGACACCGCACGAACGTCGTTTCCCTGGTAGAGTAGGGATGTCCCCTTCCAAGGTCAGATCTAGACCTGTGTTTTGAGAAAAAGTTACAGAGTGTTTCTTTTTACTCACTTAAGAAGAGGAACATGATTAAAAGATTGAAATCGGTCAGTGTAAGTATTCCTATAAAAATTTAAATGAAAATTATAAGCAGATCGTGAACTTTATGTTTCGCTCTTTATTAACTACTGTCTGTGATCAAATATGATGCTTGGTATGGTATTTTGGTTCTCTCGGATTTAAGAAGAATCCTATAAACAATTCTAGAACGACAGCATCCACAGCCACTCGTTCTCTGGTTTGTCATAACGAAGCAACATACGACAACCACAACACACTAGCTGCACTCTGGTGCCTATGGCGAAATATACAGTCATGTCTTACATGTTGACAAATGTGAGCCACGATAACATCGCTAATTCGGTTCTTATGGCAACATGAATAGAAAAAAAAAGCACTAATTTTGCTGTGATTATGAAACATACAATGCAATTGCTTATTTTGATGTGATGATGAAAAACATTTGATAGAACTGGAAAAGAAGGACAAAAAAGCCAGAACGCTTATTTTGCTCCGATAACGACACAAACCAAAGACAGAATCGTTAACTTTTACTGGGGGGACGAAGAGGTGCTAAGCTAGGATCATGTAATTTATTTTGATTAAAAAAAAAAAAGCAATGACACGACAGTATTGCTAATTTTCCTCCTGTGTCAAAAAAAAAAAAAAAAAAAAAATCCTTCATTACTATTTTTACTGCCCGAAAAATTTCGGGATTACCAGATTTCATTAGGACGCATTTCTTTAAGCTGATGTCAAACTTTATTTATTTTTAATATTTCAGCTTTTACCTCATTCATGCCTAAATTATCGCTTTTTCAAATCATTAATACAATTTAAAAAGAGATTTTTCAACATCGTTTACATTGTTTAAAGTTTTAAATTTGGCACTAGCAAATTTTACAACCAAAATGTGTGAAATAAAATTAAAGGTGATTATTTACACTAAATATAAAATGTTCTTTTATTTTTTATTGATCACATGTAAGAGTGGTATTGGCACCTCGAAGTTCATTTTTAACTTCATTTCTGTACATTGGTGGGTGGTTTGGAAGGAGATGGTGTAAAAAGAAATTGAAGTCACCTTTTATAATCTAGATAATTCTTTCACGCTTGTATACTAGCTTGAGGATTGCTTCAATAATTTTCTTCAGTTCTTTAGGAATTTGTTAAAAAAATCTATTTTGGGCTTCAAAATTCATTGTTCTAAAAATAAAAGATTGAACCTCAATAATAACATCTATTATTTTCCTTCAGTCACCAACTTTAAACTCTGTAGAAAAGTTGTAAAGAAATGCCTCTATGTGGCACTCATCGCGTATTGCTGCAGAGTGTTAGGAACACCACCTCCTCTGAGGCTACACGAGTTGAGGCAACGAACTAGTACGACGTAGGTCTCCTCGGACAATCTTCGCCTCTTACCGACTTTCTTGCTGCTGCTGCTACTTTTACTACTATTACAGTGTTCTGTCTGAGTGGCAAGGCGATGGGTGCTGAAGCATCTACTACTACTACTACTACTACTACTACTACTACTACTACTACTACTACTACTACTACTACTACTACTACTACTACTACTACTACTACTGTTGCTGCTGCTGCTGCTGCTACTACTACTACTACTACTAGTGCTGCTGCTGCTACTGCTGCTGCTGCTACTGATGCTGCTGCTGCTGCTGCTGCTGCTGCTGTTACTACTACTACTACTACTACTACTACTACTACTACTACTACTACTACTACTACTACTACTACTACTACTACTACTACTACTACTACTAATAATAATAATAATAATACCATTACTACTACTATTTCTACTACATCTATGTTCTGTCTGAGTGGGGCGATGAGTGCTGAAGCATCTATAAATCGATAAATCTAATCCCACCATGGCAAGCAATTTTAGGTCATTTTCATTTAAAGCCTTATCCTAACCACTGCTGAGCACTAAAAGTTACCTAAAGCTCTTATAACTCTTTCTTATAATTAACCTAGTAGTTTGCCTTCTGTAGATCAGATTGCAAATTACTTAGGGAGCCTTAGTGAATACTTTCGCCGTGAAACTCTCTTTTTAGGGATCGGAATGGCGTATAAGTTTTGTTCTCTTTGATTGGCAAGACGAAGGTGCCCAAGCATCATAAATCGATGGTTCAAATCCTACACTGGCAGGCATTAATATTTTTGGACCATTTTCACTTAAAGCCTTATCCGAACAACAGTTACTGCCGAAAACTACTTAAAACTCGAGCTCTTATAATTCTTACTTATTACTTCTACTACTAATAATAATGATTAAAAAAAAAAAACAAACTCTTGGGCACAGCTATATATAAATCAAAGGATCCGTTGATTAGACGGGTGAAAGATGTAATATAATAACTGAAGGTGTAAACAGTCACCCAACTTGGACCTACGTGGACAAAGATTACAAAATTAAAAATTACATTTAAATGTTTCGCCTAAAAATTGGCTTCATCAGTACGGACTAGTGACATTACAAACATAGGGAATGTGATTTCTTTTTGTTGAAAACGTAAGTTCTGTGCAAAGATCAATTTTTTTTTCATGCATCCATTCTATAATTTCCTTTTTCACTTCAAATGTTAAACCAATTTTCGTTCTTTCTCACATATACTCTCTTCTCTTCCTCTCTCTCTCTCTCTCTCTCTCTCTCTCTCTCTCTCTCTCTCTCTCTCTCTCTCTCTCTCTCTCTGACTCTATACAAATAACGCTTTTTGTATTATAATATAATAATAATAATAATAATAATAATAATAATAATAATAATAATAATAATAATAATAATATTAATGATGATGATGATGAAGATAATGATGATGATGATGATGCGATGATAATAATAACAACAACAACAACAACAATAATAATAATAATAATAATAATAATAATAATAATAATAATAATAATAATAATAATAATAATAATAATAATAATAATATTAATGATGATGATGATGAAGATAATGATGATGATGATGATGCGATGATAATAATAACAACAACAACAACAACAATAATAATAATAATAATAATAATAATAATAATAATAATAATAATAATAATAATAATAATAATAATAATAATAATAATAATATGACAGTACCACTACATACCATGACAACAGATAACTAAGGACAGCGCAATAATGATATAAAGACTTCGCCCCATCTCTGAAAGAAGTGTTGATAAGGAGCAGACCATGAACCGTCAACACGCCGTGACGTCCAAATAAAGAATGGAGACTGTCCTACCTGTTCGTCTATACGTATGATATATTTAGTTGCGTTATTGCATATCCTAAGAGATTGTATTCAGCTTGCAGGGAAATAAATTCTTGGTATCAAGCGGTAGCAGAAATTGGCTAATAACCCCAGACAGTTTTATTTCTTGTTATGTAGATCTAGACATAAACCGGGTCATGCGATTACTAGGATAGTTTGCTTTAGCTGTCAGGCCATATGTTCTTATTGTCCGAGGCATTCAACGAAATTTGAGGAATGACTTTCGGTGAATAAAATTAAAGTTTAGGAAATCAAGAATCTTTTTAGCTTTTCAATCTTAGTTTAAACTGGTTGGGGTTTTCCGACTCTAATTAGTAGAAAATGTCACAGCTATAATTTTGAATTTCCGAGGGCAAAAAAGCCAAAGCTTTAAAGGAAACTTTGATTTCAGAACAGTAATACCAATAGTGTAATTGAAAATCTAAATCTTTCTCGTCATTTATTATTTTTTTTTAACTACATTCAAATTCTCATTACTAGCGCTAGTTGAGATTCTCGGCATCCCTTTGCAAAACGCGATCGTGTAAAAAGTACGTTCTTAGAAAAGGAACATTTATTAATCGATATATTTAATTGCGCATCAAGATTTAGAACACTTTTTAGCCAGCGTTATAGATAAAATAACACAATTTTGGGTAAATAATTATAGCCTTATGATAGGCACTTAGAAGATCTCGGTAGTTTTTTTTTTATGTTATGTCATGTCATGCCTTGTGCACTTTCTGTCCTAAATTTATTTTGTACCCAACTAGCAACACGGTTTTCATGTAATACAATTTTGTTGCTGTTGTTGTTGTTTTTTTTTTCTTTACTTTGGCTTGTAGAATAACAGTAAAATGGATCGAATATCGTACAATGCAAAGTGGATTTAAAAGAAGAAAGAAAAGATGGACAGATAGAACGAGAGAGAGAGAGAGCGAGAGAGAGTGAAAGAGAGAGAGAGAGAGAAAGAGAGAGAGAGAGAGAGAGAGAGAGAGAGAGAGAGAGAGAGAGAGAGAGAGAGAGAGAGAGAGAGAGAGAGAGAGAGAGAGAGAGAGAGAGAGAGAGAGAGATGATCAGGTCCTGGAGGCCATAGACCAGAACTTTGTCCTGCATCAGTCATTGACAATCATGACAAAGCAGAATATATTGCCCATATGTACAAAACATCAACAGCATGAGCGAATGAGCATTCCACTATCGACTTCGATCGTTCCAAATTAGATTTATAGGCAACAGGTGGACTTAAAACGTGATTGTGAAATGGTGTCATCATAACATAAGTCCTAATTATCTTTGTCCGTTACTCTTTTATTAACGTTTCTGTTTTTGTTGTTGTAGTTGATTTTTTTTTTTTTTTGTGCTGATAGTCGCATGACGGCAAGGAATGATATTTTGATTTCATGCATTTTGGCCTTGTCATACGGAAAAGAAAAGAAAAAAAAAACCACGGTATAGCTGGTGTTACATAGTGTTTTATCCCAAACTATATTGTCATTAAGTCTAAATAAAAAAAAAAGAGCAAGTCCATGAGGTTGGATATTTTAGTCTCTTGAGTTTGTGGTCAAAGAGTTACCATTTACCTATCGGTAACGTCTGGTTTTATAAATTCATTGTAGAAATATGTTTAATAATCATGATATTTAACTCTTTCTTGATGTAATTTAAGTTTGTCTACGGTTTTAAATAAAATAGCATTGAAATGTTCATACTGTGACCAATATTGTATTGAAATTTGATAGCGTCGTGCCAATCGCTTTAAGGAACTTTCAAATTATACTTACTTGGATTCCCTAGCTTAGCCCATTGAGCCTCACCCTAAATCTTTAATGGAGACTTCAAGAACCAGATAAATCGGTCAAGAATCTAGTTGATCCAGTCTTAAATAGTCAGACTGGATAAGAGAATTCGTGTTAGATGATGGTCTACGCCATATTGAATTCCAGGAACGGGCACCGTCCACGAAGTGAGGGAAACTAATGATCCATGAGGACTAGAAAACAGTGGGTTACCTGTGATGGGTATGTATATACATAACCGAGATATAGGCTCTTGTTTCGGTTTTTTTTTTTGGAACAAGTGTCAATGATAAACTAATTTAGCTGGGTAAAATCAAAGATAGGAATACGTGTTCGTGTCCATCCGTTAAAATATCAATATCCTGCAACTCTTTTCATTCACTGGTATGGTGACGAGTTGGCAGATTGAGTTAAAAGTTCTCATTGAATTTAATAAAAAAACAAAAAAAACAAACAAAAAACACTGGGTACCGATACCGTGAAAACATTTTGTACAAATGCTATCATTTTATTATGATATTGTCCAATGGCAATAGCTGCGTACCGGTATATATTGAGGGGAAAAGCAATAAACTTGTGAATTTCATATCGCCTGTCCAATATAATTATTTTTTTTGTATGAATGTATAAAAATAAGGCATGCATGTATACATGAAAAATTAACTAGGCCATTATACATATGTGCAAACGATGCCATAGAATACTTTAATTAAGCGTAGTACCGCGTGCTGCACATGCCAAGAAACGGTTCACTTTGTTTCAACAGCTTTCTGATGGTGAACATGATTCTTGGCAGCTGCATGTGACTTAGAATGAAATTAAAAAAAAAAAAAACATTAAAAGACGTGTAATGATAGTTACCTAATTATGTAAAATCTAGGCTACATTTATTTTGAGATCCTTTTAAACACCCTTTATCACACAGATAAATAATTATAAATGAGTAGTTGAATTCTTGTTAGATGAGCTGGCATTTTTTCGTTTGCACGTTCAGGGAATCTTTATTTAAATAGACTTCTTTTATACAAAGTAAAGTTACGAGAATTTTTTCATTATTTTTAGCATCGAGTTGAAAGCAAACTCATCGCTTTTTTCATTTAAGATTCCATCCGTTTCGTGAAATTCTATTTGGAAATTGAAAAATCTGTTCATGGAAAAGTTGCGGACCTTGTGGTACTGATCAAGTGTTAAGCCCACAGCCCTCTGGAACAAGAGAAGAAGGCCGTGACTAAGCAGTGCATAATTATTATTTTTGTTTGTGTAATCTTCAGCTCTTTTGACGCATGCAAATCATCTGAATCACTAGGCTCTCATTTTGGAAGTTCGCCGGTTTACCTTTCTCCAAATGAACAAAGTCTTGTGCGGTACTCGATGCGTACAAATCAATTAATTCGTAGTATGTACATTGATTCAGAGAAAAGGTATTCATATTGTGCAATGATCGATATGTACTAGCCAACGCCATCCACTTAATTGCGCAAACCTAAGCTTAGGCTAAATATCACAGATTACACAGTTGTAAGCTAACTTTCACTTTCAGACAGCGCCCTTACAACAGTTACTATCACAAATTAAGGAAAAACGGACAGATACACAAACAGGCCCTTAGGGATGTCCCGGGTATTTTCGTAATTTTCTGGAGCCGCCATAACTGTTTTGGTCAGTGAGGGAGGGAACTTTACTTATCCTATGTTATAAACAATAGTTGTCTAATGGAACATTGTGTTGAAAAGTGTCGTAAAACATTATTTTCATCATAATTGTACATCTTTAAAAACTTAGCAAACATTTTTTAAAGCATTACTCTTTGCAAGGTTAATCTACATTAGGAATAGGATCTAATCTAGAAATATATATATCATGGATGTACGATGTGATGCAAACTTTTTTCGGTTTTTCTTCTGTTCCGAAAATTGTACGAGGTACTGAATTTCTTACAGTAAATTTTGTATTATTTTTCTGACTATTCTTCAAAAGTTAGTAAAGGTTCAGAATAAATAACTATATATATATATATATATATAAACAGGATTCAATTGGCAGAATATTCTGTGCTTCAAAAAACGTAAACGTGAGGGTCTGTCTTCCCTTTAATTAATCATACTCTACTACCAATGGCTTTAAAATTTCAATATATGTAGAAATAGGTCATTGATCTGACAAAAGCTACGATATCGGGCCTCTAATGCATCGAATAGACTAGGCCTTGATTACAATGGCTTCATAATTACATGTGTTGTATTAAGAATATACTTTGTAAATCTCTAAATCTAGATCTAGCTCTATAGTCTTAAGTAAACGGCACAATAGTCACTGCTTCGGGCGTTCTAATAAGACGTACTCGAACTAGATCTAGATCTATATCTAGCTTCATCTAAGTTTAGATATGTATGGTGCACCTTTATATTTTTTGAGTCATGTATTTCAATACATTTACAGAATAAGTTTATAGATGTCTCATATTATTTTAGTGAATTATTTTTTAATTATGATAATGAAAGATGGCAGTTTGAGTGATCTCTCAGGGCCTCCGTCCATAGCGGGGATGCGCCGATTGCAGGCCGGAATTTAGTTAAAATTGTCTTAGTTTCGCTATTTTTATGTATTGAGAAACTTGAAAAAATTGTTGGCTTAAATCTCAGTTGAAAATTAACCATGTACGTTATTCATTTGTATACATAGGCCAGGAAAAATGCTGGTACAATGCTCTTTTTTTATGCTTGTTGTTATGGAAAGGAAATTTGTTGTGACCAACTAATATGTCAGACGACCCTAGCAACCAATGAAACGAAAGGACAAAAAAGTTGAAGTTTTTGCTCAGTCTGGACATCTGCGTGTCCTCATTAATTAACCTGTGGTTACTATGGCCTTGCCATGCTTTCCTCAGGCATGGAGCTGGCCTCTCTATGATTCTGGTATAGTTGTTTATCCTAGATAAAATTGAACAAACAAACAAATAAAAAAAAATCTAATTGGGTCTACTAGATCTAGAGCTAGTGCTATTTCATCGATCCTTATTTAAAAAAAAAAAAATAGATCTCGTGTCTAGATCTAGATCTAGTTTTAATCTAGATTCTAATGTAGATCAAGATAAGAATCTAGATCTAGATCTAGATCTCCATCTTTTCCAAGAAAGCTTCTGTACCTGGCACAAATTAAAGATAACGTGATACCTGGCACCGGCAAGATTCGAATTTTAAAGTTCTATAGGGGAAAATAAATGCGCACTTAATAAGATTTTAGTTTACAAATATCTAGATCTAAATCTTATTTAGTCAAGATAGACCTTGTTTTTAAATGGTCCATTTCAGTTATCTTTTGATAAAAATATAAAGATGATAAAAGTTATTTAGCATCCTGAATGACTTTTCAGAACAAATGTTGCATGGCAAGAAACCTTATGAATTGGGAATCCTGATTTGTTACCACTATGGATTGGATGTACCAATAAATAATTTCAATAATAATATAATTATACATATCTAACCACTGTTCAACTTTACGTACTTGAAATTTGAATCTGGAGGAAGGTGAGCTGAGAGAGAGACAGTCACGACAGCCCACAATCCACTTAGCCAGTCAATCCAACGTTTCCAAACCTAGCATATACATATTTAAGTCTCTCTCTCTCTCTCTCTCTCTCTCTCTCTCTCTCTCTCTCTCTCTCTCTCTCTCTCTCTCTCTCTCTCTCTCTCTCTCTCTCTCTCTCTCTCTCTCTCTCTCTCTCTCTCTCTCTCTCTCTCTCTCTCTCTCTCTCTCTCTCAGCAAAACTCAAGGGCTGGATCAAATAATAACCTACTAAGTTATCAATCAGGTGCCCTGCTCTTTAGCATGCGATAATAACCTTCCAGGCATCTCTATCCCCTGTCGCTATAAGTGCATCTGTCACTCGTTGTACTTTTAGCCTCTTTGGTAGTCCATCATACATTTTTCTTGCTGTTTCCTTACATGCGTTTTCTTTGATCATTCCTGTTGTCACAAGATGTTCTTGTTTTTCTCTCCTTATCATTATGGCTCAAAAAAAGATTACGAGTCATTTTAAAGGTTTAAAATTGATCTCAACCGCTCTGCAATAAGCTGCAGTCTATCTTAGTCATAGGAATTAGGTTGAAAATAATCAATTATAGACAAAACAGCGCCAGGGTTATCATTATGCCAAAGTTAATGATAATGCCATTTCAATAAAAGAAGAGTTCTGAGATGAAGTACTGATGGCCATAATGGTTGGATGTATTTCAAAAGTTTTTCTTTTCGAGTGACAAGAACTTATTCTGTTCAAATTTGGAGAAATGATACTGACTGGATCACATGATGTAATAAAACTAATACTGCATTAAATATGGAACTTTTTAAAAGTTTCTATGTATCTTATCCTCTTGTGCTCGGCAGTCTTTCCTCATGCAGGTGTTAGCAGTGATGGAAAGATTTAAGAGAGATAGGAACCATTTGATTTGCATGGTTTCTTACACATTATAGAGCACCAAAAGTAACACATCAAAAACCTATACTAGTGTCAACTTTTAATTACAGCCCAGACAACGGTTTTAACGATTCATAGATTTCAACTAATAAAAGTCTAATTCTACTAGTACAAATTTTAGTAATTCATTTACAATGCTCTTGTTCCCAGGTTAGGGAGAGTTTTGATTTCAGTATTAGAACAGCTAATTGCAACTGTTTCGGGCTTTAGCCCATTAAAAAAATAGTATGAGATTTAATGATAATTTGTATAAACTAATGATGTATTGACATGAAAGCTCTGAGGTTGAAATTCTGTTCATCTTCTTGGATCTGTATTCATTTTAAACGTTGAAAACTATTTGAAGTTATAACTTACAAGAAGTCTGAGAAAAGTTTTAAAAATTCTTTGCTCTTCAAAATTTCAAAACAAAGACGAAAGTGTAAACTCTAAAATGCTATTTTTCAAAATTCGAGTGAATGAGAGTTGTTACAAGACATGCTTATCTTCAGTTACTTTTTCAGCAGTTCGTTGAGAGTGTATTTAAACATAGCAAAGTAGGAGAAGTAATAAGAGATCCAGGTTCAGCTGAAGTTGAGCTACAAGAATGACAACTAAAATTGCAGTGGTGAGGATGAAGTTTAAAATTTAAAGAAAAACATTTTTTTTTTAAATGCTGGATAAATTCATGCTCATATATATCTTGCTTTTTTCATGCTACAGCTTTGATGTTTTTAAGTTTAATTTAATGTCATTTGATACAAAATAATGTCAACACTCATTCTATTGAACTCCCAACAAGGAGGAGAATTGGGAAAAGAAGTTTATATACAGGGAGGAGAAATTTGCGTAATGCCTTTTTGTCCACTAACCTTGATTTCTTTTCTGATTTTTCATTGGAAGGTTACAGGGGCCAACAAAGGCATTGGATTTCAAATTGTCCGAGATCTCTGCAAACAATTTGAAGGGGATGTACTTCTCACATGTGAGAGATGATGATGAGTTTGCTTTTTTTCTTTTTAAGATCACATTTTTTTTACCTTTGTAACATTAACTTTGTTGTTTCTTTACTTTTTTTTTATTTAACATGAACAATTTTTATGATTGACAATTGACTTTAGATTCTTCTTTCAACTTGGCATTGGCAGAAAAATCGATATAATTGGCTTGTCTCTGGGTTTTGTTAATGAAATAATTTGAAAAAAACTGCTTGTTAGCTCCAGAAAGATAACATCAACAGTCATTATTTATTAAAAATAACTATGCTTATTTTTATTTCTTTGATAATCAAATAAACCATAATAGGTATTAATGTCTATGTGTAATGCTTTCAATATGAGATTCATTGTATTACTCTTAATTCTTTTTACATCATTCTTTATTTTTTTTGTTTATTAGAACCTTCAGCTAATTTGGTTAATATAAAAAGTTCAGCTCTTTGCAAATCATTTTAATTGTTTTTGACATTATTCCATTTTTAGCAAGAGACAATTCCAGAGGTCATACTGCTGTGCAGGCACTCGAGAAAGAAGGACTCCACCCCAAGTATCACCAGTTAGACATCAATGACCACTCTAGCATTGTACGACTGAGAGATTTCCTCCAGAGCACTTATGGGGGGTTGGATGTGCTTGTTAACAACGCTGGAATACTGTATGAGGTAGAGCTCTTGAATCCTTGGAAAAGGCTCTTGGCAATGATTTCAAAACTGCATTCAAATATATAAAGAATATTCACTATATATCATTATATGCAGTTCAAGATATGACATGTATACTTAAAGTTTTGCTCTTTAATTGCAGTATTATGGTCTTTCAAAGAATATTTTTCAAGCACTTTATGTTCTTGAATGCAGCAGCTACATAAAAATGCTCATTTATATGTTAAGCCCAAATGAGCCACATGCAACTCGTATGGCATTTGATATTATGAAGAATGCATTTCCCTTCTCAATAGTGAAATATCTAAAAAATTGTTTATATTGAACGAGGGTACAAAAAAGTTAGTTAACCAATTTCATCTGCTTATTAATTTCAAAATCAGACATCTGACTTGCTAAGACTAATTTTGAGACATATTTTCATACATATTCCATGCATTCAAAGGGTAAGAAGTCTTAGAAGTCTTACAAACTTTCTCATTGTATTCTTCCGATTAATCATTACCTTAAATGTATTTGTGACAAGTAAGTGAGATTAATCTGCAGGCTACATAGAACTGTTCTTTATATAATATGAAGTCATTTTTGCAATTTATATTTTAAGCCATTTATATTCACCCAACAGCTTGCAGATTTTATAATTGTGCGAATCTCAAGTTCATAATTATATTTTGTAAAACTTCACTTTTGCTTTGTGTTTTTTTAACTGTACGTAAAATCATTTTTTTTTCAATATTTCTACAGTTCTTTCTATTCCTTACCCACTTGTTCTTCTACGAGCAATGCTGTCTAAGAAATAAGAATATTTACCTTGACAGCCACAGGGATATTGTTCGTTGGTTCCTGAAGATTCAAAATCAAAATACTTTTCTTTTTTTTTCTTATTCTAATTTGACTTTTCATCTCCTTCTTTTTCTCCTTCTGCTTCTTCTCCTTTTCCTCTATATTCTCTTTATCCTTTTTGTTTCTCTCTTCTTCTTCTTCTTCCTCCTCCTCCTCCTCCTCCTCCTCTTCTTCTTCTTCTTCTTCTTCTTCTTCTTCTTCTTCTTCTTCTTCTTCTTCTTCTTCTTCTTCTTCTTCTTCTTCTTCTTCTTCTTCTTCTTCTTCTTCTTCATCTCTCCCTCCTCCACCTCCTCTTCCTCCTCCTCCTCTTCATCTGTTTCTTCTCCTCCTCCTCCTCCTTCTCCTTTTCCTTTTCCTCCTTCTCTACTTCTTCTTCTTCTTCTTCTTTCTTTTTTTTTTCTTATAATGTCATAATATATTTTCATTTCATTAATCAGAATTTTTTTTCCAGACAGAGCTTTTTTCCCAACTTTGTTTAGGCAAACCTAGGGAGGATGTTCCATTTTGCGAGATAGCAAAAAATACTTGCCAAGTTAACTTCTTTGCAAACCTAGATGTTTGTGAAGTGCTTTTTCCTATTCTGCGTCCCCATTCAAGGTAACGTTAATATCTTACATTACCTTACTGTTGAATCTTGTCAGGATTTAGCCCTTTGAGTGGAAGGCTTAAAATTTGTCCTCATAAATTTAGAATGATAACATAAACCAAAAAAAAGAAAGGTTAAGAAAAGGCCCATAATAACATGAAAACAATAAAATAAATGCTTAACCGTATATTTATTATTGTCAGATAGATGGAATATGTTAAGATACCAAAATAATGCTATTTGGGCAGTGCTTTGTTTCCTAATTCTTTTTAGCAATAGGATGCCATTTATATTTATACATTCTTTTTAGTGTATACTTTAGACTTTCAATTGCATAATAAAATGACGTCTGTAAAATATTCTTTCCATGAAAAATCCTAGGAGAATAATGAACTTAAGAAGGGCTATGGCTGTCTACATGCAGGTTTTTTTTAAGTTTCCCTCGTTTAATTTTTTATTCTAAATAAGGCTCTATGTTTTGCAGAGTTTGCAACATATCGAGTGGAGCAGGCAAAAAAGCTCTCAATGAAACTTCCCAGACCTGGAGAGAGACACTTCTTAGCCCTAAAATTGACATGGAGGAGTTGAAAAATATCATGGAGACCTTTGTAAAGTAAGGTTGTGATGGCTTTTTTATGATTAGGGTTCTAACTGAAATAAGAAAAGAGTTGTAAATAAAGCTCTAAGATTTGAGGAAAAAAACATTTATTCTGGAAAATAAAAGCAGACACAGCAGTTCCTCACTATATTAAACTTTAGACGTTTCATCTAAATGGATTGTCTTGGAAGAGAAAGCAGTGCACCTTATCCTATTAATTTTGCATTGGGGTTTAATAAGAATGTTCTTTACAATGTTTTCTGATGATTTTCAGGGATTGCCCCCTTGATAACTATGCACTACATATTCTTTGTTATAACAAGCCTCTCACTATTATTTGTAGTAATGGTGTAATGATTTCCACAATATTCCTTTCATGCTAGAATATGGAGATAATCATCATAATGCATCTAATTTTTAATAAAATTTCTTAAAAGTTTCATATCATTTTACTGCTTTTTTATGGGGGCTGGGGGGTGGGGAGATGTTTGTCAAGATATTTTAGGGAATTGGTGATGTTCCATGAGCAAAAGATAAAATGTGATATGTTAAGGCTTCCTGGTATACGCTTAGGTTTTTTTTTTTGGTTTAAATTTATCTTAATATTTTTACAGCTTTTCTTTTGCCGTTTTATTTGCCATGTATATAACAAATGCAAGATCTGCACAAGAGAATAGTCACTTAGAGAAAGGCTTCTGTGGCTTTGCTTATGGTATGTCCAAGCTGGCCATGAATGTCATGACAGCAATCCAACAGAGAGAGGTAGACAAAAAGGGAGGAGAAGACATTCTGATAAATGCGGTAAGAAAAAAAGCAAGATTTTCTATTTTCTTGTGGATTGAAAAGTATCAAATTTAAATTTGAGATTTACAACTAGTGGTTTTTTTTAATTAAGCATCATGTAACGTTTTTGGTGTCCTTTTTTTATCTTTTTTAACCTCAGTCTTTTAGAAAAAGAAAATTCTTTTGCAAATAATGTGGCTTTCTGAGGTACATGGTGATAGCTAAATAGATGTGTTTTAGGGTCTGATGACTGAAACAAATTTGAGCAATTAATAGAAGGAATGCATTCGCAAGTTTAATGAGATTTTATGGGCTTTTGCAACTATCAAATGATAAATACTCAATAGTGTTGTATGATTAAACTGACACTGTGGAGAGAAAAAATGCACCTTTACTTCTTAAATCCCAGCCACTTTAATTTAAATTTTGTAATCTTATCTCTGCAGGATGAATATTTGAAGATTTTTATTTTCCTGTCATTGAACGTTTATGTGTCTAATGCATTGAGCTTTCATATGACCTGTTTGGTATTCTCAGACTTTATGTTAAAGGCCCTTTACACGACCTAAAAATGGCATGGTACTTTCATTAAGCCCACAAAGCACTAAATATTATATAAAATTTCATTTTGATGAGTAAGTTTGGTACTGTCAATAATTTCTTAAGACTAGGCTATGAGTGATAAGCAACTCAGCATATGTGAGGGAACATTTACTGTTTTGAATGCTACATAAAGAGACATTTAAATCGACATGAGGATGTAATTTTTGTGTTACATTTTTTTTATTTCTTCATTTATTTCAGTGTTCACCTGGTTTTGTTGCCACAGACATGAATTGCCACAAAGGCACCTTGACTCTAGAAGAAGGTATGTTAAAAGTCTTATACTTGTATCAGTTTTCATGAACTTGTGCTTTTGCAAAGACACAACAAATGTTCTTGATTTTTTAAGTAAGTTTTATACTTTAAGAAAGCAGTTTACCACATGGTAAATAGGTGGCGCTTTTCTTTTTCATCTATTATTCGACTCTCTTATTTCAACACAGGGATAGGGTATTATATGGTCAGACCAATAAAGGGTCACTTTTGCCTTTTGAGGAAATATAAAATAAGAGTGTGCTAGAGTAGAACATAATAGACGGTCACTTTCTTTACCTAACTTTCCACTTTCCCCTTCACCCTACCACCCCTCTCTCTCTCTCTCTCTCTCTCTCTCTCTCTCTCTCTCTCTCTCTCTCTATCTATCTCTCTCTCTCTCTCTCTCTCTCTCTCTCTCTCTCTCTCTCTCTATCTCTCTCTCTCTCTCTCTCTCTCTCTCTCTCTCTCTCTCTCTCTCTCCCCACCGTCATCCCTCTTTCTTCGCCTCTAATGATATATGCGTTCTGACTCCTTTTTTTACTTCTTTGATTGTAAAATATTTTTTCCTTGTTTCCCTTTTTTTACTCCCTTCTCATATTATTCTTTTGTCAATTACTAGGACATCACTGATATATTTTAATGCTGCTAAAGCCATAAATCATTTCTGCTGTTATCATTGCTAGATTTACTGATGCTGCTTTTATCACTTTTGTTTTGAATGAAATAACCATTACAATTACAATACCACCATATCTTCTTCTAATAAATATTGCTTTCCCTACTTCAAATACCCAGTTGTCATATAGTGATTGAAAATGTGATATTACATGGTTCAGAGGTGGAAACAAAACTTTAAATGCTATTTTCTTGAAATAATATTTCATTAGATGGTAGTCTTTCAACAACCATACCCCAGCTTCTAGAAACTTTTTAAAGCTGTAAATGCTGTTCTGTTTAACAAAGTTTCTCGTTTCAAAATATGTAAATGACTCCTTGTCCTAAAAAATCGACCAAAGACTGAAAATCATCAGCTTCCTTACAATTGGCTGAAGAGGCCAAGTTATTTTTCTGCAAAAGCATTTAGTAAGGTTTCACTGTCAAAATTTCTATATTCATCTAAACTTCTTTACAGAGCAGTTTGATCCTAATTACTCCCTATTTATGTTTAAAACAAAAAGAAAAAAAGGAGGAAAGAACAAAGATAATTATTTTATGAGACGTATTCCACCATGACGTGTGCTGTTATTTTGGATTGTCTATATTTGGAGGGACGCCTCGTAATTTGCAAGTGAAAGTACACATTTTCATTTGCTACTATACTTGTACATCACACCTATTAAATTGATACATTAGTTCCTATGATCCAAATGTTGGAAAGCTGAGTTTGAGAGAGGAATTAAAGTGAATTCATTTTTTTTTTAATTTCTCCTACAATTAAGTGATGTAAGATAATACAATTAGGACTTCAGGTAAGTTAAAAATGTTTTGTGTTGAGAAGTGTGTTTATAATCATAAATAAAGATATGGTTTTAACTTTTTTATTTGGACCGTTTGAACTCAATTTTTTGTATTTTCATTTATACTGAAAACTTTTGTGTCAATCGCAGGTTCTGAAACCCCAGTTTATGTTGCTCTTCTACCACCAAACATCAGCGAGCCAAGGGGCAAATTCATACGGAATAAAGAGGTTTCAAAAGAAATACAAGGCTGCTGATCTTCTTGAAACCATTTGACCATTTAGGCTTCTTGAATATTTCAATAGAATTGTTGGACATCTCAATTATCTCATTAGCTTATAAAGCTGGGTTTCACTCTTTATTTTTTCCTCCAGTGTCCTTAAAATGTGAATGATCCTTCTTCTTTTTCTTCCTTTTTTAAATTTAAATATTTATGCACAGTTAGGGGATTGCCTCAAAACAGGATAAGAAGACAGAGTATTAAAAGCCTTTTGGTCTAATAGCTGGTTTGGTTTTTTTTTTTGTTTGTTTTGTTTCATCAATCTACACATTTTTGTTTTATCTCTGCAGGCAAGATAATCATGCCCTATCTATCATATTCATTTTTAATTCTTGTCTGAGTTTACCAAAACATTGTTAGTATTATAAGTTTTAGAAAATACCAAAGTTGAAAAATCATATTTGTATAATTAACCTCATGTGTGCAGAAATGCTCCAAGAAATACAGCATGGAATATTCAAAATTATTTTATGGACTGTCAACATATTTTCGATTAGAGGATATTTTTATGCGCATTAGGTACATTTGAAGAGTGCAGAAAAAAGCACATGGATAACTTCATGGGCTCAGTCCAATCTTGTTTTAGCTCTGTATTTTTAACACTTATTTTTGTTGTTGTTTGTGTGATATTTATTTAATGAATATATATGCATACCAACCCCGATAATCCAGTCTTTCATTTAGAAAAAGAATATATCTCCAAACCAGTGCAAATAAAAGATAAGCCACATGGTAATGATCAATGCTGTTTTTTTTTTTTTTTTTGTGATTCTTTCTAAGCAATTGCATTTACTAACTATTCATGGATCATCTCTTTTTTTTTTTTTTTCCACTTCTTATGATAATGATAATGTTAAATTACCAAAACCATGTTTAGCTTATTTCATACTTTTTGTTCTAAACCTAGTCTTTGATTTTTTTTTTTTTTGGCCAAAATTATGCCTTTTAATGAATTATTTGCCTTGGTTCCTCACCTGTCTCTTTCTTTTTTTTTTCTTTTACAGCAATTTTCTGAGGAAGACAATTAAATAATGACAAAAATTTACAAACTATTTTGTTTAACACCATGTATCATTTATAACTATACTGGTAAAATGCCACTGTGAAACTTGTTCCCCCATATGTCAGTAATATTTTTTCTTGATCACTATTGTAAAATGTCTCATGCAGAAGTTCTGGACTTAAATAAATATTTTGTAGATTTGATGAAATTGGCATATTAAAATTGCAGGGAAAAAATTTCAGAACCAGAGAAAGAATGAATATTATTGGATACCTGATAAAAAGTGTACAATACATTGGTTCTTTCCTGATGAGTGTCAAATCAAAAACTATTTTAAAATTTTCATTCATAGCAGGCAATTTTTCTATTTCCAGTCAGTGAATATTTTGCCTCACCTTTTTGTGCTGCTGTAATGTTATCCTTAATCTAACAGAATCTTGAGCTAAAGTAATGTTATCTTTTATCTTATACAATCTTAATGACAGGACAATCCTGAACTGATATGAAAATAAACATCATAAATCTAAATGGCTGGAACTGAATAAAATAATTAATCTCTTATTTGGTAATCTGTTTGTCTTTGATTTTGAGGAGAACTTAACTGCACAAGAGAGGAGGCCTAGCTTTGTCTGTCTGACAGATGAAGACTTTTAGCATGGCCTCAATATCTTCTGAAAAGTAGAAATGGAACTGGGGAGAATTGCATCACAATTACAGATATGCATCTTTTTGTTGTATATATTGGGTATGGAAATCTGTTCTTTTTTTTTTAAACAAACTTTTTATGAGTTGAAAAAATACATAAAGAGAGTTATCTCCGTTATTACATAATGAATTATGTCAGGATAGGTGGATTCAAAAGAGAGTTAAGTACTGGAAATGACAGAGTCATGAGCCGTATTTCCTTTATTTAAAAACATTTAATACATTTTTGTTTCAAGTTATCCCGCACAGATATAATAACTAAGTGATACATGTAGAAAAAGAAAAATATATTTAAAATTTGGAGAATATCAATTATTTTGTTTTTATTGTAAGTACGATAAAATTTAACAAAAAAAAATTCTTAAGAAAATATTGTAAAAAGATAAAAAACATGTGTCTTTATTAGATTTTATCACAGATTCAGACTGATGTAAATTAAGTTATAAGAAAAGTTTCAAAGTATATTAAATAGAAATTTTCACAACCATCCAGTGGTACAAACATAACATGTCATGCATAAATGTCTCAAATCTAGCCCATATTTGTCAGATAATGGAAATTAAAATTTGAAGTTTGATGTTGTTCTATTTTCATTGCTATTTCTAGAGAGTAAAGTATTCAAATATCTCTTCAGAGAAGAGTTTAAATTTCATGCATTTTCACCACTGATAATTTAAGGGAATTGTATAAAATATTTTTTCTTTGAAAAGGTTATAAATATTATCCGGCAAAAAAAAAGACTTGATAACAGACATATATTTCATGAAAGTAATTTGAAATCGTTAGAGTTGACATAAAAAGGAGAAGGCAATATCATTTATTCTTTAAAGTATGGTGATTTAAAAAAAATTAAATTAAAAAATCAAAGTATAATATACAATACATAAGAAAAGCGGATTATGGCTGAATAAAAAGAGAATGAAAGTGAATAGAATAATGCTCTGATTTCACTAAAAAATACATTAAAATGAGCAAAGCAAGTATTTGATAGAAACAAAGAGGAAAATATATTGTCATAATAAATATCATAATAAAACACACAGGACATGAATTTTTTTTCTATTAATACCCGTCTCTCTCTCTCTCTCTCTCTCTCTCTCTCTCTCTCTCTCTCTCTCTCTCTCTCTCTCTCTCTCTCTCTCTCTCTCTTTCTCTCTCTCTCCCTCCCCCCCTCTCTCTCTCTCTCTTTCTCTCTCTCTTCCCCCCCCCTCTCTCTCTCTCTTTATCTCTCTCTTTCTCTCTCTTTCTCTCTCTCTCTCTTTCTCACTCTCTCTCTCTCTCTCTCTCTCTCTCTCTCCCTCTCTCTCTTTCCCTCCCTCTCTCCCTGTCTCCTGTCTTCTGTCTCTCTCTCTCTCTCTCTCTCTCTCTCTCTCTCTCTCTCTCTCTCTCTCTCTCTCTCTCTCTCTCTCTCTCTCTACTGTAATTGCTTCTTAGCTGTTCTTACCTAAATCCAATATTTTTTTTTTTTGTATCCTAAACATTTTTCAATACTTACTCACCAATAGACAATTAAACTATACTGCAAGTAAATAAATATATACATAATACAGGAATTTAATCACATTTCCCATATATTACGATATAGTAGTATTGTTACAATTTTGTTCTCTTTAAAAATCATATAATGTTCTTTAAGAAGCGAGAGTCCTATCCAATTCTTCTATTACATTCATTTGCACCCTCTTTCAAGAGCTGTAGCTTTTTAGCTATTTTCGTGTCCGCCACGTACCCCTCATTCCCACTGTGCAGCACAAATATATCGTTGAATGTTATGCTTAAATTTTGGCATTTTCAGAACCAGATTTTGTAGGCGGTAGGCATTCTGAAAAAGTTTGCCTGCAAGAGCTTTGATTAGAATTTAATTGGTACGTGAGTTTTTGACAGCTCCTAACAACTCAATGACTTTTGCGCATTTGAGCAAAGAATAACAATTTTAATTTTTTTTTTTTTTTGGACACAAGCAGGCTTAAAATCCTTGGTACAAAAGACCTTAACTGGTTCGGCACAGTATCCGATTAAGACGGAGATCTGGTTGGATTGAAATTCTGGAATTAGAAATTGTACAATGCGTAGATAAATACGGAAACATTATATATATATATATATATATATATATATATATATATATATATATATATATACACACACACACACACACACATACATATAATATACACACACACACACACACATATATATATATACTTGTAATTATGTTGGCAAGCACATTATTTTTTTTTCGATAATTTTTTTTAACTATAACATCAATATTAATACTGAATTGAAAAAAAAAAAACAGACATAAAATAAAATGGCTAAAAAGTTTATTTCTCATGTCTTAGAGGAGCTCATTTTTAAGGTATGGAAAGCCAATTTTTGGTACTAGCTAAGCTGTTATATCTTAGTCTATTGATGCCTTTCTTTTTTGTTATAAATATCCAACCAATTAAATCCTCTATGGATTAGGAAAATGCTACAAAACACCACTTCCTTTTAGGCAAGCGTGCTCCTCTTATACTTGGTTTGAATCAGATGTCAAAGTAAAAACATATCGAGACAGATCTTATGGAACAGTCTATGACCTTTTTTTTCGGCAATTTTAGTAGGGGAAAAAAAGCAGCCATAATCTATTATAAAAGATAACATTATTTTCGTTCTTTTTCAACATCATGGAGCATTTGAAGAAAAGAAAAAGTGAAACACACCAATACGCTTTTTTGTAATCATTCTCTTATATCAGAAGATTTGGTCTAAAAAAGAAGAAATAGTTCTATGTCACTGCTGGTTCTAAATAATCAAAGATCGTATAAAGCAGATATGGCCGGATTCTATTTCTCGCTGCTCCATGAAATTCTGTAAGTTTGTGAGTTTTGCTCCAAATGTAATTCTTAACGCATCCTTGGTCAATCTTGTAACCACAAGGGTCAATTTTTCTCTTTAGAAATGGCATGCTATAATTTTTGTTAAATCTGGTGAGTACCGTTCATTGTCACGAGCGACATCTTGGTCATTTTTTTCCACTCTGTTGCTCGCAACAT
>JAWDGP010002490.1:0-140000 GCA_033675545.1 Elysia crispata
GAATCTGAGAATCTTTTAAGATGGACTTCATCAGGTTTTGTCTTTCTTTTGCCGTTTGAAGAATCTTGCCAGTGTGTATGAAGTCATATAACATGGAAAAGTACACAGTGTTCCCAACATTAAACAATCGATCTTTTTCTTTTATTTTCTCTTTCGTCAATGAAATCTTTCAATCAGGCTCAATGATATCGTGAATTATGTTAGTATTTAATACTTTCAGATTCGGTTCACAACAAACGCATGAACAAAGAAAAAATCGAAAGTGAAATTCAATCAACGAATGTAAGGAATAAAAAAAAAAAAATAGAAAAACTTTACCCCTGCACTCAGGCCTCCAATGCCGTCAAAGCGCCGACCATAGCCGCTGGCATCATCAAAAACTAAGTCCGCGCATGCCCAGTGGATAAAGAAAACCGTAAAAAATCCGAACAATATTTTGTCCATTATGAACACTGGCTGTAAAAAGGTTTACTGCTTCTGAGAAGAAAAAGAGGCCGACAAGATTCACATACAGTTCGTATCCTATATTTCACAGAAGCAAAGTGATAAGGTGCGCACACTGGATTAATAATAGCACGGAGTGCAGTCTTAAATAGGGCCGGGAAATTCACTCATGATCAAGGATACCTTGCACACAATTCTGTCTAATCTCGGCGTTTAGTATATATCTCTCTCTCGAAATCATCTGAACGCGGTGTAGCCTTGATGAGTTTCACTGTCCAAGTACCACAGAGAAGATTTGTGACCAAGGAACAGATCGGAAAGCTGATAAAAACCACTTTTCAGACCAATAGCTGATAATGTTTATAGTCTGAATTCAATTGATTGAGATTGTACATAAGAGCCAAATATTCTACTATCGCATATAGAGTCTCGGTAGACGTCAACCTAAAACTGATAAAACGTAAAGGCGGATTCATAATACGAAAAAAAAAAAAAAACTGGGGGAGATTAGGAGAAAATACAAGCCTCTTGACAGAGAGCAAAGTTCAAGAAGCGTAATTAAGGTTTCTGTTTCAGTTAAGATCCAATTATTTTTTACACATGTCTTTTAGATCTGAGAACTAGTTCAAAATATAGTGAGATATCATGTGGTAACATCCTTTTTATAGTTATCAGACAATAAAGTTGTTCTTAACCTTCCACACGATTATAGTTCATCAAGAGTATTAATAGACCAGCGTGATTGCTCCAAAAAATGAACTTCAACTACATTGAAGAAATGCAAACTTAACAAAAAAATAACAGAATATTATTCTCCGGAGTCATACAGGTGCCCTGAAGAAAAGCAAATTTTACAACAATAACAATATTTCAAAGCCTTACAACTACATTAAAAAAAAAGCAAACTTTACAACAATAACAGATAAATCTCCTCCAGAGCCACTCAGTTTTAAAATATAGAGAACATAAAGAAACCGAAATTCTTCTCACGTTGTCAGGTAGACATTCTTTAAATGAAAGAGACATAGGTCAAGCAAAAAAAAAGTAAACTAAATTTGGGTTCAATTTTTAATCAGCCCTCTATTCAGTTTATCTCTCCACTGAGACCATATTGTGGTGTTGATGACCTATTATAGATAAATTATTGTAGTACTCGACCTGATGTTGTGAAAAAGTGCAATTGTTCAGACAATAATACAGAGGAAAACAAATTCAAGGCCCTACTTTTGAAAAAATTATTAGGTCACGCTGTATTGCTAAATCTTATTATTATTCTAGATCTCATCATAATCTGTATAGATATAAAGATAAAATAATATAGTGCTCGACCTGATGTGGTGAAAAAGTACTCTCCAAAGCAAAGTAAACACTTGCACTGCTTAGACAATGTTAAAGAGAAAAAAATTCAAGACCCTGATTCTTTAAAATGTATTGGGTTACCTCATTTTGTTGAAGATTGTTGTTACTATTCTAGATGAAATCGCAATCTGAATAACTCTTGCAAGTCAAATTAAGAGTGGCAAGTCAATAAAATGGCTTAACATGAATGTTTCTATTGCTATTTGTTGCAACTAGTGGATCTGGTCGACATATTAGATAATAAACAGAATAGAAGTACGAACTGATTGCAATAGAAGCAGACATGATATGTTTAACCGCCACCCCGAAAGAAAAGGTGACGATGTTTCCATGACAGTTTTGCCTTTATGCTGCCGGTGGTTAAATTTCATTTTAATTTTTTTATTTTTAGCTTTCCAGTTTTTCAGTCCATTAAAGTAAAATAATATGGTTTTCATATAGTTATGTTAATAAAGTAAAAATAATTTGTTTTAAAAACATCCGCTTTGAAAATTGTAAACCGCTGAGAACAGTCTTTTAAATGTTATTCGTTCATCCTAACAAATTTGGCACGAAAATTTGATGTATTAATTACACTAAATGTATAATGAACTTTCGAATTATTTAACCTAACTCCATAACTTTTCTTAAAATTGTTTTGTACCGTGTGGGACACTGGTCTCTACAGATTAAAAATCAGTTAACTCCATCGCTGTCCATTGAGCAGTTTTGGAGGAGATAGCGGAGAAAGAAACCGATTTGCCTTTTATACTAATATTTTAGATATCTGAAAACTCAGGACCGCCGATTGCAGTGTAGTTAGAGCGTCCGCCCTGATGTTTGCACGGACCTTCTCCGTGAATTTCGAATCCCACTCGGCCGGAAGGTGAGCTACGTGGCTCATTTTTTTCTGTCCTGCTATGCCAAATGAGAGCTTAGGTTTGATGTGCAGAAAGGCCTGATATCATTGATTTGTGGAGGGGCTATATCAAACGAGAAGCAAGCAAAAAACTAATTCAGATTCGAACAGTACTGTTGCAGAAATTGTGAAGTAATGAAGTTTCGCCATTTTGCCTATCGGGTAGATTAAAACAAGTGTGACGTCACATTACTTTTCCCCTTTCAATGAGTCATGAAAAGTAGCCCTATATTTAATTAAATATTGAATTATTTTTTTTTGTATCACGATAAAAAAAACACCTAAATAAATGCAAAACAGTTTATACAAAGAAAAAGTAAAAAATAATAAAACAAACAAACAAACGAACAAGTAACCGAAACTATGTTGTTTGTTTTGTTTTTTAATTTAATGTAACATTAGCAAGTATGTCTATTCCAACACAACCGGTATTAAAATTTAATGATCTCATAGGTAGAGTTCTTATACCGCTACTCGTTCCTGTGACATATATCGTAACAGAACATTTTTTTTCCACAGAGTATTTTTTCTGACAGAAGCCTACGCAACTGTTAGATCAAATACATTATCCGAAGTGTGAATTCATTTCCCGTGTAGTCCTAAGGCATGAAGCCTGGAAGCCTGTCAGGGCCCGCAGGTTTCGGCCTGGCAGTGACACTGGCAGCCAGATATCACATGTTTGCTGAGATCGACTGCAACACAGTCAGACAGTACCTATGATCAGAGAGTAGAGCAAAGTGCTCTATGGTCTTAGATTCAATGGTCACGGTCGATCTACTCTAGCGCTTGACCGCTTGTCACGTGAACCCTACTGACCGATAATTTATCTTGGCCAGAAAGGAAGGTCGATGCATGCTGCGCAGGTACACACAAGGCCGAATTCAGTAATTTCTCAAAAACTAAACTCAGGTTTATAATTATGTATGATTTTAAACTACCCGTAGTACTAACTAAGGCAAAATGTAAGAATTTGTTAGAAATAAGTGGGTAAAGTTTTCAATGAAGGAGCGACACAAGATGGCACCCAGGCCGACACAGTCCGAGTTTTATGGCAGTTCGAGTCTAAGTTGAGTCACAAGTACAGTATATTTTTAACGGAGTAACTTTATGACAGCAGCCTACATAACACTGTTAGATCAAGTGCACATACTTCACCTGTGAATTCAGTCCCTTGCTATCCTAAAATGTGTTTTCCAACTACACAGATATTCATGTAGAGCGAGTCCCACCTTTCTCTGCAGGCTTTCCTCGTCAGACTACCTTCAATTCGTATCCGAAACAACTTGAAGAATCTGCGTAAATGACTTTTAACTGAGAATATGGCAGCTTCTAGGACGCACTGGAACATGTGTGTTCTAATTCGATGCACAAAGTAGAATGAATTCCTATAAATTATTATTTTAATCCTAAACTTCGTGACTTTTAGGACAAGCACTATTTCAGTTAAACGCAGTGTGAATCACACCAATATTATTACTTTAAAAGATGGAATCAGATGTTGGTACAGTACAACGAGTAGGCGCAGAGGGAAAAAAGGCGTTCATAAGGAAAGTAAATTAAAAGCTTCACACTTTGAATTTAATTCAGCACAAGAATGCAAGTAAACTTTTGAGAAATGGTGTATCTTCAATATCACTGCGTTTTAAAAATTCTTATATGCACAGTGCCCGAATTCAACAAATCTTGATGGATTAAACATGTTACTTTAAAGATATACGATAGCACATTTTCATATTGTAAATCAATGGATACTACTACTACTATTACTACTACTACCACTACTACTACAACTACTACTACTACTACTACTACTACTACTACTACTACTACTACTACTACTACTACTACTACTACTACTACTACTACTACCACTACTGCTACTACTACCACTACTACCACTACTACCACTACTACCACTACTACTACTACTACTACTACTACTACTACTACTACTACTACTACTACTACTACTACTACTACTACTACTACTACTACTACTACTACTACTATCTGGGAATTCACATTGAACTTTTACTCTTATACCACTTGCTGAAGACCGGGTTTGTTGTATGTACTTGTTGAAGCTGGTAATTTTGACCCCTTGTAGAAAGTTTATGAGTCATGGGTAGTTTAGATGAATGAAAGAACTGGATTATGATATTTGATATTTAGAAAATCAATAGATCACCCTACTCACATTTAAAATTGAACAAAAATCCGATAACCAGAATTGCATATCCTTTAAGGACGGATATTTTGCTTTTTAATCGACACTCTTCACCCAAGTTAAAACTTCAGTAAATCATTTAAAAAAAGGTCTCATCAATGACATAGCCGGCCTAATTTTCCTTTCATCCTCCTACGCCCTCCTTATTTCTTCCTCCTCTTCCTCCTCCTTCTCCTCCTCCTCCTCTTCTTCTTCTTCTTCTTCTTCTTCTTCTTCTTCTTCTTCTTCTTCTTCTTCTTCTTCTTGCTCTCTCTCCCCCCCACCTCTCTCTCTCTCTCTCCTTCTCTCTCTCCCCCCACCTCTCTCTCTCTCTCTCTCTCTCTCTCTCTGCCTCTGTCTCTCTTCTTTCTCTCTCTCTCTCTCTTTCTTCAGTTTTGATCCTCGTTTTTTAGTACCGGTGTCAGACGTTGGATTTATAAAATTCACAGTGCTGTTTCCACTCTTGCTACGGTACTTAATGTTATGTCCTATTCCTCTCCACTTTTGTACTTTTTTTTCACTTTTAAGCTGCTGAAAAGAAAACTCCAAGACTTCAATAAATTCATTATTGTTTTCGTTTTTGTCAGTTATTTTCAATTGAAGCTAAATACAATCATGTATAAGGGGGTCTAAGCTTTAATTCCAATGATCTTGTAATACAACTTTAAGGCGATAAATTCATGTGCATGGTTTCATTTGGTTGTAAACCCAGGGTTGGAGAAAATATACCGAGACAGTAACGATGTCGTAAATCTATGAGAAAATGGTAATAAAATTGGATGCGCGGTGCCTGTCACTGCAATTTGCCCAGTCTGTACTTGAAAAAACTCGTAAATATTGAACGCTGCTTAAAGTCAATTTGAAAATATACTTTTGGAAAATCGCAATATGTAGGCCTGCTACAAACTTCATCTGCAAGAAACTTAGCAGTCGCTAACACATAGCGGTTCTCGAAAGTTATATTTATAACTCTTTCAGTGACAAATCAGGTCTAGGGTGAAAATAAAGCATTCAACTAAAACCTCGCACTGATTGGGGTACATCTACGTCAAGTTAAAATCTCAGGAGAACTTTGCTCAGTTTTTCGAGTAACGAAACTTTTAATCCAAGTTATTGTGAATTTTAAAATGTTTTGGACTTAACTACAACCAGCTCCGTTTAACTGCGTTCTTTAATACATTTTGCTTATTTTTTTTAAATGCCTTAAAGTGTATGAACGATAGCACGGCGAGAAGGGAAGTTCCTTCTTTTCTTCAACACTTCGGAGACCGCGGGATTCATTCAGCTGGTAAAATAATTTCATTACACGTACCGTAGTAATAATCTCTCCTCTCTGCGTAATTTAGGAACTAGACAAGGGGTGACCATAATCATGTTTTAGATGATAAAAAAAAAAAAAAACAATCAGTTTCTAACAGCGGTCGTTGCTTTTTGTATTTATTTTCAGGGCTCAAATTAGAGCTTTCATCTTCGAACTTATATAGAGAATAATGAAAATATAACAATATATATAACGAAGTAGAATGAGGCCATTCTTATCCTCAACTAATCTTACAATATTACAGTTAAAAATTGTTGTGGAGTCACACTGACTCACTTTTTGAGCTCAATTATTAATATGTTGTTGTTGTTTTTTTTTGTTTGTTTTTTTATAGAAACCCTAAAAAATCTATGAGAAACAACAAAGACAACTTTCAACGGTGTTTATAAAGATCAAGACATCAACTGTGGATATTAAGGGTAAAGACACCAACTGTGTGTGTTAAGATAAAGACACCAACTGTGGGTGTTAAGATAAAGACACCAACTGTGGGTGTTAAGATAAAGACTTCAACTGTGGGTGTTAAGATAAAGATACCAACTGTGGGTGTTAAGATAAAGACACCAACTGTGGGTGTTAAGATAAAGACACCAAGTGTGGGTGTTAAGGGTAAATTCACCAACTGTGGGTGTTAAGGGTAAAGTCACCATCTGTGGGTGTTAAGATAAAGACTTCAACTGTGAGTGTTAAGGGTAAAGTCACCAACTGTGGGTGTTAAGGGTAAAAACACCAACTGTGGGTGTTAAGATAAAGACACCAACTGTGGGTGTTAAGGGTAAATTCACCAACTGTGGGTGTTAAGGGTAAAGTCACCAACTGTGGGTGTTAAGGGTAAAGTCACCATCTGTGGGTGTTAAGATAAAGACACCAACTGTGGGTGTTAAGGGTAAAGTCACCAACTGTGGGTGTTAAGATAAAGACACGAACTGTGGGTGTTAAGATAAAGACACCAACTGTGGGTGTTAAGGGTAAAGTCACCAACTGTGGGTGTTAAGGGTAAAGTCACCAACTGTGGGTGTTGAGATAAAGACACCAACTGTGGGTGTTAAGGGTAAAAGTCACCAACTGTGGGTGTTGAGATAAAGACACCAACTGTGGGTGTTAAGGGTAAAGTCACCAACAGTGGGTGTTAAGATAAAGACTTCAACTGTGGGTGTTAAAGGTAAAGTCACCAATTGTGGGTATTAAGATAAAGACACCAACTGTGGGTGTTAAGATAAAGACTTCAACTGTGGGTATTAAGATAAAGACACCAACTGTGGGTGTTAAGATAAAGACTTCAACTGTGGGTATTAAGATAAAGACACCAACTGTGGGTATTAAGATAAAGACTTCAACTGTGGGTATTAAGATAAAGACACCAACTGTGGGTATTAAGATAAAGACACCAACTGTGGGTGTTAAGATAAAGACTTCAACTGTGGGTATTAAGATAAAGACACCAACTGTGGGTGTTAAGATAAAGACTTCAACTGTGGGTATTAAGATAAAGACACCAACTGTGGGTATTAAGATAAAGACACCAAATGTGGGTGTTGAGATAGTCGTATCAATTGTGGATGTTAAGACAGAGATATCAGCTGTGCGTGTTAAGACAGAGATATCAACAGTGGGTTTTAAGACAGATACAATAGAGGTTTGTGAGAAGGATTAAGTTAGCTGACGGACGTAACAATTCAACAGGTAAAGCTTGTCTCCAACCTTTACTTTTACTTTTCGTTCCCAGTCTTTTTTTTTCTCCCACATCAAACAGTAAACAAACCAAGTCAGGTCTCTAAATAATCTATGAACACCGAATATCGTCTACTGAAGTAGTGGACTTCAAAATGGCAAACAATCCTTACAGAGTCTACGATGTCCTAAAGAAACATTAAACTATCACAAACCGCTATTTTATGGTAACCAATGCATCATAACTGATACAAAATACACACAGGCGATCCCATATATACCAGGCTTATAGTTAGATACACGATATCACAAAAGTAACACTAAATGGCTCTATCCATAAAACATTGCATCGCTGTGAATACAAAAATGTACCTGCGGTTCTATACCTACCAGGCTTAGATACATTGCTAAATAAATTATCATTGTATCGTTTTTGTTGTTGTTGTTGTTGTTGTTGTTGTTGTTGTTGTTGTTGTTATTTTTGCTGTTATAATTATTACTATTTTTATTATTATCATTACTATCATCCTCATCCTCATCATCATCATCATCACTGTCCTGTTTTCAACTAGGAATCTTTTTTTTTTAATTGATTTATTTATTTGGTTCTTGTGTTGTTTTTTTTTTTTGGCCTTCTTTAGTTCCGATCGTCTTTTATTTAATCAAGAATTAAGGAACATAAATTTTATACCATTTATACTTTTATACGTTTCATAAATAATATTGATGATTTACCTTATTTTACCACTGGTTGCCTCAGCAATGTACCCTCAATCTTTATGAGCACCTAAAATTTTTTTTTGTTACAGCCAGCACAGTATTCCTAGTTAAAAAACATAACGTTTCTTTTTGTGGGATATTATTTAAATTGCTCCTCAGAAACAAGTGGGCAGAATGTCAGGTCTAAGCCTATGTTTTGTCGTGGTGCTCATTCTCCTGAAACTGCCATGCGCTCAGGGTAGATTGCCGTGTAAGTTGAGTAACGGTAATGTCGTCATTTACTGATTTCTCAGATTTACTTTTTCATAGCGCCTGATGTTGTCGACTTTTTCTCTTGCAGGAAGATCTAGGAACAATGTCCAGTAGGCCTAACGAAATATGAATAGTTATGCACCTTTGTTTTTGCTTGTCCATTCCTGTCTGTCAATTTATGTATGAATATTTCAATCTATCTATCTATTTAGCAGTCTATGTATTTATCTACCTATCTACATGTATCTATCTATCTTTCTATCCATTTATCTATCTACCCCTCTATATATTTACTGTATTCATCTATCTAACTATCTAGTTGTGTGTCAAATAACATAATAAAAACAGTGCTCGACAATCAAGGAGCATGGTATGATTTGAAAAATTGTCCTACCTAGTTATGCAGTCCACGACTTAGAAGTTTCGTGCCTAGTACCACTCGTCAGGTGTTGTTGTTCTTCTCTTTACGTTGGCTAGGAGGTGTTTCTTTTTGTGTACACAGTGTGAGAAGACCTCTTTTCGGTTACTTTGTAGACGATGCATTCTGTGAGGCAATTGCCGTCTAGAGGACATTCTGTGAGGCATTCCCCGTCTAGAGCGCATTCTGTGAGGCATTCCCCGTCTAGAGGGCATTCTTCTCTATTTTCTCGCCGTTCAGCACCAACGTAACAACAAACGGAGGAAGAAAATTCCTCGCTTTAATCAACAAACATTCCTCGCTTTAATCAACAAACATTCCTCGCTTTAATCAACAAACATTCCTCGCTTTAATCAACAAACATTCCTCGCTTTAATCAACAAACATTCCTCGCTTTAATCAACAAACATCCCCGCTTTAATCAACAAACATTCCTCGCTTTAATCAACAAACATTCCTCGCTTTAATCAACAAACATTCCTCGCTTTAATCAACAAACATTCCTCGCTTTAATCAACAAACATTCCTCGCTTTAATCAACAAACGTTTCCCGTGGACCAACAAGCTCAGCAAGGTCATTAACAAGAACACTGTTGAAATCAGCTACAGTTGTATGCCAAACTTCAAACAAGCAATAATAAATCACAATAAACGCCAAATACAAGACCAGAACTAAGACAAACCCACAAGCGAGAAAATGTGCAACTGCAGAAATAGAGAAGAATGCCCTGTAGACGGGAAATGCCTCACAGAATGCATCGCCTACAAAGCAACCGTAACACAAACCGAATCTAACAACAAGAAAACGTACATAGGATTCGCTCAAAATACATTTAAAACAAGATGTAATCTACACAAATCATCTTTCAAACTGGAGCATAAAAAATCAACTACAGGATTAAGCGAACATATTTGGGAATTAAAAAACAACAAAATAGACTACAGAAAAGAGTGGGAAATCGTTAAAAAAAAATGTAAGACCAATGACATCAGACAAAAAGTTATTGCGCACTTTGATTGGAAGAAAAGCTTGAAATTTTGCGGCAACAGCCTAGTCTCAACCACCGGAAAGAGGTCTTCTCACACTGCGAACACAAAAAGAAATACCTCCTAGCTAAGGTAAAGAGAGGAACAACAACACCTGACGAGTGCCACTAGGCACGAAATTTCGAAGTCGTGTTCTGCACAACTAGGTAGGACAATTTTTCAAAATCGATCTATCTTTTTATCTTACTATCTATCTTTCTATCAATCAGTCTATTTAGGAGACTATCTATCAGTCTATCATCGTTATAACAAAGCAATGGTTGATCTCTGTAATCTAATTAACCAGCAATCACTTAATTCAATGTCATATAGTTTTATGAAATTGTTAAACGAACCATCTTTTAACATAATTCCACTACTGTCATAATTTTGTCACGCTTTGTCTGTCTTTTAAATATCTTTTTTTTTTTGTTGTTGTGTGAAAGATTTCCTTGTTTCGCCTCTGTCCTGAATAAGATTTTCCGTTGGTAAACTATCCTAAGCAGTTACTGCTTTTGTATTATTTTCATTACATAGCAATCTCATTTGCCCTTGACATTTCTTTTGTTACGCATATATATATATATATATATATATATATATATATATATATATATATGCGTGTGTGTACATAATATAAATATATATATATATATATATATATATATTATATATATATATATATATATATATATATATATATATTATACTTATAACAGCAGCAACAACTGATAGAGAAACCACTGTCGATACAGCGATAATAACAACACCACCAGAAAGAGAAACCACTGCCGAGCCAGCGATTATAACACCACCACCAGAAAGAGAAACCACTGTCGAGACAACACCACCAGATAGAGAAACTGATTATGCTTCAATGACAAATATAGTGTTCATGACGACTCCATCAGCCAATCAAAACAATGCGGACGCAATGACAACAACTGGAGCGGAGTTCTCTTTGATGACGCAGTCCAACAACGCCGCATCATCATCATCTTCCAACAGTTCTATATGTGCGACTCATGACACCGGTAAGAGATTTTTATTCCTATTAAAAAAAAGCAATTAAATTTATTGAGTCCTCTCTCTCTCTCTCTCTCTCTCTCTCTCTCTCTCTCTCTCTCTCTCTCTCTCTCTCTCTCTCTCTCTCTCTCTCTCTCTCTCTCTCTCTCTCTCTCTCTCTCTCTCTCTCTCTCTCTCTCTCTCTCTCTCTCTCTCTCTCTCTCTCTTTCTCTCGACATATTTATTTTTTCTTTTAGTTTTCGTGAACTTACATAGATTTTTATACATCATATTAAGTTTACTTCATTGCCTGGAAAACGGTTTGCGTGCATGTATTGGTTATGTTACCATATCTTTTCAGTGTCATTAAATTGTTTGCTTTTATATTCCATCTATACCATTTTGTCATCCGGTTCCTTGATCTAATTTTTGCCTATTTGTTTCAGGTAATTTTTAGATGAATTGATTCTTGCTTTGCTTTTAAGAAACATAAACGACACAATGGTGATCCAATTACCACACATTTACACTTTTTATCTATATCCTTCTATCGATCGTAATGAAAATTATTTTTATTTTCTTTTTAATTAAAGAAAAAAACGTGATTTCAGAAGATTTGGTAATTTTATTAATATTAAAGAAATACATTGATTTAAGGATCTGCTTCATAGTTCATATTTTATGGAACAAGTAGAACACATCCATGTAAGTCTACAACAATACAAGTTTTCTCGTCAATGGACGTTGTTCTCCCTTATGTTGTGGTGAATAAGTGCCAGGCAACTATCAACATCTCTTCCTTCTCCTCCTTTTCCCCATCCTCCTCATTCTCATCATCATCATCATCATCTTCATCACCACCATCAAAACCGCTGTCATTATCATCGACAACAGCACAATTTCATACTATATCTTACCAACACTATCATCAGTGTGGTCATTATCGTCATTAAGACAATTACAATTGATAATTTTGACCTTAAGAATACATGTAACTAACATTAACACTTTTAACACAACACACAATGGTCATTTGGGTGGAATAAAATAATAAATGTGGAGAGCTTTATACAGCTAACAAAGTTTAATACGCAAAGAATACAAAATGCCCAGCGTGGTCATAAAAATTGATCCAAACGTCTTGCTTACGCCTAGGGGTGGGATGTGGTCTCTGGCGTGAAATCTTCTGGCATCCTGATCTACCGCTAATATCCAGTCACCAAGTCAGACATCGGGTTCATCTTATAATATTATAATCACCAAATCTGGCAACATGAACTCATGTTTAGTTGCAGTACACCAGTTTATAAATTACCACAAAATCTTTTCCAACAGTATTTAGTCAAACTACCTAACAATCATTATGTTTATCATTCTCGTTATAGTTGTCGCCTTTGAAGCGCTTCCATAAATTCTTACAGTTTGAATTTTATGTCGAGCATGGTGTGATATTTGTGTTTACCTTGCTCATGACAAAAAAACAAAAGTAAAAAAAAGCAGGATTGTCAAATCAATCACAAGATAAACGACATACTCAGTAAACAGATTAAGATTTTGCGCAAAAAGCCAAGTTTGAGTGTCGTCTTTTGGCGGTAACATCACAAAGCGGGAGTTAGACAAAATAACTATGATTGCTTCAACTCTTTCCATAAAATCTAATGTTAGAGGAAATAAGACTATTTACCGCAACCAAATATCACCTATTCTTACTTCTCTCTTTGAGATAGTTTTTCGCACTTAAAACATTTTCCAAAATCCAAATTTAACACACACACACGATTATTCCCAATACCTCAACCGAAACTTCCTCTTCCCTCCCCCCTTTCATCCCCCCACAGAACCACCACCAAAGTACACGGAAAAACTCCTGAAGGTCATCGGTTATCCTTTAGGAGCGCTCCTCGGGCTCAGCTTCCTTATCGCTGTCACCCTTATCATAGGGCGGAGGTATGGAGCTATTCTGAAGCGGGATTCCACACCTCTAACAGACTGCGAGGTCGGTGATCTAAGCGCCTCTTCCACTGGATCGAGAGCTGTCACCAATCCTACTTTCTCCTTAAACGAAGCGGAAGGCGGCAAAGAAAAAGGAAATGACGACATCATGATAGCGGACCCAAAATGATGACATCATGATAGTGGCCCCAAAATGATGACATCATGATAGTGGACCCAAAGCAAAGAACATGTGTACCTTCTTCGACACAACAGCCTCTGTGAATGTTGGAACATGGCCTTTTATCAATGCGAGATAGAAGTAAAAAGTTTCAAGTTTTAAATAGCAAACAAATATCACATATTTATAGACAGATAGAGACGAGAAAAGGAGCCTGTACTTTCGAATATTTTATATAGCGTTTTAAAAAGATCTATGCTAATGGAAATTCTAATAAGCTGTGAGGATAAAGAGAAATTCGATTTGGGTATGAAATTTTTTTGATTTTTTTTTTTTTTTTTTTTTTTTTTTTTTTTTTTTTTTGTTTATTTATTTTCTCGAATTTAAGTTTGGACCTAATAAATGAAGTTGTAGCCTCGTACATTTCTTTTTTTTTTTTTTTATTGGTCTGAGAGGAAAAACTAACATAAAAGATAAAACCATAATTGATAAGGGAAAAAGAAGTCGTGAAAGTTAAGAAAAACCAACAAAAGTAGCTTACCAATTCGTGAATACTCGATTACCCGTCATCGCGCTCTTACAACCGTAAGTAAATAGTTTGATCCACAGTAAACAATTAATCCATCTCAGCTACAACAATAAAGAATAAAAGAGAAAAGAACAAAAGGAGCGACGTTGTTCTATTCGTTATTAACCTTTTTGTGCATTGTAAATAAAAACTTGATTTTGTAAGTTAAGACTTAGTCTTCTATCGATGTGCAGTGTCCGTTATCTCCCATTTAAACTTTACCTCGTGAAGCTTGATTAATTCAATGTCTTTTTATTAAAAAAAAAAAAAAAAAAAAAAAAATTGGCGTGATTTCTTAACAAGGGTCTTAAAACGATATTGAAATCCGAAACAGGATAGATCTGTGGATGTCAAACAATAGTCTCAAAAGGTAAGGTTTTTATCGTGGATCATTGTTTTCGTTCATTTAAAAAGAAGAGGAAAAATCGGAAATGATGAATGTTTTTCAACCGAAATGATTTTCTCTAAAATACCTGTTTTTCAAGAATATCTTTACCGAAAAAAAGATTCAAGATAATTTTTTTTTCAGAAAATTGAGGAAGGTTTATAATCTACAACTTGAAGAATATGAGCAACTTCAAATTTAATGAAGAAAAAAAAAACGATAAGTGGATCAAGTTAACAATTAAGAACTGTCTTTACTTACAAGCTCAAAGTTTATCTTTAGGTTCAGACCAAAGTGTTGGATTCTTTTTATTATACTTTTATCGGATTAATATTAATAATAAGAGCAAACATCATTACCCTTCCTAAGGCTTAAAATTTTTTTTTTTTAAGTTGCAAGTAACCGTTCACAACAATGGCAATTTTTATAATTGAGCTAAAATTTAGTTTACACACGATGGAATAATCAATGTTGTACTTTGTCAGAAGGCATTTAATATAGAAAAAAAAACAGAAATTAAACATCCCACAAGTTTCCAGAGATATTTTTTATGGATTTGACGTGGCCGACTCATCAGGTATTTTTTTGTATTTATCCATGCACTTTGTCCATGTGACATTCCAAACAAGACAATATTTTTGTGGGTCCCGCTGATGCTTTAGTTCTTCTCGAGAGCGAGCCAAACGCTTCAGAATCTGAATAATGAAGAGAACTCGGATGAGTGGGCCGATTGGAAGATTGAGTGGATAGGATAAAAGAAACAATCTGTCCTGGAGAATCGACCAGTGACGAAAAAATTCAGACTTATTTGATTTTTTCTCGGTGTAAAAAAAAACAAAAAAAAAAAAAACAAAACGCAAAGTGAAACAAATTTTTTTTTTTTAATATCTTCCAAAAAACAATCGTAGACAGACGTATAGCAATTCATCGCAACACATTATGTACTAGAATAAACAATAAGTTTTTTTTTGTTTTTTTTTTAATTAAGGTAACAAGCAAAAAAAAAAAAAAAAGGATGTGACTTTTCTATAAAGACCTAATTAGAACCAGAAAAAGCAATTCCACCAGTTGCGATCTCAACTACACGTAATAGCAATTAAAACTGACCCAACTCTGCCAGTAGCAGATTTGCCGATCCTTCAAGATAAAAAAGTTCATTGTGACATACTTCATCATTTCATGAAGTAAACTTTTCAGCTTGTGACAAACGCACTGTGTCTGCTATTGTAACGCAGTTATTTCATGCAGCAGGAACATCTAATCAACATAGAAATGTGCCTTTATACAGCATAATATATAATGCTCGCACAGGGGTTTGACATGAAAACAGCCCGTTTCCCGCTGTCCATGAACTTTGAACAAAGCCAGATAAATTATTCATAGCGATCTATTTCAATGTCTTTGTTTTGTTTTGCTTTTTACGCTGGCACACTCTTAAAAAATTATTGGCCTCTGCTAATCTGTCAGATGCCCAAATTATAGTTATACTGTAACTGTAAATGTCATTGATGTAAAGTTAAGTACTGTACTTAGTTTATAATATTTTGAGTAGACAACTCATTAGTAACGTAGCAAAAAAGCTTGAATACATGTATTTCACTCGCCGTTGCCTTCATATACTTATCGTAAAGGTAGCACTGGCTGCTGATATGCACACCTGTCAATATACTTTCCACTGTAGATCCAGTCAATAAACAGACGACACCTGTCTGAACGAGTTTTCACCACCAAAGCAAAGCAGCTAAATTCACATGCCCTTTTTTCAAAGCATAATTTATTTCTGAACAATTGCAACAGTGCCAGTGATCGTGTTACAGGTCTATCCATGTTCTTTAACAATCAGTGCCTTCAGTCAATTCATTTATCAGGGAACTTCAGGTGGATACGTTCATTATGTCAAGAATGTCTAGAAAGATTGGGATACAGGCACACTCAGTTTATCATTTCTGTTAGTGTCTGCAATCTACAGATAGGTCGTGGAAAATCAGAAACCATGTAAACTACATGTACTGGAAAAAGACGCAACTTCAACTTCTGATAGAACTTTTTGAAATTAAATTCAACCAAATTAGGATACATATATGTACATGTTTTGAAAAATGAAAATCATTTATCACCTTTGAAACATGTATAGGAGTTAATCCTTATTCCTACATTGCAATTATCAGTCTAGGGAACTTCTCTATGCATTAAAATTCAATTTATCTGATAGGCTCAGACGACAAAGCTATACATGTACATATGTAGCGGCTAGTCAACGTTTTTACGTGTTACTCTTTTGTCACTGGGACCTGCATTTTGTTGAATGTTCTAACCAAATCATGGGAAATCAATTAAAGTTTAAGACCACAGAATTTTTGTTTCAACTGTACAACACTATTATCTTAACTATTATAACATAAAATGTGACCTTTTCGTTGCATGAACCAATTGAGAATAGGCACATAAGTAGCTCAGGAATAAAAAAAAATCCTCTCTGTATGAGCTTTGCTGAAAACAGAAAACGGGATAACCTAGACAGGTATCAAACCAAGGCCCGCGGGTAGATGGAAGTCCATTGATTTAGATAAATCTGTAGCCCACCATGAGCAGTGATCCTCATCACTGTGGTTATATATCTCCAGCAACCTTATTATACGTCACCTATAAGGCTCATCTATCTGAGAGAAGAAACAAAATTTTCTTTCTGTTGCAGGCAGATTCTGAGATCGCAAGAATTTGCTACAGAATTAATTTTGATCCTTTTCATTTGCCTACAGAATTAACTTTTCACTCCCGGTTTTGACAAGCTACAAGTTATGGCATCAGTGTTTGTGCAAACATTGATCTTGTAATATGTTTGAATTCTCATTTCTCGGCAAATTTTGTATACGGCACATCTATAGATGCACTGTGGGCTTCCAAGTAGGCCTACCTGATGCATTCAAAAATAGTAGGTTTTAAACTTTTGTCTAGTGCAAACTGCAAGGGTATTACCAATATGTATAAATAAACGAGCGCTGCCTTTTTCTGTTAAAACACACACATGCTTTGATAATGATATGAAAGTAGTTTTTTTTCCCCAAAGATATAACGAGGATATACGTGTATAAGCATCCAGTACGCCTGCTATTGTCAGCCTTCCCTTCTCAGATGTATCCAGTTTTGTCTACATCAGACATCTAAATTCTACGTGCCTCTGATCAAATTTGCCTGAAAATATTTGCACCATACCATATCTTCAGAAGTATCTCAATATCAAGCGCCAAAAGCCAAAGGCTAGGGGGGTCCGAAGGCATGGTCCCCCACAAAATTAAAAAAAAGGGTTCTCATGTATGCCTTTTTATGACTAATTTGAACTTTTGGCTTAAAATAGGACTACTTTTTGTGTTCAATTTTTCAACAGATATAATCTTTTCATTTAGAAATAAGTCATTCCAAACTTTCCTAACATTAATATTGTTGGATTTCAGACAAATGTTGGAAATTTTACATATGATGATGTCTACTCCAGGGCAAACTTTTGGGTTCACCAGACTTAGATAGTCTGCCTCATACACATCCTTCATTGCAAAGATGGGGAAAGCAAAGGAGGAAGGAGAAGTTCCAGGAGTGTAGAAAAGAGAAAAAGAGTAGGAGGAATATTGATAATAACAATAATGAAACACTGTTATGGGACTTCAATATGCACCAATATAACAAAATCTATGCTATAGGGATTGCAAATAACATGAGCAATGGTTGTAAAAGCTATTTTTCTGTTAGATCATATACGATATAAGATCTCTCATTTACTGTCATTCCCTCTGATTCTTTTTTTTTAATCAGCCTCAGTGTGACAATTTACTTTGCTCCATCTCCCACGCATTTGTCACCTTAGTATTTGTGTTCCCTGAAAGTTGAATTGCAAAATATCAATAGTATTTGAGCTCAGACTGACAGACTTTTATTCTGCTCTCTTCGAGATGGTCACTCACTGGTAATACATGGACATGTGTATCATAAGTCTCTAAAAAAAAAAAAGCCTGTGTCGCCAAAAAAAAATCTCAATTGTTGGGGCCAATGATAATTAAAATTATTAACATCAAACTCAAGTCAAATAACTGGTTAGGTTAAAAGTAAAAGTGTGCTAAATCTTTTTTTTTTTTTTTGAAATACATTCTGTACCATTGAAGACTTAGTTTTCACTCCAATAGTTTCTTAGGTAAGCCAAGCTTAATAACCCTACTTATATCATGAGACTACTACACAAATAAATTTATGAGTGACATGAAAACAAACTTTAACTAAAAGGTACTATGCACTTTTTTTTTTATTTCATTCAACATTTCAGATGAAAACAAATCATCATTACATACAGGTGAAAATTAGATATTCTCAATCAAAGATAACTAATTTTGAAACATAAAAAAATCTTATATGAAATGATGGACAAAAAAGATAAAACTTTTATAATGGGATTTTTTTTCATAAAATTTTCTTTCACACATTAACAAAACAATTGGATTTTAGCTGAAACAGAATACGGTGACCAATAACCTGTTAGAGGATACAAACGATTTTTGTCAAAGAAAAGTCTAACAACTTTGTTTCTTATGTTCTAGTTACTTTCAAAATCTTAAGGGGAAAAAAAACCAGAAAAGAATTGTGCACCAGTTGATTTGGAAACCTACACAACAGCTTCCTTGTTGACATCAACTCAATTTTTAGAAATTGAAAATACAAATGCAACATGTATCATCTAACAAGTTGAAACCATTGTTAATCCTGTAAGGGCGACCAGAATATGTGAAGGAAAAAAGATTAATCAGGCAAACTTTACATATCATATGTTAACATCAACTAATATTCATTGCTTTCTAATTCTAAATTCAATTCTTCATCAAACACAAAGAATTTTGTAGGATATTTGATTGGATAGCAAAACATTGAGTGGGGAACTATATTAAAATAAATTCTACATCCACTGCAAATTGTATGAAAATTGTAAAAAGTTTACCAAAACAAAGGTTTCTATGCAGATCCTCCTAACCCAAATTAAGCTTTCAGCTTTAAATCGCAATTTGGTTTTCTAAATCTTTCATAAAATTGTAAATTCAACCGCGCCCCCCCCCCCCCCATTGGGGGTTTATAGCAAACCTTCAATCATAAATGAATTAGAAACTCATAGAGATGCACAAGGGATGCCACCATGCTATCAACCTTCTTCGCAGAATGTAGTAGCTACCTGTAAAAATCTTACTATTGAAGCTACGCATCAAGGGTCATTATCTACTAAAAGACAAAACCAATCCTTAGATATTTTGACTTCTTGATCACAGAAAATTTTCCCCACAGAAAGTGACTGCAAAGCATGACTGCATTTTTTTTATTAAACAAAATGAAAATAAGGTGCTAAGCATATAATTTATGATAAGCATTTTGGTTGTTCAGACAAATGTCTCACCTAGGTTGTGCGTAATAATTATTTTGCCACACCCACTCGCTAAGGATAAATTTAGCCATCCACGTCTTCAGCTTGAAACATTCTAGAAACTCGTTACCATTATGTAATAATAACTTGCTATGTTTTTTTCCATTTTGGATCGTTTCAAAGATCTATTTTCTTCCTGTTTTTAACCTTCAGCTCTCCCATCTTGTGTGAATATTGTGAGAAAGCTTGTACCTAACCTTCAATAGTTAGCACTAGTATAATCTCCAAGTATTTCTTAAAGCAGATGTTTACTGCTACTGTTAATATTCCACCAAGTCCAAATGTAGCCTTGCGTTTTGTTTTAAGCTTTAATCAATTCATCATCGCCCTTGCAGCACTAAAGTATGTTCTAGTCACCTTCCAGAGCCTCTATCATTCAGCTCCTCTGTGACAGGAATTAAGATTGGACCTCAACACTAAGTAAGGATTAACTTCTGCATGATATTTTGAAAGCCATTCCTAAGTTTATTTCTTGTTTTGATACCTCAGTTTGCCATCCAGTACTGCAGAGTATGGCATAACGAGTTGTAAAAGAAGTTTCACTTTTTCATTTCTTTAAAGAAAAACGAGTTACATTAAACAGGCAACGCATATGCTTCAACACCTGTTTAAATCAAAATTGTCCTAAGCCTAGTAGCAACAATATGCATTTTTATTTACAAAAAATTCATGCTTTGAAACAAAAATTCACAAACAGGAAAATATTAGTCCTGCTAATATGAGAAAGGCAGCAAAAAAACAAGAAAAATAATCCGATCAGATTTACTTTAAATTTTATTTATTGAAAAGAAATATATTTAAATAGGACTCATTGAAGGTCTAGCAAACCTCTCTATTCAGTTCACAAGCTTACAAGCATTACTATTTCTTTAAGTTGAAAACTATTGTTCCATGGACATTTGCTTTGATCAAATTTCGACAAACAGGTCATGTCAAAACATTCCCACACAAACCATACAATGAAACTGAACATTTCAGTAATAATCGTCCACTCAGTCAATTCCTGTGAATTTTGCAAAGCCAAATAAAAATAGTTCTATCTCCTGTCCGTCTTCCCTGACTTTCGCTTCCCAGAGAAGAGATGTTTCGGCTTCATGTTCAGGATAACCCTGTCGCCCTCTCCCTTCTTGGCCATGTGGTTACGCTCTTTCTGGGCTTTCTTTGCGATCTTCTTTACCTTTGTAACCATCTGACAAAGATAAGAGATGATCAAAGCACAGCATTAATACATTTATAAAAATGACCAGTTCGACTTTCAATACAAAATGCTTTTCTGTTTTTCACATGTTTGTGTGTATGCTATTTCATTTTTGAAGGGCCGGGGAAGGTACACAATAACATAAAAAAAAAAAAAAGGAAAGGAGAGAAATGTTTTCAGAAGAACATATGGCTGAGAGCATGAGTGTCTTTGTATTGCACTAACTAGGAAATTCTGGGTTTGAATTTTAATAAAGACTTTATACCAAATATGACTTAGCACACCACGAAAGGAAAGGAACCTTTGCCTTTTTTTTTCTTAATTTACATTCAGCTGACAAAGCGACATAGAAGGCTTAAGAGAGTACAAGACAAGACAAGAGGAGGATTATATCTGCCAATGAGATGATACTTTAAAGTTTTCCCTTTAGATTTTAGTATCACAAGCAAAATATATATAGCACAGAAAATTTTGATTCCCAAAGCTTCAACAATGTACACAAGTCTTAATTTAAAAAAAAAAAATTGCTCCATCAATAGTATTCATGCCAAGTGAAAAAAAGCTTTGTTACCAGATCATAAGATTCATTGTATTTTTTAAATACCCATTCGAACTTAATAACTACTGTAAAAACTTTAATGAACTTATTAAGTAGAACAGTTTTTCAGTAAGCATCATACTAACACTGTTCATATTCAGCTAGCTATCACCAGCAGATGACACCACGCTGTTCGAACAAAAAATTGTGCTTGTGCAACGAAACTTTCCATAGATAAACAGACATAAATAAAGAGAGACTCCATGATTCCATAACCAAGTACTTCCAGGAATATGAAAACTCACCTTCTTATCTCTTAAACCAGACTGGTCCCTAGGTGTCCTTGACTGGCTTCTAGAGCGACCAGCTTCCGATTGATCCCTGGCCTTCTTTAGCGGCGGTCGGCTGGATGAGCGAGTTTTGGCTCGAACATAGTGGCTCTGTTAAATGAAAACATACATACATTTATAATCAAATCAAAAGGAGGAGTATGAGAAATGCATAATAAAGCAAAGTAACTAAAAATATTTCAAACCTTTTGTGACTGTCGTCATAGCCCACCCATGTAGATGTCAAATTAAGGAAAAATATTGAAAAATTTTTTAACTTCTAAATTTTCCTACATTAGAGCTTGTTTGTTTGAGATATTTTTTATAAACCATTCATCAATTGAGCCATTTCTACCTACATGAGATTTATTTATGAACAGCTTGTCTTGAATGATGATTAAGCTACCGAAGCACACTGACTAGAGTGAGAATCAAAACAAACTTGATCACAGAATCATAAGCTCAGCTGTTTGGCTCATCAATCAAACAAAACAAGCTACAGAGTTCGTGATGCCTAGATTGTCCATTGGGTAACAGCGTTCCCTTATTATCTCAAATCTCAGATGCAATGTCAGACATAATGTGATAAGCAGCAGTTTTTTATTCTTTCTGTAAAACATCAGTGCTTAAGCAAAATAATCAGTGCATGATAACAGACTGTTCTATCAAATTGTTCAAATCATAATTTTGCAGGTTTTCCAGAGCAAAGCAATTAGTATCTACTGGTTTGACAAGGGGCACTGCCTGGTAAAATATAATGTAAATTTATGAGGTGCAATTTCTTCTTCCGGCCTTTATCTTTTCTCCAAATCATATGAAAAAGAGAATGCTGCTTAACAAAAAAAGAACGTAAATTTCTTTGTAAACCACAGAAAGTATTACTCACATCAGCATCTGTTGGTATTTCCACACCCATACTGCCCAGATCTGCCTCCAGCTGGGCCACACTACGAGAACGCTTAGTTGGTCGAGGCATACGTGACTTCTCAACCCTACGTTTTTCTCCAGACTCCAGAGTTATCAGTTTTCGTTTTTCGCGAATCCTACAAGAATACAGATAAAGTGTTATGAGAAAATTTACAGTCAAGCATGAATTTTGATGTGTTCAAGGAAGCCATGTTCGGACATTTTACTCTGGCCCTGAACTTGATGTTTGGGACAGCTTTTTTGAATATTTTGAATACTTAACAATGAATAGATGCTTTGTATTTTCTTGGTTATTACCCAACATTGCTCAGCTACACAGAGATGTCCAATTTGCCATAATTTCCCTATTTTTAAACAGTATTAGTATTTCAAATAGTAGATTGAAGACAGGTAAATAACTCTGCCTATCGTTCCCAACTTGTTTTATGTTAAAACTTGTATCCAAACCCAAGCACTTATAGGATCCCTAACTCTTAATGCTAGATCTAGACTCTAGGTCTAGATTCAGATCACAATCACAAATTTCTTTCTCGCTAAGCGTAAGTTCGGTAATAGGATGAAGTTCAAATACAATGAACCATCCCTTGTGCTTGAATAATCTTTAAGCCAGACAGGGGCTGTTCAGACAAAGCAAGACCTAATCTCACCAGAGAATCTACAAGGGATTGAATCTGAAGCTCCTTATTGTCAGTTCAACATTCTACCTACTGAGCTATCCGGCATCCTCATCGTGTATAAAGAGATATTCCCCACAAGCATTTTTCACACCTATGTATTGATTGATTGATTTACCTGTCATCAGAACCATGCCTAGAACACATGGGACAAGCAAAGTTTGTTCATAATCAGTCTTTGTACACAGGCATATAAGTCTTAGCAACAGATAGACCTAGCAGGCATCGGGTGAAATGGATTAGGCGACATTAGGGTTGGAAGGGAGAGGTCAGGTGGCGTATCTCTCACTGGCAACCTGAGATAAAAGGCTAGGATGCCTAGTGACAATTTGCCTACTCAGCGAAAGATAGAGGCAGGGTCTATTTATCTGAAGGTAGCAACAGATGTGTTAGCCACTTCATTGAAATTTAAGACCTATGATGTGATGAAATTTAAAGTCAATGTTGGTCAAATTTCTTAGAGTCTGAAGTTGTATTTTTTTTCTATAATTGATAACTGATCGTTTGAATAAGAGTGTTAAGACTTCAGACTAGTTTGCCATAAAGGTAGAAATATAATAAATACGAAAATAAATTAAAAGAAAGAAAAAGAAGGAGAAAATGAACGAGTTTGAGGAATTTGTGATTTCAAGAGATCCATGTTTGATCTAATTGTGTTCTGGTGTAATTGTTTGGAGATATTTGACATGATAAAATCTATGTCAATCAAAGATTGGTCCCAATTTCCTTCAAGTTTTTCAGTCCATATATCTCCCTTATCTCTTACTCCCTTCTTTCTTACTGCACCGAAAACACCCAAAATCCAGCTAAGTTTTTCTTTGATCTGCTCGTATCGACCACCCTAGCTTCGCCAAGGTATTGACCGTGGTTGATAAAACTTACAGGATTTATTGCACTGCGAGTGCATAAATTGGCATGTGAGACAAATATTAAGTGTGCCTATCGGACAACCACTGGGCATCTCAGAGTGATTGGGGAAAGGGCAGGTAACTTAATACATAAAGGATAAAGGAGAGCAATGATGTGAAATATAAAAGCTGAAATCAAGCTGCATTAAAGATCTACCGTACGCCAACATTTAGATTGTCAACATTAATAGCTCCCATGGCCCTAGAAATAGTTGTTAAAAAAAAAGATCACCATTTCAGTATTTCTAAAAATGTATTCCACATCTTCATTATTTTTCCAAATTAGAGCAACCAAAGATTAAGATGCCGATATTCATCAAACAAAAACTTAAGGTAAAGCAAGGCATGAAAATTGCAGTGTCTACTTATTTTTATGGAAAAAAGTATACTCCCCTCTTAACATTTAAAGCAGTAAAAAAAGCATTGTAGCTCAAGTAAGATATATCATTTTGCTCTTGTGGAGGAAAAAAGAAAGAAGGTTAAAGTGCTATTACTTTCTCGCAGTCTTCCTCATTTCCTGAGTCTCTTCATCTTCTTCACTTTCACTCATACTGTAGTAGTGAGCTTTGTCTCTTGCCTCCTCCTCTTTCTCCAAATCTTCCAATTTCTGAAAAAGTATTAAAAATTGAAATAAAAATAATGAAGCTTTCAATTGCATTGAAAATCAAATGCACAAAAAGAATGGAAGTTATATGTTTTCATATCTCCTTTTTTTCCCGCCCTATTCAGTTGAATGTTTTTAAACACAACAATGAAACAACATTAGAAACAATTGTCTAATTATAAAAAAAAAACTGAAACCAAAATCAAGATTATCATATCAACAATTTACCAACCTTAAGTTTAAATACTGTGCTATATTAGTGGCAAAAGAAAACATAATAAACCATCAAATTTCAAACTAGGATTTGATTTTAACATTACAATAATATGTAAAACCTTTGTTTACCAGTACTTGTATTTTTTAGGGTATCTGTCAAAAAACAGAACTGCTAAAGGAGTTTAAGAGATCTGCTTGCAGTATAAAAAAATGTCATTTTGAAGCACAGCTACCAGAAGAATAGGCTTTTTTCTAACGACAAAATAATATTTCCTCATCTTTTTTTGGTGCGTAACTTTGGGTAGCAGATCGACTAGATCTATGTACATTGTCTTATCTGATTGCATAATGTTTGTATTTCAAGCCCAAGAACTTAGTCTTGTTTATTGAACACAGCCAGCACTTGTATGGCCTAGATTCTTCTGGAATTTCCGACTTAGTTCTAGCATAGTAATGATCTCGTCACCCCTTGTTTACCTTTGTTTTGATTGGTTGCTATTTTAGAGCACATTGCTTATGACGTGTACCAACAATATTCTTTTACGATTTTTGTAATTCTTTTTCTGGATCATTCTATGAGATTTTGTATAAATAAAAGTGGAAATTATGTTCAGCAGTCAACATCAAGTTAACCTACAGTGAGCTTAAGAGTCTACCTACAGTGAGTTTAAGAGTTTACACACCAGCTCTTGTGTTGGATTAAACAGATTGAAATTTTTTACTTGCAGACTTCAGACTTAATTTCTACGGACGAGTCGTGTGATTGGCTGTATATATTTTCACGCCCCTAGACAAACAGAGCCTAACAGATCACCCCCATCAAATCTGATACAACAGGCATGGGTGGGAGTATGAAATCTCAAAAAGCCTGTAGACTAGGCTGTCCTCTCAAATTGAAGACTAATCATCACATTGCAAGAAAACATCTGAATTATATAGCACAATTGATACACAAGATAAGTGCGTCTATACTAGATTTTTTTCTCTCAAAAGGACAATAAGCTGGCAGGCGATATCCTGAAGTCTCCATTGGCCGGCATGCCAATCACAGCCGAGACTCTCCCACCCATGAAGAGATCACATTGCATATTTTGAGCTCCAGCGGCAAAACTTCACTACGTTTTTTTATAAAGCCTTTTAAGAAACTGATAAACTGCAAAAATGAGATCTGAAAAGCTTCGTGTAGTGATCCAAACAAAACCCTTTCAGAAATTTTGGGTGGAAAGTTACAATAGACACAAAAAAGGGGACAGATTGAGTACCTATTATTATCACCTGAAGATATGTCTATAGTATAGCTTTGTATTCTCATGTAAGGCTGTGAAATCTTTGTCGGAGTTTTGTAGAGATTTCAAGGTTTTCCTCATCATAAATAAATACTGTCATAGATATATATGTATTGTGGAATTGTGATGTCTTTTATTTAGAGGATCTAATAATTTATTTCATTTTCAGATTAGATGTAGACTCCCTGTTGATGCAATCTGAACCCATGATGTTTCTTCAAGAATATTATTGCACAACGTTCTCAAATTATTCAATACTGTCTTTCATAATAGGTTAAATTTAAGAGTAGTCTTGAATTCTGCAAGGCATTAAAAAAAGGTAATCACCAGACCTGTGGTGATAAAAAAACTGGGCCAAAAAGATACATTTGATTTAGCCTGCAGGGCAAAGAGTCAAATAGAGCTTCTGGTGGGCCAAGAGTGGGACACCTGAATGGTTTACATAATATTTTTTTTTTATTGCTTCATCAAAACAATCTCATAAACAACAGCTCAAGATAGAATTAGTAAACCATAAGATTACCTTCATTATATCAGGATCAATAAAATCTGCAACATTTTTCCCTTGCCAGATCTCTGGAATTGTATCATATCTGTCATCATTGTTGGCAAGTTGCCAAGTTTCTGGAAATACAGGCAAAAATAAAATATATCTTCATGAGAAAAACAGACAAACTTTGAATAACAACACTATTATTTCGCAAATCTCACATTAAGGATAAACAAAACAATCTGTTGTTTTTTTTCTTTCATCCACAAAAAAAAAAAATAATGAAAAACACCTATGAAAAGCCTCATACTTATTCATCACCGCAGTCAACAGATCTTATTTCAATGAATCCAAAATTATGATTAGTGCTGATATGAGTAAAAAGAATAGATCATTGGATATTAAATACGAGTTTTATAAATCCTACATACATCAAATGATTAAGCTGATGATAAGAAGAACAAGTTTTAAGATGAGAAATACACATAAAACCTTTACTTACTTCTCAAGTCCAGGATATAGTCATCTCCTAACTCTTGCTCTATATCCTTCTCCTACACACGATTATAAAAGATAAACATGGTAAAATAAATGTTCTGGGCTGTGTTATTGAAAAACAGAAGAAAGCATGAATCTAGTTTCATTCAATACAATTATAAACTACTCATTTATTTTGATGAAGATAAAAAAATATATTTTGGTTTGTAAAATACAAAAGAGACAAAAATATGTAACAGTGTGCGAAACAAGACACTCGATCGTGCTCTATGTAGCCTTGTAAATTGTCATTTTTAAAAAAATCTAGTAGGCTTAATTTACTTGGTTCTACTGTTAAAGCAAAAAGGAAATTGTAAATTAATTGTACACTAAGTACAAGTTAAATCTTCTAAACCAACAGTGCACTTACTAGTTTGCGAGTAGGTTCATCAACTTCCATGGCATTCTTCTTTTTCATGATTTTTGCTGGTATACAAGGTGGTCTCTCCTACAGTAAAATCAGTGGAATTAAAAAATTGCCTCATAATTTCAGTAACATACAAAATGTGTTCCAAATATTTTAAAAAGGCCCAGTCTTTTGGCTCATCTCATTTGAAAATAGACAAAAAGTTGATAAATGTCCTCGTGATGTTTCAAATACCAAATACTTTTTTTTTGTAAACACCTGTTATTTCATATAATAATGCTTTCATTGTGTTCGTAAACTATTGTATGCATTCTTGATATGAATTATTAAGCCTGGTTAAATAACTTAAATTTGAGTATAAGATTTTTTTAAAACAAATTAATGCTAAAGATGTTTTTGAACAAGATGCTAGCTGCAAAAATGCATAGGTGCTTAAAAAAGGAATTTTTTAGTGTTTGAAATATCCTATTTTGACAATTACTGCCTTGAAATGTATAGATATTAACCAATGGCTCAGAAATTTGAATTATGGGAATTTGCGGAATCAATAGAACAAATAGACAGCTTAAAGACAGCTTTACATAGGGGGATAAGTTTAAGATAACAGGATTGCATGTCCTGATGACATCAATCATCATCATTATCATCTCAATTTTCTATCATAATGCTTAATAGAAAGATAAAACATAGATGAAACAAAATAAGATTACTTTTAAATTTGTCTTCAATTGAAAACCAACCTTGTTATCTCTTTTCTTTGGCATGGCAACATGCAGTCTGTTGGCCACACCTACCACCTTGTTGGTCTTCATTTTCTGATTCACTCGGTAAGCTAAAAGTTTTTCACATGCCTGAAAAGGTTGAAGTCATATTTAGTATTTTCCTCAATAGGCTCAAGCATGACAAAATGACAAAAATGATCATGTTTTGATAAGTTGTAAGCTCAGACACTGGGAACAACGACAAAACAATATCACAACCTGTTCAAATAAAAGAAACTTTGGTTAAAGGGTAAACAAAAAAATAAAAACCCTTGGTTGTGCTCAAGGTTTTTTTTTTTAATTATTGGTTTTCATAATGTAAACAAAGCTAAATGAACAGAATATACCACATTGGTTTGGTAATTAATTTGAAAGGATCTCAAAAGGGTATTTACAAGCTATGTAGTTAAATGCTAAAATGGTGTCACTGATCATAATTTAGCTACTAATAATTTGTAAATTAGAACAATTGATCATCAAAGTCAGAAAATGAGCAATCCTAGATCATATAAACATGTGCTTCCAAATCTAAAGTTCATTTTGAATTTCCAGTTTGGCATCAATTTAATGCATAATTGACTTGAGCCAAAGTTTTCACATATGTTCAAAAGATGTGTAATAAATAGCTTCTGTCTCTTCATACCTTTTTTCTACTTGTTATAACGACATGAAAACAAGTTTGTATTCTTAATTTTTGTCTTTCAATCAATAATCCTTATATTAAATGAAAAAGTGTTCAATTTTATGCAACTTTCTCAAAATGCGAAACTTTCCATACATTATTTTTGTAGACCTACCACCTATAAAATAATGGCTTTTCCCCAATTATATCTTCCAATTTTTAAAAAGATTTATGTCATGTAAAAGCATGTTATGAATAAAAAATTAGTGCAATATTGTTCTCAGAAGTTGCTTTCTAATTTAAATTTAGAATTCAAAATGGTTCGCCTTCTTGGAGTCTGCTGCTTTTAATAAACCACATGATATTTGATGCTTCATCAGAGCCATTCATTAGAACCTAGAACTAGATCAAGATTTAGAAATTATTTTACAAGAATCATGATGTTGTTCTAAAAAAGACTAATAAAAATCAGATCTATCTAATTCTTATAAGTGCAGCTCAATAAAGGAAAATTGTCCAAATCAATTATGATGATATTTTTTCCAGCTATGTACAACCCTACACTGATTTTCATTTTGCAAATACATTTCCTCGAACTTAGCGACCTGAAATTTGAAGCAACTCTTAAAGTTAAGGTAATAAGTTCCTTATTGACCTCAGTCTTCACATTCATGACTCCATCCTCTGTCAGGGTGCTCATCTCAAGAACAGGCTCACCCTCGGCTTGAAACTCCTCAATGACTTTCTGGCATTTTAATAAAATAAGAATGATAATAAAGAAGAGACATGTGGAAGGAATAATCTGCCGTGAAATTTGGTATACCCAGTTGATCTGATACAAAACATTTAGAATCAATGTACAAAGCATATCATTTTTAGCTCACAAAGCTGCAGGAAGAGTCAGTAGATTATCAATTGTATTGACAACAGAGACAAGAAACCACAGAGTAGAATTCCTCACGGCATAATGGTAGATCATTTAAGGAAAAAACAAACCTAAACAAGCTGGTTACCTTAAAGTATCCTTAATCATTTTAACTTACACTTTTATCCTCAGGTAATTCATCAGGCTTTACAACATCTATCTTGTTGATTACAATCACTATGGGCCTGTTGCTAAATGAAGGCTTGATATTCTTGTACAATGCCAGCTGTAACAAAAAAATAGTACTTAATTTTAAAAAATGCAAAAAAGATAATGTATTATGCATATTATAAATCTTGTTTAGTAAGTACAAAAACAGGAAAGTGCTCAACTTGAAGATTAAAGGAGCCCAAATAAATTGCATGATTTGCGCTTAAAGCCCCAGTTTATGACATTATTGATGAATAGATGAGGTCTTATCTATTTAGCTGTATGCTTCAATGTAACTGGATTTATTTGTAATTCAAGTGATCAGCTGGTATAGCAAAGCTATATAGAACTTGCAGTTTAAGAGAAGATGCAGAAGGCTAAAGAAACATCCATATAAACAAAACTGTACAGTCTAACTTGATGTTAAAAATATTGTATTTATTAATACGCCTTGATCTAAAATATTACTTGCTCCTCTAACGTATGTCCACATTGTTCTGAGATGTCTACAATGTACAAGACAACAGCTCTGATGTGGATAAGTGCAGCGACCGCCTGCATTTCTATGGAGTTCCGCTCCTCTATAGCATGATCCAAGATCCCTGGTGTATCGATAACCTGCAACAATTCAAATTTCAACAGCTGATTTTGTAAATGTTTATTGGGTAAAATAAAATAGTAATGTAATTAAAATTCTGCTCATTGTGGTAGCAAGTTTGCAAGATAAAGCAAGGAATTATATTAACATACAGACAATTTCTTGCTTAAAAGTAACCCCACTGCAACTAACTGGACAGCATAAAGCTAAGTGACAACTTGATTGTAGTAGAAACTTGACACCATTTTTGTCTCTCCTATTCAAAATTTTCTTGAACGGCCATCATAGAAGAAATTAAGTACACCTTTGGTTTAATGAGGCATGACTAATGTCAGACCTGCCACTCTCCAGGGAAAGAGAACCTAAATGATTCTGTCAAAAAATCTGAATGAATTTGCTTCATTTTTGCCTTCTATAGCATACATTACAAAACACATATAATGCCGTCTTTGGTGAATGTTCATTTATCAGTTTAGCCCTGAACTCTGATAAAAACATGGTTTCTTCGCTTGTAATTCTTCTATGGTGAAAAATTCTAAATAATCTTAAGAACTTTTTTTCCGCATTCTTTCAGTTTAAATCAAGTACTTTATGACTTACAATATTTTTAAATGACTTAATAAATTGGGTGGCGTTGGAATTATGCAGAATGTGCTGAATTTACAAAGAGCAGAGATGCTAACCTAGCACGTGTGGAAAGTGTACAACACGACTTCAAAATGTTTGTTTTTATATGAAAAGGAGTAACTGTACTCCTTACTGATCTGATGCTGTATTTCTGATTTTAGATAATTTACTACATGGTATAGAATCTACGCCTTTCTCAAACTACACTTGGAAAATTGAAAATGTAACGAAATTTGCTAAGTCCAGCTGTTGAAACTTAGCCAGATATTTCAATTCATGGGGAAAAAATTGACAATTTGCTGGAAAGTTTTAAACTTTATTTTATAAATTATCTAAAGAGGGTAATCCACTCTATTGTCCAATCACTTTATTGAGAAACAGGTCAATGTAGGCCTAAGTACAAAAATAACGTTGTGACTGCGAGACTAGTTAAGCATGATTTAGATGTAACCTAGATCTAGATCTAAATTAGATAACATAATCAAAATCATAGATTTTGTGCAGATTAAACATTTTGCATCCGAATAAAGACTCAAAAAAGAAACATTTCATATCTAGATTTGGTTTTTACTTCATATAGACCTATAAATGTATGATACAAAGTCTTGTGTCATGTCATCTTGATTTAGGCCTACTCTAGTTCTGTTTAGGGTTTCTCAACTGATCTTGATAATTGACAAGATCTAGATGAAAAAAAAAGCGCCGTCCTGTAGTAGAAAGTACTCTTAGGGGATAAAACAAGAATAAGCCTTTGTTGAAAATAACAGCAAAGCCTGGATGTGAAGATAGAGAGACTGTGCAAAGCGGACTAATACACGATGAAGTAAATAACTCTGCAGAATCAACATTTTTGTGGTTACGACTAAAATGTTCATATCAATTTCGATACGCATATGAAAACATATATAATGAAAACTGATATAGATAAAATATGACTATATCATCTGTATTTATTATTTTGCACGGGCTGTCTGTCGATATTGTAGGCCTAATAATAATAATTTAAAAAACCCACAGAAATATTTTAATCGAGAAGGTGAAAACTTAGTTCGGAAAAAAATCGGAATATTTTCTAAATAATTGGAATAGGACCAAATTTCCATAAAAAATCAGTATGATTCCGATTGAATCGGAATAAATGGCAGGTCTGTAATATCAACGGTTCTTGGAAAAAATCAAACTCAGTCTTCCACCATAAATCTTCAACAAACAAAATGAAAAATTCCTAGCTTTAAAGCTGTGACACGTTACACTTTATAATTAGGACAAGGAGGAGTTTGTACACAAGCGAAGAACTAGACACTAACAAGAGTGTATAAAATTAAAATCCCATATTACCACTGCATCAAAATAAATGTAAATATTGTTTTTTGAAAAACATATTATGGTGGGATATACAAATAGGTAGTAAAAAAAATGGGCCCCTAAGTTTCTAACAAAAATTATTCACACTTGCCATTGAAGAGCTTCCACAACTTTGATGATAACACGGCATTGCAAATACTAAGTTACATTACAGTTTGTCAAAATCTAGTTCTTAGTTGCTTGGAAACAGAAGATTTTATTGACAAGACAATGCAACCTTCAAAAAGAAAAGAATCATACTGCATGGTCTGGATCCAGAGTGTTCAAATAAAATGTAGGCCTTGATAAACTTACTCTGAACAGATTGTCTCCAGTCAAAATCTATCTGATTAACAGGTACATCTTTTCCAGAGTTATTAAATACTGATATAATCATTAAAAAAAAAAGAATACATGATTTTTTTAGTGTGCTTGGTCTAAGTTAGATCTCATAGTTTAATCTAGACCTATATCTGCTTCGGACATAAATTTTGACCTCAAGACCAACTTGCTAAGTTAGCACAGCCTTGGCAAGCTATAGAGCTCAAGAGAAAAAAAAATCACTGTCACTTAAAAGCAGGAGACCTAAGCCACACAGAAACTTACAAAATTTCAATGTATATCAAAATAGCATTCCTTTGATACTGTGTACCACAAATCATTTGTAGCTCAAATTTAGCACATCATATTGTCAACAGACAGTGAGCTGATAGTTAAAAAAAAATAACAAGTGATAGAAGGGAACAAAGAGTATCAATCAATAACTCTGAGAGTGGGGCTTAAAGTGACCAGAAGAAAGACATAAAGTAGTGTTAGAGCAGACACTGTGGGAGGGAAAAAGTATAAAAGCCTTAAGAAAAAACACCACAGATAACGTTTTAATGATTTTTTTCTCAGTTATCATCAAATATGCACAGAGATGTAAAAAATAAGGAAAAAAGAAACTCTAATATATTGATAGCTTAAATTTTTATCTATCATCTTTGCCCTAAGTTCAGATGAATTGTAGCTATAACCACGTTTTTGCATATTTATATTTTGAATACATGGAAAAACACAGTTATAGCCACAATACATTTTTTGCGGGTCATACATTCCAAACTTCAGGCAACAATGTAACTGACTGAATTCCATCATGAATTTAATAAAAAAAAATTTTAAAAATGCATATTCATCAGCTTAGGCCAATTCATTTCTATTATTATATTAAAGCATCCCCCAAAACACATGCTCAAAATTCAAGAGGCTAGGGGTGCATGTTTTCACTGTTTTGCTGATGATAAAAGAAATTGACCATCAGGATCAAAATGACTTTTGGAATGAACCTGATATTTAAGGGTAGCGAAATGGTACCTCACCTGCCATCTAAGGTATTTGTAATCAGTGTGACCCACATAAAGTGACTTGGTAGTGAAAGCATAGGGTTGAACCTCAACATCTGCACGAGAAATCTTTTAACAAACAAGAAAAAAATATAAAACAGACATGTGTTTCAGAATTTTACATACTACCTATTAAAGGTGTAAATACTTACACAAATTTATATGATAAACATGTGGTGAAAGTTTTAACCCCAAAAGAAAAAATTTCCCTTCATCCAGATTTTCACTTCCACTTTCCTAGAAGCTATGCAGATTATGTAAAAGTATGTTAAGCAACAGATCAAAATAAAAAGAGAATAATAAAAATCAGCCATCACTATTCGTTTGCTGTTGATTATCTACTGAACCAGGGTGGGAAAAGATAAACGATGTGGGTTTGGTTACATTTATTGCAAATTAAGAGTAATTTATTTTATGTGTGAGATGGAGATGTGGTTCTAGATTTGAATTTTAGTCTACCTTGAGTCAAAATGTACAGGGACAAAATATTTCATACCTTAAAGCTAGCAGTTTTGGAACGAAATTTTTCCTTTTCAAAATCAAAATGTATTCTATTACACATATTACAGTTATTGTATAAGGCTTGTGAAATTCCTGAAATGATGTAGATACAAGTTTTATAAAATATTGAAACTAGTGTGCTATGCACATACTTTTTGTAGTGGTATATTATATAAAGAAATAAAAATATGTCATATTATTTGGTAGAGAACAAGAAAAAATGTGGTCAACAAAATTTTCATTGGACAAGCATGATTTTATAAGGCACTCTCATGCTTGCAAATTATGTCATTAAGTTTATACATGAATAAGACAAATCATGACTGGTAGCCAGCCTTGTGACACACTTTATTTATTGAAATTTGTAAATAATAATAATAATAATCATAATGTAAATATTTGACAAGAAAATTGAGATTTTTAAGTCTCATAATTCATGTCATCATGCATGGCCTTTTCAATCTATTAAGCCACTCTGATTTACTGACACTCACCTTGTTAATAAAGGAAGATTTGCCAACGTTTGGGAAGCCAGTGATGAGCAGTGTGCGTGTGTTAGGATCTATACTAGGCAGCCGGTTTATATGCTGTCTTATCTCCTCCAGATAGAGCAAGTTCTTTGCCTGACCTTTCATGATAGTTACCATCCTGACAAAATAGAGTCAACGTGAAGTTTGAATTGCATATCTAATAGCAGATAGCATCAAATTATGCAATATATAAACAGGGAATGGGAGAGTTACAGATCTTGGCTTTTAACACACAAAGGTGGTTTCCTGTATCTTGGTATGACTTTTATGACTTTAGAAAATCAATAAAATAAATTTTTAAAAAAACTGTAATCTTTATTCTTTATTTTCCTATATAAGTTTCATGAAACTCAAGTCAAAGGGATTTTTTTCTTTTAATGCTTCAATACAAACAAAAAATCAAATACACAGACTGTAAGCAACAGTTGCAAAACTATAAATTTCTTGACTTCGTTATTCGTCCACTATGGTCACAGACCTTCCCAAAGCAGCTCTTTTCAAGCATTTGCAGCGATAGAGAGAATCTCCATACTTCAGAAGTTTTACATGGTCTTTGGCACAGCTGTATAAAAAAAATATGAACTTCCACTTAACTGTAACACATTTTCATGACAATTCCTGTTTCAATAGATCATCATCTTAAATTACTCTATACGTGAATGACAAACATAAATAAGTTGTACACTATGGTATCGAAATTAGCATTGAATAAATAAATTGTTAATGGTAATGCCTGCAATTCTAAACAGTCAGAGATTAACTTTCTTGTAAAGTTAAAAACAAAGAGTCACTCTCAGATTAAAGATTTTAATGTCTTAAAGTAGGATAAAAGGAGTATTAAATTCACAGCTATATAATCAAGATTAAGAAGAGTACTTCTGGTTCCTCACAACACAACTTAACCTCAATTATAAATATTGCTTAAATTATTTTTAAAACTTTGTTTACAATGTATCAAAATTGAAATCAAAATTTTCAAAGATTTACACTTTGCTCTTCAGGCCACAGAGGTGCAGTAAAAGTACATTAAAAAATGTATTTGTTGATCCCTACTCACTCATCTATGAGCTGCCGGGCTTTGTTAATCCCTCCAAGAGCTAGTTTGTAGTGGTCTGTGTTGTACAACACATTCATCAAGGTAGCATAAAATGGGTGCAGGTTCTGAAATGCAGTTGAGACAAAATAAGCTTTTCTTAGAAGAAAATCATTCTCAGCACATTTTGACACAAATTTTAAAGGCATAAAAACTACACCTCACTGTTTAGTTCTGTTGGTCATTTTTGTTGCACCCTTCCGCCTGATCTAAAGTAGGCTTAAGTCCCATAAATTTGAACGAACTGACTGTCCATTTAAATAATCTCTCAATTTCTCCTCTGACAAAATAAGTTGAATTCTTTCTCGTTCATCATTCTTCTATGGATTGTGCTGCGATTTTCTGACTGCATCTTAATTGAGAAGGTCATGATAAACTGAAAAACACAAAACACTAGGGGTATTTTTTTCAATTCTAATGGTCAATAGGTCTACTTTATGCTTTGTAGATTATGACACTGCCATACAAACTTCAGGACTAAACTTTGAGTCCTTGGTCTAAAATGAATGTAAATAAGTAAAGCTACAGATATCATTAGCATGTTTCAAGATTATACAATATATTGTATTTAATTTTTGCCTCCAATTTGTTACAGTAAATATATAAAGCAGAGAGTGAGGCATATACTTACTGCAACAATAGGGAATTCTGAGATGATAAGCGAAAGCTTGTCATGAAAAGTTTGCTGTGTAAACTTTACTTTCCTCATGTAAAAATCTCTAATCCTAGAGATTTTGTAGTGTTTATGGATTACAGTTGGAGTTTTCCTCTGGGTTTTGGATAGTACAATATCTACAAAATCCTGTTTGAAAAAGAAACAAGGACAAAATTGTCTCAATTACTACATGGTTTAATAAATTCTTGTATTACTTAGGGGATGATTTGGTATCCATTTTATCTACCCCCGCACCACCTCCATCTCATGCAATTTAAGTTTTTTCTGGGCATAGTACACATTGCATCACAGCCTGCAATAAATTAAATCTAGCAAGTAAACCTAAGTCAGTTAAGACAAAGGGGATGCTAACTGGGCAAAGGTCTTTGGTACAGGGCCTTAACGAGCATTTATACCTTGATACAAAAGGTTTTAATGAGAAACAGAATGAAAGAGTAAGATAAATTAAATAATGAGATGACGAAAAAAAAAGGCTTCTAAATTCATAACTTCCTCCCTCTCCTTCAATCAGCAACCCTGTTGCCATCTGCACTCCAGTATGCAGTTATATTTCACTTTCATTGAATCTGAGGTTTTAGCAAACCTTCAATAGAAAGAGATTTAATCTTTTAAAGTCAGATATTCTTACAAAAATACTATGCCATCAATGAAGGCTCCCGTTGTACTTGACCTAAGTCAGCTGCAAAACCTTGAAGAATTGTAGAAATATACATAATTATTAACAAAAGTCAATGTCACCCCAAATATACCCTGACTGCTGCTGTAGATCTTCTAGAGGTATTTAATGGATCCTTCAACGAAATGAAGTTACAACTATTGAACTAGACTTCCAAAGGTATAACCAGCTCTTTCATTTTGTCCTATAGCTGGAAAAAGCTATCTTAGGCTCTAGATTTTATCACTATAGAATCTAGTTCTGCTTTTTTTTTTCAGATCTAAAATAAATCGAGATCTATGTAGATCTAGCTCTAGATCTGGATTCTAGTTTTGAATTTAGATAGATCTAGATCTAGAATCTAGATGTAGATCTATCTAGTGTCTAGATCTAGATTAGGTTAATTGTGTCAAACAAACCTTGTAAGTCGGAACGACAGTAATGTGTTTGACAACGTGAGCCATTGTTATAATTGTGATACTCTTCAATTTAAAAAAAAAAAAAAAGATTCAAATATTAAATCGTAGAACTCTAAAACTGGCTAACTTTTATCTTTAGTGAGAGCTTTGCCTTGCTAAATCACTTCACGTGTGCCACTGTTGACAAATTTCTAAATGAAAACGGAAGTGGACATCAAGTCAATATAGGTAGTGACTAAACTCCCATACGCTTCGTGCCACAAGAGGAAATGTGTATCTTTGCACTACATTTCCTTCAACTTGGGAGGGGCGAGAGCTCTATGCTCTCACGTTGGGATTAATTTTCGCACGGTCGTGATAGATAATGTGTGGAATTATTCATTTATGTCGACAAATGTATTGTTAGTGTATTCCTTACCCCTAAAAGATCCGCCGTTCACTATATAGAAAATCACTTCAACTTTAGGCCTTGTCAGTTGCCGTATTTTAGTTGTGCCTCGTTAAACAACATTAAGGTCGGCGATCAATGTTACGGACGAAATAGGCTTCACATGTAATACAAATATTCAAGTAGACCTACATTTTCCTACCTTAATAACTCAAAAAGGTGAGATCTCCAAGATAAAAAAATAAAATTTAAAAAAAACAGAAACTAACACCAACAATAACAACATCAACAGTAATAAAAGAGCTTAGAAAAAATGTTATTACAACAAAAAGATCGACAACTATGACAGATTAGTAAAAATTGCTAAAAATGTAGCAAGCACATGGATGCATAGATAGATAAGAAGATAGGCCTAGGAGCATAGATGGAGGAGTGGAAGAATGAATGAATGGATTGATAGACGGCCAAATAGATCAAGATGGGTTTTACATATATATATATATATATATATATATGTGTGTGTGTGTGAGTAGGTGTACGTGTTTGCTGATTGTTTGCTTCGTTAGTTGATTGATTGAATGACTGACAGATGCATATAGGGGAAGGGAAAGAAGATTGGAACATTGCTTACTAGTAAAAATTTAATTTGTAATTCTCAACTATTTGAAGTTCATAAATCAAGCGATATGACCATTGTATGTTGTGTCTGATATAAATAGAAAAAATACCTTGGACAGGCCTAATTTTTTTTTTTTTTTGTTTTTTTTTTTTTTGTTTTTTTTGTTATTTTGACTTTGTCATTTACAAATCGGATTGCCGCTCGTTGTTTTCTGTCGCTGCTCCACATCATGCCCCTCTTGAACAGTGTCGCCTCACTATCTTCTTGCTTGTCTTCCTCTCGATCTTTTCCCATTCCGTGTCTGCCTGTCGATGCTTCTTTTTGTTCATCTATTGTCATTCATCTTTGAGAAATGACCAGCCTATTTCCATTTCTGTTTAGCTACAATCTACTCAATGAAATAGTATGTATCAAATCCAGACAGTAATTTCTTGGACACACAGTTGTCATCAGCATTTTAAAGATTAAAAGAGTGTATGTACACCTGTGCTTAAGAAGTTGATGCACGTGTCATTGAATGAAGAATGTTTCAAAATTCAACAATAGATTGACAAGGTCTACAGAAACAACTGTCTTTGGATTGGTGTTTTCTTAATGATGAATATTTTATTAAACTAGAGTGGAAATGGTAGACTCCACCGACAAGTGTGTTTGCATCCTGCGTGGCATTGTGAGAGATAAGGAAGGGATTCCAACATAATCTAAAAGATTGAACTCAGTATGTGTTTTGGCAGCACATTGGTAGATCAACCAGTAGAGCAAGTCAAGCAGGGATACTTACTCCACTTATTTCACACGCAACCCATGACTGACAGTGACACCTGATCACAGTATTATTTATAATATCCGAGATTAAATAGAGGACTTTAACGACAAAAAAAAACAATAGACAAGATCTAAAAAAAAGAAAAGTTCACTTATTACAGGTAAAAGCATACGAGCTGAAACTACTATGTTTGCATTATGGCTTAGGGATTTGTGTGTCCATCAATATTTTTTTAATATACTTTTATATTATTTTTCAAGTATCAGTCCTGGTAACAATTCCTATTTTAATTCACATTATTAATTTGAATTCAATCTGTAGCGATCACAAATGTGACATGATGCGACCAACTTCATCTTCCCCGGGTGTTCGGTGTGGTGCAGACCTTCAATCTTCGCTGTTCTCAGCTCTCCGAACAGTTTCAAGATTTGGCATGATGTTATCTTCGTCTGCCGTCATTTGTCTTAACAATTTATAAATTTTAAAATAAGAGATCTCAATGTACTTCAGTGACCTATGATGCTTACTTGAATAAATGGATTCTTTTCATAGCCTACAATTATGGTAAAGAGTAAATGTGAATACAAACTGTTATATATCAATAAGCATTTTTGTTTGTTTTTTTTATTTCACAGTTGCACAATGGATGAATTGAAAAACAAATTGTATTGCAAGTAACATTTAATAAAGTTTTATTATCACGTATTGCTTGAGTCATTTCTTTCGATGTTACCATGTTCTCTTATGCACATTTTGTGAAAGAGAGCTTGTATACTCGTATCATTAATTTTTTAATTGTTTTATTTTTTCATTTGAAAATAAGAGGTGTCTCTGGGACGGGGAACAAAGTGCATGTCAAGCTGGTTGATAATTACATAACATAATCTTACTTTCGAAGCCAATCTCTTGGCTTATCTCCAATGAACACTTGTCTACAGCAGCGTGTTTGACATGTAACTCAGTCCTTTTCCTCCCCCAAAAATCAGTTCATTTGTAACTTACCAATTATTTGCTCCGTCTATTGTCAATGATGTAACCACCTTGTAGTAAAAAATATATCAAGGCCACTCAGCTTTGCCTATGAATTGGGAGGCCACCAGATGATTCCATGATTTGTCCTTTGATGCCACTAATACTATAGGCCTTAAAATCAACATATATGCTCTTAGTAAGCTCTAACTTGCAAGTCTTATCTTGTCTCATCTTCAATTTCCTTGCTAACTTAAATCCCTATTTTTTACTATTAAATGTACATGCATATCCATTGGCAACATTTGGAACTGTTCTTATCTGTGCATTTCCTTTTCATGTAGCTTACAATCAATTGTCTATATATTATGATGGACTTGGCTACAAAAGAAAGCAGTTATATTTTAGAACTAGATTTACCCAGAGAGGGATATATATATATATATATATATATATATATATATATATATATATATATATATATAGAGAGAGAGAGAGAGAGAGAGAGAGAGAGAGAGAGAGAGAGAGAGAGAGAGAAATTTGCCCTGTAATAAACTTTTCTCTAAATACATGTATCAGTGCAGCCTGTCTTGTATTGTGGCCAGATGCGAATTAAACAGCATGTTATTGACATTGTTAAACACAATATCAACATTACTAGGTTTGTGGTGTATGTGATGTTTTACGATCTACAAATGAGGTAAAACATTCATAAATTGATTTAAGTCATGCTCTTTTCAGTTCCAATGGTTTTGGTGCAACTGGAGGCCAAAGGGTTAAATGAATTAGCACAAATTACAATCCCCACAAAGCATTGTCGTGAAAGAGACAGTTTTATCAATGGACAAAGAGCGTTTCAGAAGATGGAAACCTGTGAGTTAAAGAAATAAATATGTGGATTTTGAGGAATCCGTGCTAGTTCTGTTCAAATTACCCCTGCCCCATACTGATAAACTTGCATAAAATAAAATGTTCTCGTAATGTTCATTGTTATAAGAACAACATGATACGGTATTCATGATCAAAATAAGTATTAAAATGAAAACGCTAATGTTGTGAGTGGTGAACAATATTATTTGCTAACTTTATTTATAATTCTTTTTCCGTAACATAATTTGACTTCAGCAAAAATCAAACTTTTCATGTTAAAAAAGTTTTACAAGTGCCTTCTAACTACGGAAAAAAAATGCAACAAAACAACAATTAATATCATCAATAATATTGTGATTATTCATTAATTTTTTTTAAACTGTTTTCGTAAGGAGTAAGTACCATTCTATACATTTTAACACATATTTTGCAAAATTTATGACATTGGACCCATAATATAAAAGGTTTGAAAACACAAAATGGAATAAGTACCATTCTATACATTTTAACACATATTTTGCAAAATTTATGACATTGGATCCCTAATATTAAGGTTGGAAAACACAAAATGGAATAAGTACCATTATATACATTTTAACAAATATTTTGCAAAATTTATGACAATGGATCCCTAATATTAAGGTTTGAAAACACAAGCACAAGTTTAATTGAGATGCTTTTTAATAAATAAGTCAATTAAAAAAGTATGCAAAATACTGCCAGGCATTTTATAATGAACATGAAAATTTTAGGAAGATTTTCATAAAGTATAAATAAAATTTCAACAAAAATATCAGTATCACAGATTGTATCATAATACATGTACACCTCTCAAATGGTATTCAAGAGACACAATTTTTCAAGACTCAGAGAGCAGGAGCCTCTCGCAACAAACATACATCTATTTCTTGTTATATCAAAGTATACTTGCAAGAGGCGCAATAACATTTCGGTAACGATTTTCTGTCCATATGCCTACATCCTTTACCCCCTCTCTATCTCTCCCACCTTTTACATTTATTAATACAAATATCTATAATATTTTTATTTTTTTTTTTTTTTTTTTTGGGGGGGGGGGGGGGGCGGGCGTAGATTAAGCTAAGTTCAAGCACCAAGCAAGTGTGTGTACATAGCTGCCAACTTTTGAAAAGGCAAAAGATTTTTAGCAAGATAAATAAAATTGGTCGGTGCAAACCTAGTGGATGGTGTAGCCTATAAAGTAAAGTTATAAATATTGATTTTCATAAAACCTTAATTAAACGTTTCCTAGCTTACCTGTTAAGGACCATTCTTTAATGACATCAGCTTTTTTCAGCCAATTTTTACTCCCTCCCCCCCCCCCCCCCCCAAGCTGAGGTCAGCTTTATAGATCAATAATATTTCTATCAATCGCACATTTGTTTCGTCAAGAATACCATCTAACACTATTAACGGTAACAGTTAGCTATAGAGACAACACAACAAAATGAATAATGCTAAATAGTTGTTATTTATACTTAAAGTGTTTAACTTTATTATTAAAAGATGAGATCGTTGTATCATGCATGGTGGTAATGATGTTTCAAACGTGTCACAAAATAAAAAAGCTGGCATTGGGAAAAACTAATACCTAATATCCACACATTGAAGAAATATGTTCAAAAATGTTGCGGTCAGCCAAACCTGGATCACTTTACAATGTCCCCACTTCCTCATTCTGGAGTCAGCTCAGGGTCAGCTTGTCCAAAGACCCCCGTTCCCCCCTAATAGGCTGACGTCATTAAAGAACGGTCCCTTACGGTACTTATAAGTTATTGTAAACTTTGTAAATTTTTCTCTTATCATAACTTTGACTAAAACACCATGGTTGCAAGTATGTATTTTTATTTCTGATTGGTGGGATACTGCCAAATACAAACTTTTTAGCACCGATATGGACAGACTTACTCGGAAGTCCAAATACAGACTGAAAGACGTTTTATATGTACTGGTTGGCAGTTATGAGTGTGTGTTTCAAGCAAATTCTCATACTTGAACAGTTGAAGGAATTGCAACAGGATCCTGATATTTTCACAGAATTGTGTCTATAGTGACAGAAAAGCATATCATACAGGTATGAATCAAGACCAAAAGTTTTGTGGCCATGCTGACTAAATTTAAGAACTCTGTTTATTTTCCTGTTAAGCAAGTCAGTGGGACAAGCACTGTGTGTAAGTTCAGAATGTGAAGTTGTCAAATCTGGTCATGTGTAATGGCTGGCAGCACAAACCAGCTGTTAAACTAAAATACCATTTCAAAAAGATAAAGTAAGCTGGGTTGAAATGCTCTATTATTTATATTTACTAACTAGTCTAAGAAAGTTATTGCTTTTAAGGCTATGTGAAAGATGTCCTTACCACATTTCTAAATGAAAATATCCAGGACATTATTCATGCTATTATATTTGATAGAAAACCATACCAGGCATACACACTGCAAGTTGAAACACAAAATAAAACAACAACAACAACAACAAAAGAAAGAACAAGCATTTATGTAAGATATGGCACAATTTTTCTTCTTCTTTCTTTCTTTCTTTTTTCCTTTCAAAATTCACAGTAACAGCATTTAAGACATTAACACTTGCAATAAAAAGTACATCACAAAAGATAAATATAGAGAGGAGGCGAAATGATTCTTAGTGCTCTTTGCACAACAGAAAAAGGTCTTGTGAGTCAGCAGACTTGGCTTTGTTAGATTGCTAAGTTTGATGTCAAATGGAATGGAGTAAAGTAAGCCTTTCTGAAGATTATCTTTGTACAAGGTAGCAAATGCAAAACAGACACATGATTGTCTCTCTAATCAAAATAACTCCAGATTAAGGATGAATCTAATCTATTTCCGCCAAAATTATGACTATAAACAAGAAGAGTTTTTTTTTTTTTTTTTTTTTTTTCCAGTCTCCTCAACTTACATACTGTTCTAAACTGGACAACATGTTTCTACACTTATTTTAAATGTATGCCACAACTAGGGACCATTGAATATCAACCAGCTGTTAACATAAGTCTGATCGTACATAAATTAAAATTACAGTTTTTAATAATTTTTTAGTCTAAAGAGGTTCGTGTACTTTACCACGTAGGTTGAATCATACAGCAAGGATGAAAAAAAAACTTCTTTAAAGTGAAAAGTATTTCAGCTTATTATATCTTTTTGAAAATAAATAAAACGCATTCCTAGTATATCGGCAAATAAGGGTCCAGAATTTCTTTGTCGATATAAGCAAAAGTCGATATAAAGATGTCTCTTTTAATTTATATGCTCTTTATTAAAATTACACTACATGTACAAGTACTATTATTAAACACAGGGTTTTATACTTAAGGGGAGGCAACTACTAACAGTTTGTAAGCTTTTTGTTTCTTCCCTTGTTTTAAAAAAAATTCGATAAATGCACCTGGCTTCCATCTTGCACCCGTACAACCTCTCCCTCCCCTCCTCCCCTACATCTAGATTCAACATGTGCGTTCTGTGCAGGCAATATTATTGTTGTACTGCATGCTTGATAAGTGTTAGCCTAGTCCTGACTGACAGTGCATCACTCTCTTGCTTGGAGTTGAATTTTTCAAGGCCCCAACACACCTACCGTCTAGCACAGTAGGCTAAGCCCCTCCACTGCCCGTGAACCCTTGAATGTGAAACACTAAATTACGGGTCCAGTGGTCGCACCACTAATCACCTCCCCTTCCCCTCCCTTATCACCCCACCATATCTTCACTCACAGCACCAAAGGTACCAGTACTAAAAGGACTGCCACTCGCTTTGCAATGTAACACACCAGCATGAGACATTTTGAGAGAGACAAAGATGTGAATGAGATCAGTTTTTTCCTTTTTCTTTTTTTTTTGTCACCGGGGCTCTTTTGCCCAGTTACCTTGATGCTATTGATGTCGATATAAGAGAAAAGAATAGAGAGTGTGTCGATATCGAGAATTGCAATTGTAGACATCAAATAGGGGAAAAATTCAGGCTTGATAAAGCATGTCAATACAAAAAAAAAGTCGAAAGAGGCTATGTCAAAATAAGTGGTGTGCACTGTATCTAAAAAAATATATACCTTACACATAACAATGGTTCTTGACACATTTTAAATGATAAGTACTTTCAGTCCATGGCTAGACCAGCTAGTGCTAAAGTTGGATCCCATTGAATAAGCTCCATCACAGTCCTGTCCGAAACTTACAGCTCTGTCAAAGAATTTATAAGACAAAATAATGACCAAAGACCAAGAAACAAAAGTATTTAATAAGATAAGGAGTAATTTTCAATCCTGTCTTTAAATTCCTTTTTTGAACTATGTGTAAAAGGCCTGTATGGATAATGACCAGATACCACTGGAGCCCCTGAACTACCTTTACATGTAGCAGCACTGTATCTTGTTTCTCTTGTAGCCTTCTCTCCTTCCGTTGCTTCCTCAAGGCAGATGAGTTTATCCACACTGACAACCTTTGGTCTGCCGTGTGGATGGGATATCACAATAACATGCTCCATCAGCTCCTTTTTGAGTTCCTTTGGCATTTTGACCCAGGCGCTCTGCAACTGTGTGAAGCTGGTTTGAATGATATTGAAAAGCCTGGAATCGTGGAAAATAGTTTCTAATGCTACCAAATCTTTGTTTTCCCGAACTTGCTTGACGCACATGCCCCAAGCAAGAATGCATTCACCAGATAATGAAAACAAAGATGAATTGGTGCCATCCATAGTTCTTCCAGAAGGATCTTCTTTCAAATGAAAATTCTCTTTACATTCTGCCCCATCTCTGTCATAGAAAAAAATAATCTTGCAGTTAACACCTTCCTCTTTTTCACTTATCACATGTTCGTTTGTATACACTGTAATTCCACCATATGCTTTATGACTATCTCCTCCATTTCCAGGACAGTTTTGTAACGGACAAGAAGCATATTCCGTTACTAAATCCTCAGATACACAGGCCCATCCTGAAGCCTCAAATAACCTCCCTGCCATAGCTCCACACTTCCTAACCTGTATTTTCACAGCAATCTTTTCCTGGATCAAAATATAATCCAAAACTTGCTGCTTTCTCAGAGCTTCTGGCAAACAGCTCAGTGAGAAGTTCCTTACATCAACCATTTTAGAGCCATACATATCTCTACATGTTTCGCAATCCTTTGTCAGGGATTCAGCATTGTCAGAATCTGCTCTTTCTTCAATTTCAAGAATAACTGAGGAAAAATATTTGAAAAAAAATTAAAATGACTGCAGAAAGGCTGAATTGTTTGTAAAACCAATTGATATTGAAGTTGTATGAACATAACTCCAAGAAGGTTCTTGGGAGCTCTAGTGCATAATAATTGAAAGCATTGGTCTTCACAAATACAGTCGAGTCCAAATAATTCGAATCCGGATAGTTCGAATTTTTGGATATTTTGGTCCACTAATTTTACCAAATATTTCTCTCTTTAAGCTTTATTAAAAAGTATCGGTTAGTTCGAAGTTGGAAAGAAAGATCTGGTTTATTTGAAACCCTCTGGACAGGTTTTTTCGATTCTGAAAGCAGTTTCTTAGCTTGTAAAACAAAGAAAGTTATGCTATGCTCATGTGGCAAGCAATTCTGGTGAGTGTATGTGTGTATGTTCCGATCACTTATGTTACAGGCAAGAGTCTGCAATTAGACAAGGAGTAGGAGAAGAAAAGGGAAAGGGGTTAGGCCCAGGGACCAGGCGTGAATCACTACCCACCCCAGTACATTACTGGATCTGTCACCCACATTTTTTTTACTCTCTTTTCTCTATGTATCCTGATAATTCAAATTTCGGATAATTTGAGGTCCTTTTTTTTATCCCAATGACTTCGAAATCACCATAATCGACTGTAAATGAATCAATAGAACAGAAACAGTTGAGACAAAATTCCTGACATAAGAATATTTGTGATTACGAGCAGAATAAAAAAAAAATCTTTTTTTTACAGAAATGCTTCAGTTATCATGGAAAGAAAGAGTTGCATGAAATATTATCTAAATACTGCAGAGGCAAATATATGTTTAAAGCCTAGATAAAACAAAACAAAAACAATTTACAAATTAAATCACATAGTTTTACAACTTGACTTTTTGAAAACCTCTCTACCTTACATTTCAGAACTCAAAAAGCAACCGAAACATTCCACTGAAGCTAAACACACACAAATACACGAACTAAAGTGAACAGTACCAGTAAAGACATGGTAACAATAAGCTTAAGATAATAAAGAACTAATGACTTTCATTACAATGATATGACATTCAATGTTCTCCCTGATGTGTACCTATACCTGCCCATATCTCCAGGAAATGTTTTATATCACCAGCTGTATGTGAATGTGTAAAACTGTGGAAGGCATTCCAGCAGATACAGGATATAATGTAATTTTTTATATTAAACTAAAATAATAAGAACTCTTTATATAATTCAATTTTCTCATCATTCCATGCCTGTCTTGGTAATAAGACGATTCCTTATTCACCAAAACCCACCTAAAATGGTACAAGTGGTACAAGTTCAGCATGGATTCCTGGCATTCTGAGCAGACTTTTGATATGTTTGAGAAAGCTGTAACCATATAATGAATATTCAAAGATTTTTGTCCTTCTTTGATTGACTTTAGCTGAAACTAGAAATTCAATGTTCTATTCACGTAATTTTAAAAAATTTTCAAAACCATGGGTATTTCTTTGCTTCCATTGAATTTTTGTTCAACATCTTTACAATATAGACATGTACATGTTGTGAGAAAATTTACACTTAAAATGACTGTTTTTCTTCTATCCCTCTATTTCTTGCACCCATCTCTTCTTTCCTGTGATACTACTTCTCAACTCCCTCCTCTTTTTAGGGCAACCTTCATCACTTGTTTTTCCTTTTCAACTTCCTCTTCTTGCCCTAATCTCCTCCTTTCCCTGCTACTCCCTCTTCACCAGAGTACAATCCATTTCCATTTAGAGCTATTCTTTCTCTCTTCCTTTTCCTCTTTTCTCAGATTTCCCCTATTCATTCCTAGCCTTGCTCAAATCTCTTCTTTCTAGATTTACCTGGTACTTCTACTCCCTATTACTCCCTCTTCTCCTTGCCCCAATCTTCTCTTTTTTTTTTATTTTTAAACCCTTTTTACTTCTTTTTCCTTGGTAAGTTCCTCCGATTAAGTTCAGTATAAGGTCGAAATTCAAACAGAATGACCATTATTTGAGATCTTAGTTAAGTTTTCTTCTCCCAAGTTTTCTTGACCTGATACCTGATACTTGATATGGGGATTTCTTGCCAAGCCAAGAGAAGCTGATTAAATTACATCCGAACCAAACAGTTAGTCGAAAAAGGGTTTTGACTCAAATCTCCTAGATATTATCTTATTGCTCTTCCTAATATAGTACTAAGCTATTTGTTGCTCCAACTATTAATTGATGAAAAGATTTTCCAGTTTATTGTTATGGTCATTATACTTATTACACCCATGTGTCGAGTTGGCTAAACTGAACAGGATTGGACCAAGACTGGTTTTGTTGACATCAGAACTTCTTTGTCTTGCATGAGTGGGGCAGGTAAAATCTGTTTGCTCTCAGCCGTTTTTAAATCTAAATTATGACAGGTTATTATTGGAAAAATTGCTACTCTCCCAATTGCAGGGATGTATTTTTTTTTTGAGTCTCGTTTCTCCCTGTACAAAATAGTAAGGAATACATTTAGGCATCTCCCAATATGTTATTCTATGGATTGTTGAACTGAAACAAAACCAGAATTCGTTTACTAAAATCATTTAATTTGCCCAAGAGAAATGCATGAAAACATTCCTTGGATATTAAGTATGTTCATGTTAAACCATTGTGAGATAATTAATATTATCAGAAATTCAATTTTAAGATTATGCAACAAATAAAAAAGTAAAGCAATAGTTGTCTCTTTCAACTTTGACTGTTTGAGGCATCAGAAATCATTGTTACTGAAAGAAGTCACATTCGATTAAAAAAAAAAAAATCAACACACCCAAGGTATTCTGAAGATGATGCCTTTCATAATCTGAAAAGAGAGAAACAATCTCCTATTCCATTTCCATACAGGTCACCACAGATTAAACAAGCCCATGTACACAAAGTTAAATTTTGGACAAACCCAACTGTGCTTGTACTGTGGAACTGGCGCTAAAACAACTGAACACATCCTACAGGAATGCTCAACCCACTCAGAACTAAGATACTAGACCTGTCCATAATCCACAACCTTCCTTGAGAAACTCAGATGCACTGAACAAAACCCGCTCTTGATGTTGGAGTTTGACAAAGCGACTGGACTCCAGAGTTGACAAGCTGGCAATGTCATGGGAATATTTTTGTTTAGGAAAGACATTCTAAAGTTTCATTTAAATAATTCATTATGATGACATGTACCCAAAGAAAACAAAAAAAATGTTCAATGCACTAAATTTTCATCTCTATACCTTTTACATCCTCATCCTCAGAATCACTTTCATCTTGGCTCTCTGTAAAGAAACAAGAAAAGAAACAGCAAATGTAGCAATTCTTGTAAGCAAATAGGTGCAGTGGCTGAAACTGCAGTTGAGTAAGAATTATTTCTACTTAATTTACTAAATGAAATTTTAAAGAAAAAATTGTTTAGCTTGATAAAATGTAATCTAAAAACTAATATTAACTTCAGTTTTTAAAAATACAGTAAATTCTATGAAAATTTCCTACTAAAAGCGACATAAAGTAGTAGTGGTAGTAGTAGTAGTAGTAGTAGAACTAGTTGTAGTAGTAGTAGTAGTAGTAGTAGTAGTAGTAGTAGTAGTAGTAGTAGTAGTAGTAGTAGTAGTAGTAGAAGCAGCAGAAAAGCAGCAGCAGCAGCAGCAGCAGCAGCAGCAGCAGCAGCAGCAGCAGCAGCAGCAGCAGCAGCAGCAGCAGCAGCAGCAGCAGCGGCAGCAGCAACAGCAGCAGCGGCAGCAGCAGCAGCAGCAGCAGCAGCAGCAGCAGCAGCAGCAGCAGCAGCAGCAGCAGCAGCAGCAGCAGCAGCAGCAGCAGCAGCAGCAGCAGCAGCAGCAGCCAGCAGCAGCGTGCAGCAGCAGCAGCAGCAGCAGCAGCAGCAGCAGCAGCAGCAGCAGCAGCAGCAACAGCAGCAGCGAGCAGCAGGTGGCAGCAGCAGCAGCAGCAGCAGCAGCAGCAGCAGCAGCAGCAGCAGCAGCAGCAGCAGCAGCAGAAAGCAAAGCAGCAGCAGCAGCAGCAGTCTGCAGCAGCAGCAGTAGCAGCAGCAGCAGCAGCAGCAGCAGCAGCAGCAGCAGCAGCAGCAGCAGCAGCAGCAGCAGCAGCAGCAGCAACCAGCAGCAGCAGCAACTGCCAGTCAAGCCGTCCAGAGCAGCAGCAGCAGCAGCAGCAGCAGCAGCAGCGCAGCAGCAGCAGCAGCAGCAGCAGCAGCAGCAGCAGCAGCAGCAGCAGCAGCAGCAGCAGTCAGCAGCAGCAGCAGCAGCAGCAGCAGCAGCAGCAGCAGCAGCAGCAGCAGCAGCAGCAGCAGCAGCAGCAGCAGCAGCAGCAGCTGCTGTGCAGCAGCAGTCAGCAAGCAGCAGAGCAGCAGCAGCTTTGCAGCAGCAGCAGCAGCAGCAGCAGCAGCAGCAGCAGCAGCAGCAGCAGCAGCACAGTGCAAGCCGCTCACCAGCCGCGAGTAGTAGTGGTGGTAGTAGTGGTGGTAGTAGTAGTAGTAGTAGTAGTAGTAGTAGTAGTAGTAGTAGTAGTAGTAGTAGTGGTAGTGGTAGTAGTGGTAGCAGTAGTAGTAGTAGCAGTAGCAGTAGCAGTAGCAGTAGCAGTAGTAGTAGTAGCAGTAGCAGTAGCAGTAGCAGTAGCAGTAGCAGTAGTAGTAGTAGTAGTAGTAGTAGTAGTAGTAGTAGTAGTAGTAGTAGTGAGAGGAATGATGATGATGGTGGTGACCTTGACAGCAGCATCCCTTTAGGTTATTCCAATTCTAGACTCTTTTTTTTTTCAGAACAGCTTTGGTTGTTACACAGAGTATCCAGCTTGACCATAATTTGAATGTCTTCAATTTATCTTGGATTCAAGTATGGCAAGAGGGTGTTGGCTGCAGAAATAGTAGGATAAGGAGGAGGAGGAGAGGGACAAGAAGAAGAAGAAAAACAAAGATGGTTCACAATGCATTGGGAAAGTCATTATGACTGATATGTGATTGTACCAAATGATGGTATAAAACAAATACTGTGGCTCACCATTATTATGATTTCTTGGAGTAGATTTTTGGTTGCCCATGCTGACTTACGATCAAAGCTGATAACAGAAAAATAGTTTGAAAAAATAAATGAATTATGCATTTGCTACTGTGCTGATTTGATGTGCAGAGTATGTGTGTAGTATTTACAAGAAACACTGAATACCTAGGTATATAGACATAATTGCAATAAACAAGCATTTTAGCATGTTAAAAATGACTGAAGCTTGGTTTCTAGGAAACATGAGAGCAGCAATTGAATACGGGAAAATACTTGTTTCACTTGGTTGGCAAGTAAAGGGCTTGTAATGAAGTATTGATGATTGATTGTTATTTTAATTTTTACTACAGACCTAGCTTGGCTAAAGATTTTGGTAAGAAGGCTTACACGCACTGAGCCAACATTGAACTTCTTCAAATGAGCTCCTATTGTGCAAAAGTTTACTTTTCTCAACAAATATTGCAGGCTCTTGCTTGTTCGAATCTAAGTAATCTTACATGCAAGTATGACAAAATATCTTAACTTTCAATGCAAACTTGGAAGCTGATAGTGCAGCCAGTTAGCTGTATAGTGCAGCCAGTCAGCTGTATAGTGCAGCCAGTTAGCTGTATAGTTGCTGCCTTAGACCTGCACCACATGAATTGTTTACTACTGCAAGTGGAAGATGGATAGTTCTTTTTCCTATCCACTGCAGCCAAAAGTTCGCACAAAAACACAATTTCTCTTATAAATTTCAACAGGAGTTACATTTTGCGAAACCCTGTCCATGACAGCCTAGGCCTATGCTTACTAGTTAGTTATGAATGCAAAGACTACTGTTCTGAGAGGCAAAAAAAAAAATAGATTTTATATCTTGCTTTTGAGTATTTAATTAACCTAGGTTAAATCTAGAGATTATGTTGACCTGAACAGATCTAAAAACAAAAATCCAGAGAGGAATATGTATTAGGTGACATACAATGTTTGTAGGTAATTTATAAACACATAGGTCTACCAATATTGGTATAGATGAGGTCAACTTCATTTATTGAGTACTCAGAAAATAAATATTGGACTAAATCTAAATAGTTCTAGATTTCGGCTCTAGCACAATTAATTTAAGCCTAGCTGCATCTCTAGGAATCTTCGGAAATCTTATTTTTTTAAATTAAGAATTAAGAATTAACGTAGTGTCGGGTTATTCCACCATGCGGGTAAAATCACCACCACTCCACTCTTCTCTTTTGAAATAGACTAATCTTAAAATACCCGTCACAGATGAGCTCAAACTTCAAATCAAACAAGTGAGGACATACCGTGCATTTTATTTCATGCGCCAATCATGTGCCTAAATGTAGTTGCTTAATTCCAAGCCCGTCTCTATCCTTCCCACTTTTGCTTGTTCTCCAACCTGTCGCATCCGCTACTTACGATACTATTTGATTCTTGCTAATCCATTGTTTCTTAGAAGCCAAAAATTTTTTTCCTTGCTGTTGGTCTTTGTTAATATAATTACATCATTAGTGTCTTTGCTTTACCTTCGTGTTGCTTTTTGCCACTCTTTACGTGGTTTCATTGGAAACTTTGAATAAATTCTTCCATAGCACAACAGGGTAATTTCGCCACAAAGGTCTGCTAATTTCCCCTTTGTACATGACATTTTATTGATTTTTGTACCATTCATTGTTAAAAAGTAGGCCTTTCTGAAAACTGATCTTGCTGTTTTTATTATAAAACCTAACTTTTAATGAACATCAAACAATTCCTGTTAGATTGTAATTATGTCATGCTAATATCAAAAGTGCAGTGTAGCTTCAATTTTTTTTTATTTGTAAACGTGCTCACATGGTTCATTTATTAGTTTATTATTGTGTATTAAATACAAACACTGTTGATTAAAAAAGAGATATTTAAAAAAATAAAATAACAGCACCAATGTCTTAGCACATAACGTTGGTTAACTTATATCTCGTCATATTATATATACTCTCCAGTGGTGGCGAATTTACCCGATCTTGATTAAATTAAACAAGACTAAAAATATGATCATAAAAGAAATAGACACAGCCAATAAATTGCTAAAATGAGCTTGGAAGGATTGCTGGTTATTCTTGATTGTTTGTAATCGACTTGACAATGCATAGAAAGAGAGAGAGACTTAGTCTCTTGGATGCCTATCCCAACGTGGAAAAATGGCCCGACGCTACACTAATGTCTCATCTTACTGTCTGATAATTATCTCTTAGTAGACTGAAAAAAATGATACCCTGTGCGTAATTTGACTGTGTAGGCTAACTCATTCATTCATGCTTTTCTTGTGATTATGTACTAACTTTAAATGTATTGGATAAATAAATAAATTAGCAACTAGATGAACTCATGTATTCGGTATGCTATGATGATCCTAAAAATAAATAAAAGGATTAAAATTTAGGTGTCCAGTTATTGCCACCACTTCAACAAAAGTTTTAAAAAAAAATATGTGAAAGTGATATATTCTTTTTTCATGACTGCCATGTTAGGTAGAATGAAGAGGGCTTTTTAAAAAAAAAAATACTTGGCGGTCGGCTACATCAACTTTCCTGACTAGGAAGAAGTTATGCTTTCAAACATCATTTTTTAAAAATCGTATTAAACATGAATTGCATCAGGGTAGCATGATTAGCATATTAAAACACGCACTGCTCCGTCTTGTTGAAGTTTTTTTATTTGTCAATTTTTAGATTGGTGTACACTTTAGTTGAAAAGTTTAACCAGAGTTTAATCTGTCTAAAAAATTATGCCCTTTTAATTTCAGCCATCAACTTCAAAAGAGCAGTTCATCTTAAATTCTCTTTCATGCCTCAAATAGTCTCTGTAATCATAGCAACTGCCAAGCAAAATATGGCTACAAAAATGTTCTTTCTAAATAACTAAAATAAAAAAAAAAGATTTTAATGCTAGGATGGAATGCTTACCCAAAATTTTTTGCCTAAATATAGAACTTTTATATGATTTTTCTGTTAGTGTTAGTAATTGAAATAATAAAAAGGTAGCAGGTTTTTCAAAATGGCCTCTGTTACCATAGCAACTACCACCCAATTTTCTAAATGAAGCTATAAAAGTATTCTCTCTAAACAACTGTTGCCCTCTCAACCCTACGATCATCGATGTATTTGGAAAGTTCTACATTAACAAAACTGCACTTCATTTCATTAATATTAGACCATTTTCTTCCATTGATAATGGAGTGCTTCTAAATGATATCTCATATTTTCTTGAAAGTACTATGAGATTATTTAATTAAGGCATTATGGTTTGGGGATAGATCTATTTTGTTTTTTGTTTTTTTTTTTGGGGGGGGGAATCCAGCAAAACCGCCATGTAAACAAATGGGACCAAAGAAAGCCTACATTGCAAATTTGCATGTCAATCTATTAGATTTATAATGTAGATCTAGATGTTCAAAATTTCGGTTAAATCTCGAACTTTACAATAACAGATCTAGAGAAAATTTAGATTCGTTGAAAAATCTAGATCAAAATTTACCTCTTGATTGAATAGCCTGTATCTTTATGTGGTAACTTTTCTTACAAAAAATTGGTGTTAAGCTATAAATCCTTTTTTGTCATTAAATTTCTCGATCTAAGTAATAGTCGACAGCAGTCTTGGTGTGGACATACCGAATAAAACTTCCTCAGTCGCTTTGATTCTGTGAGGAGACAAGCACATAACACTGGCGAAGGTGATTTTATTAATAGGAAAAATTTTTTGCTCACCATAGAATTACTTGTAGGCGCAATTATAATATATATGCGCATTTAATACTACAAGTAATACCATTAGATCCTTATTTTTTGTTTAGATAATAGTAGTAATAGAAGAAGTATAACAGTAGCAGCAGCAGTAGTGGTAGAAGTAGTAGTAGTAGTAGTAGTAGTAGTAGTAGTAGTAGTAGTAGTAGTAGTAGTAGTAGTAGTAGTAGTAGTAGTAGTAATCGTGTTAGTAGTAGTAGTAGTAGTAGTAGTAGTAGTAGTAGTAGTAGTAGTAGTAGTAGTAGTAGTAGTAGTAGTAGTAGTAGTAGTAGTAGTAGTAGTAGTAGTAGTAGTAGTAATAGTCGTAATAGTCGTAGTAGTCGTAGTAGTCGTAGTAGTAGTAGTAGTAGTAGTAGTAGTAGTAGTAGTAGTAGTAGTAGTAGTAGTAGTAGTAGTAGTAGTAGAAGAAGAAGAAGTAGTAGTAGTAGTAGTAGTAGTAGTAGTAGTAGTAGTAGTAGTAGTAGTAGTAGTAGTAGTAGTAGTAGTAGTAGTAGTAATAGTAGTAGCAGTAATAGTTGTCGTAGGAGAATTGAAAGAAGAATCGAAAAATAATATTTTGATTTACAGTAAGAAATATGCTGTCGTATGTATCCTTAAAGTAGCATGTTGGTTTACCAGGACTTGTTAAATGCATATTAGAGTTCTTGAAACGCAGTGATAATGGAGATACATGTATACCTTTTCTCAAGTGTTTTCTCGCACTCATGTATAAGAACAAGTTCAAAGCATGAATCTTTTAGTTTATATTTTTTTGGCTTTTGCATTTTGCATTTGAATTGTACCAAAATTTGATTCTATCTTTTAAAGTAATAATATTGGTGTCATTCACGCTGTGTTCCCTTGGAATAGTGTTTGTCAGGAAATTCAGTATTATAATAATTTATAGCTGACAATTTTAATGATCAGGAATATACTCGAATCTGTGCATCGACCTAGACTTTCCATGTCCCTGTATGATCTAGCAGCTGCCATATTCTCAGTTAAAATTCCTTTACGCAGATTCCTTACGTTGTTTCACGTATGAATTTAAAAAAAATGAGGAAACTCTGTAGGGAAAGATAGGCGAGTCGCTTCACATCAATGCCTGTCTAGATGGAAATCTCAACATAGGATAGCACGGCACTGACTTGACACTCTCGATTATGGATTTGACCTTAATAGTGTTACGAAAGATATTCCTTTAAAGAACCTATGGCGCGTGTCCCGAAACCGAGCAGGGGTATAAAATGTGTGCTTATGAAAAACCTATCTCCGGTTTTAATGGAACAGGCTAGTATTGTAATACTGAAAACCAAAAAGACAAAAACAAAAACAAAAACAAACATAGGGTAAGTTTTTTGTGTGCTTTTTTTCACTATTTTTTCCTTTTGTTTTTATAAACTGTTTTTTGTTTGTTCTTTCATCGGAATACAAGTAACAGTTAAAAATTGAATTATAAATTGGGCTTTTTCTTCTCCAAATTCCAATTTTATTAGCTGATAACTGTAAAGTGAAAGTTACCCCATAATCATATCCCACCATCATTTGAACCAGTTTTCAAATCGAAAAGACACATCTAAAAAATTGGATCTTAGTTATAAAAAAAAAAAAAAACGAGCAAAAACACAATAATTACGCTTCTTGAACTTCGCACTCTATCAAGAGGCCGCAATTTTCTTCTAATCTCCCACAAACAGTCATTTTCCTTATAAGTTCGTTTTGCGTTTAATCAGTTTCGGTTTGACATTTACCAAGACCCTGTGTGCGATAATAGAACGTTTGGCTGCTTAATCATCCTCTTAAGTTACAATCTCTCTCGATTGAGTCAGTCACACGAAAAGCCTTATGATTCATCAGATCATGTTTTCTGTGGTATTCTCGGGGAAGCCTTACTACAGCTGTACACTAATGTTATGTAAATCAATTGTTATGTAGAAATTATCTTTCATGCGCAAGTTTACCGCTCCTTACAAAAGAATAACTTTAACTTTAAGACTGCACTCCATGCACTCCATGCGCTCAATGTTATTATTAATACAGAGTGCTCACACGTTCTATGCTTTGGTGAAATAATTGTAAAACACGAACCGCATGTGAATCTTGTCGGTGTTTTTCTTCTCAGAAGCAGTGAACTTTCTAAAAGCCAGTGTTCAAAATGGCCAAAGCAATGTTTGGATTTTTAACGGTTTTCTTTATCCACTGGACATGCGCGGACATAGTTTTTGATGATGCTAGCGGCTATGGTCGGCGCTTTGACGGCATTGGAAGCCTAAGTGGAGGAGGGGTAAGTGCTTCTTGGTTTTTTTTTATTTACTAATTCTTTATATCCGTTGATTGACCATCACATTTTTTTTTACTTTGTGCCCGTACTTGTTGTAGATCGAATCTGAAAGTATTAAGCTAATACTAAAGTTCTTCAGATTGGACGAGTATCATTCTTGTCATTGAGCCTGATGGGAAGATTTCAGTGACGAAACAGAAAAAAACAAAAATAAAGTAATCGATTGTTTTATGTTGGGAACACTGTGTACTTTTTCATGTAGCATGACTTTATACACTGTTGTATGTCAATTATTCTTGATGCAGCAAAAACTGATGACGTCGAACACACGCGGTTCTTAAATTCTCTTACTTTCACTTTCACTTTCTAAAGAAGCACAAATTTGTTTGCTGGATATAAATTTGCCACGTGAATTTACTACGTTTGGCCACTTAACAAGCTTTTATGGAGGTGAAATGCAAAGAGAGATAATTAGATGAGAGAGTGTGTCTTGTGATAAACTTTCAAAATTATTCTTCACTACATAAAGCCATGTGACCGGATACCTACTTACCGGACAGTTCACGTGCTCTGTAGTGCTTATGACATGACATCTCTTTCCTTTTCATTTCCTCTCTGTCTTTCTGACTCCGCCTCTGTTACTGTGCCCCTCTCTCTCTCCCTCTAATCTTTCCGAATCTTTCTCGTTCTGTCTATTTTTTTAAGAGTCTCTTTCTTTCTCTCTCTCCCTCTCTCTCTCTCTCTCTCTCTCTCTCTCTCTCTCTCTCTCTCTCTCTCTCTCTCTCTCTCTGAATCTCTCTCATTTTGTCTTCCTCTTTTTAAATATCTCCACCAAAGTCTCTCTCTCTCTCTCTCTCTCTCTCTCTCTCTCTATATATATATATATATATATATATATATATATACTCTGTAAATCTCTCTAATTCTGTCTTTCTCTTTCTGAGTCTGTCTCTGTCTCTGTCTCTGTCTCTGTCTCTCTCTGTCTCTCTTTCTCGATCTCTGCACTCTCAATTTTTGAATTTCTCTCATCCTGTCTTCCTGTTTTTAAGTCGCTTTGTTCCCCCCCCCCCCCCTCTCTTTCTCTCTCTCTCTCTCTGTATTCTCTGAATCTCTCATTCCATCTTCCTCTATCTGAGTCTTTTCATCTGACTCTCGACACAATCTCTCTATCACTTTTTGTTTGTCTGTCTCGCTCGCTCTCTCTCTCTCTCTCTCTCTCTCTCTCTCTCTCTCTCTCTCTCTCTCTCTCTCTCTCTCTCTCTCCCTGCACTCTCTGAATCTCTATCATTTTTTCTTTCTCTTTTTGAGTCTCTCAATCAGAGTCTCTCTCTCTCTCTCTCTCTCTCTCTCTCTCTCTCTCTCTCTCTCTCTCTCTCTCTCTGTGTACTCTCTGAATCTCTATCGTTTTTTTTTTCTCTTTTTGAGTCTCTAGAGTCTCTCTCTCTCTGTACTCTCTGAATCTCTTTCATTCTGCCTTTTTCTCTCTGATTCTCTCTCTCTCTGTCAATGTACTCTCGATCTCTGAATTTCTCTCTTTCTGTATTTCTCCTTCTGAATACCTCAATCTGATTTTCTCTCTCTCTTTCTTTACTCTCTAGATCTTTCTCATTCTGTCTTCCTCAATCCAAGTCTTTAAATGTGACTCTCCACACTATCTATTTCTCGCTCTCTCTGAATTCCTCTCATACTGTCTTCCTCTTAATGAGTTTCTCAATCTGAGTCTCTCTCTCTCTCACTTTCTCTGTAGTCTCTGAATCTCTTTCATTCTGTCTTCCTCTTTCTCAGTCTCTCAATCTGAGTCTCTCCCTCTCTGTCTCTCTCTCGCTCTGTCTTCTCTGAATCTTTTTTATTCTGTCTTTCTCATTCGAAGTCTTTAAATTTGACTCTCGACATAATCTCTTAATATCTCGCTCTCTGTACTCTCTGAATCTCTCTCATTCTGTCATCCTCTTTCTATCTATCTGTCTGTCTGTCTGTCTGTCTGTCTGTCTGTCTCTCTCTCTCTCTCTCTCTCTCTCTCTCTCTCTCTCTGAACTCTCTGAATCTTTTTCATTCTGTCTCCCTCTTTCTGAGTCTCTCAGTCTGACTCACGACAAAATATCTCTATCTCTGTCTGTTCGTCTGTGTGTCTGTGTGTCTGTCTCCCTGTACCCTCTCTCATTCTGTCTTCCTCTTTCTGAGTCTCTCAATCTGACTCTCGACACAATCAGCCTATCTCTGTATCGATTCAAACACAAATTTAAGAAGGGTTCTATTATATAAATCATTTGGTCTCAGATTTCCAAAACATTTCTTTCGCCTCAGTCTATTAAATATAGCAGACATACACTTCTCAGGAAGTTTAAAAAAGCCTGCACATCCAGGCATCATGAAGAAATGCATAGTGCGTTTTCATTTATTTTACTTTAAAAGAAACACGCTTCCTTAATATTTAATTAAGAGTTAGTTTGCCAAGTACATCTGTGCGTTTTCAAGACCACAAATCTTACTTGCTCTTCAAAGAAGTACTATGAAACACAACACAAGTGAATTTTGAGACCTTTAGTTGGACGATGTGGTAGCTATAATCTGCGACAGAAATATATCTGTCGACAGGTTTTCATACGTGATCGCAGACATCATATAATAAAGGGCCAACAATATTTTAGTCAAATTTATATATGAGGGGAAAAAACAACGACCAAGACTATGAATTAAAATATAGGCAGAAAATGAACATTTATTTAGATTGCAGCAAAAAGGTGAGACTAAATGCAACAAAAAGCATTCGGGACTTACATGGAGCCTGTGGTTTATTAAAGAAATTTTTTTTGCTTCCTTTTACAATTCTTTAAGTAAGATAAATGACAAAGTGCGCATTGCGATTACATTGTATAATATAGGAAGTCGTTGGAATCTTTACTCTAACAGCCAAAGAGCTTTTATCTGCAACAAGCAAGGGATACGACTTTTTGGTCCCGCCCCCACATAGTTATCACTCATTATATAACAGTGGCCTCCACAATAATCAATTAGAAACCCATTCATTATCAACAATATTGTAACACTACTGGTTCAGGTTAAAGAACAAACGAATAAATAAATAAATAGATACAGAAAAGAAAGTAAAAGAAAAAAAAATAAGCTAAAATGTAGAACAAAGAGCATAATTTTAATTCATTTTCCCCAGGCAACGTCCAAACTTTTGATCAATTACCCTGAAAAACAGAGGAGCGAGATTCTCGATTTTCTGTTTAAGGTAAGTTATATATTTGGTATAATTATCTACCCGGAGATGAACCAATACATGTTTAACATTTTAAAAAGTCTAACCCAGTACAACTGCTGAAGATGGTTGTTAATTTTTAATATTGGTCGTGGCGACAGGGAAAAAAGCAGTGTATCTTTGTGATTCTTGTAAACCCAACTATTGTTATTTTGAAACATAACACAAATAGAAAGTTAACACGTCAAATTTCGAAGCAAAATAATTATGATAATCGTTTAATTTCAGATAAGTGTATCTATGATATAAAAGGCAACTTTGATTTCTTTCTCCGCTATCTCCTCTAAGACTACTCAATGTCCAGTAATGAAGTTGACTGAATTTTGATCTGCCAAGATTAGTATCTTACGAGGTAAAAAAAAAAAAAAAGTTAGGGATTTATGCTTTAATTATGCTCTTAAAAGATCGTTATATTTTTATTGTAAATCATTCATCAATTTTGTTTGCCTGATTTGTTATGGTGAACTAAATTACATTTTAAAGACTGTTCTCAGAGATTTTCGAAGCAGATGACGTGTTTAAAACAATGTATTGTTATTTTTTAAATTAAAGTATTTTAAAATAAACATGTTCTTTTACTTTAATGGAGTGAAAAGGTCAAGATTAAAAGAATGAAATAAAATTTGACCTATTCCAGCGTCAAGACGAAAGTGTCAGAGAAAACATGCCGCTCTGTACAGGAAATAATTAGTAGTCATTTGATTGGTCAGTAATTTAAAAACAGCTGCCATTGTTGCCTTTCCTTCCAAAGCGGCGGTTGCAAATGAAAACACCACTTCTGCCTCTCTTGCAGTTGCACGCGTTTCGTACTTCTGTGTTGTTCTATTATCTAAGATATCGATCAGACCCACTTATTGCCAATTAGGTTTTGTAGAAACGTTCAAGTTAAGCCATTTTATTAACTTGACACTCTTAATTCGTCTTGCATGAGTTATATAGATTGTAACTACGTTCGTAGATCTAGGAAAATTACAACTAGGGTAACTCGATACATTTTTAAAAATCCCGGGGCATTTATTAATTTCTTTCTATAATAAGTCTGAATATTGGAGAGCACTTTTTCACTTCATCAAGTCGAGCAGACGAGCACTATATTTTACCTGTAAAAGGTCAGCAGCACCACAATATGGGGGTCGGTTGGGAAATAAACTGAAAAGAGGGCTGCTGTAAAGATTTTATCCAAATTTTGTTTACTTTTTTGCTTGAGATTTCTCCTTTTTCAAAGAATATCTTTATGACAAAGTGAGAAGAATTACAATGCTTCAAGGTTTCATATTTTTTTATAACTCTACAAGGAATGGCTCTGGAGAAGATCTTTTATCGTTGTAAAATTTGCTGTTTTTTATTGCAGTAGCCTTCCCCACCTATGCATTGCTGTTAATTATGCTTTTCTTCAGTGCGGTCGTATAACTCTCAAGATATGTCTGTTATTTTTATGAAGTTTGCATTCCTTCAATTTCGTTGTGATCCCCACCTGATCGTTTGAACGGGCAATCGTGCTTGAATGCACATAAACAAAGATCTTGAAGATTTTGCACAGATAAATGCTGGAGTGTAGGAAGAAAAAAATGCAGCCGTGTTTCTTTATTTCTTCTGATTCCCCCCCTCGCCCTACCTTTTCCCCCTCTCAACTTTTCTCTCACTCCCTCCCTCTCTGCTAAAAGAGATAAGATAAAAGACATAGATATGTAGCGATAACGGAAAATGTATAAATTGCATTTAGAAAAACATTAAATGTGTTCAAATTCATCCCAATTAATTTCTTTCCCAGCCCAACTTCGGAGCTTCCCTTCAAATCTTGAAAGTAGAAATTGGTGGCGATATCCAAAGCACTGGTGAGTCTCGATTTCGTGTTACCAATCTTTTTTTTTTCACAAAAACCAAAAATTTATTTTACTAATGATTAATACGATTTGGAATGCTTAAAAAAGTGTTTTTTTTTTCATTTTCCAGACAATAAAAAATGTCAATTTATTTTATCCTTTCTAGTATTACTGATTCTGGGGCCTCCACAAGATCTACATTTGAGATCTTTGAGGAAGTTTCATCACCAACATGACCTTCTTGAGCGCCGTGCAATAACGATGTAGATAAAAATCCTCTACAATCTATCCCTCCTCAAAACGTCAATGTTTCTTACACGCAGCACACAAACATAAAGCAAAATTTGGTCTCATAAAATCTGAAGAGCAATGTATTCCTCTGGATTACTTTATCAATTTAGCTTGTTAATATCGATAAAGAGGTTCAAGATTTTAACCAAAACCAATAGACCTCTGATAACTGCACTGTGATATTTAAAGAAGTCATTATCATAATTATAAGGCTTAACCTTTGTGTGAGGAATAGGGGATCTGCAGTCATCCTTCTCAGCAGAAATCAATGTGTTTGGATTAATCTCGGCTCAGTACACAACAAACAGAACTAAAATTGTCCGTGCGATTTTGTATGATAATTGTCAGGTTTTTTTTTAAATCCACAATGAATTATAGAAAAGAATCTTCCAAACGCTTTAAAGGTTTCACCTTTAATTGTTTCTTGTAAATCAAACAGATTGTAAGCGATCTTGTCTTCTCTTTTGTGATTATTGAATTAATTATGATTATACTGTATCATTTCTCTATCTTTATTTAGTTTCCTCCCTCCCTCTCTCTCTCCCTCCCTCTCTCTCTCTCTCTCTCTCTCTCTCTCTCTCTCTCTCTCTCTCTCTCTCTCTATTTTCTTGTTATTCTTATAGTTTTATCCATTCTCACATCACAATGCAATAATCTCACTAGTGAGTGAAATTTATCCATCGAAGAATCTCTTTATCGGCATAGTGGATAAAAGCTCAGATTTATCTTACAAACAAGGAAAATTAACACCAACATTTGACCTTCGACCAGTCAGATTTCCATAGAATCTTAATGAAAGTATGTGATTTTTTTCTCATAGATGGCACCGAAGCCTCCCACATGCACTATAGCTGGGAGGAGAACTATGAACGTGGCTATGAGTGGTTGCTCATGAAGGAGGCCAAAAAGGTAAAAGGTTCAAACATCACAAATCAGCAACTATATATATATATATATATTGTACTCTGACGTAGCTGTAAAGAGGATAAAGGGAAGTTATTTGCCTTTTGAGAACTATTTCTTTAAGTTTTGAAATCCAGTCAGCTTGAGCAATGTTTCATAACATGAGAATATAACAAGCCTTGGAGGTTTTTATCATTCAAATAAGTTCATTATACTGAGCTGTACTGTAACAATCTTTGACATCAAGGCCATTTTTTTGAGCTGATTACATCAAATTTAAATTGAAGCCGACAGCCTCTTGTCCTAAAAACTCACTGTAACTTATCTGCGTGGCTTTTTAAAATTTTCCACTTGAAGGTTTTAGACTGGCTTTTTAAACGACACATATTTACTTGGTTATTTTTAATTATCTCTATAAGTCTAATGAGATACCTGAAATGTGTAAATTCTGTAAAGAGCGCCACAGCAAATTGTGGTGTTAGCATGCCATAATAAATGTGGAGAGACTCTGTTGCCTCAGAGAAACCCAAGCATCAAATTGTACGGCCTGCCATGGGGCTTTCCTGGCTGGGTAGGGGAAGGATCGGGCAGTCCTTACCACAATGTGTTGAAAACTGCAGACTATGTCGTGCGCTGGATCAATGGAGCCAAGAAAATACACAATCTGACCATCGATTACGTTGGGGTGAGTTGTATTTTTTGGAGAAGTTTTCACGATAAACAAAGTAAAAGCTGTATTATGAGCTGAAACAAGCGAGGACGACAATAAGTGTGAACATTATAAATAATATTAAGAGCATTAACAAAATGAAATAACTCGATGATCCTTTATGAAGAGAATCATGTCCATGGTGATAATGTGAATAATGATAAACATGATGATGTGGACTTTTGATATATCTAAAAAACTTTTAACTCACATGATAAAGGCCTGTAAAAATAACTATGAAATCATTACTAATCTCAATAAATTAATCTATACCATGCAGAACTGATGGTGCAAGTACTACTATATAAATCAATTGGCCGTAAACCAAATTACTTCACATGTGTTCCCCTCAGATTTGGAATGAAACTCCGTACAACATTTCATACATCAAGGTAAGCAGTGGCTTTAAAAGTTTGTTTATTTTTTTCTTGTAAATTCTTAAATATTTTTGACGGACAAAAAAATTCGAAATTTAAGCGGTATGGAGCAAAAGGGTACTATTATTTACATGATATAAGGATATGTACCAGTTGTTAAAAGAAATCTTTCTTGCAAAAGTCCATATAAGTACTGTTTTATTCTATTTCTTTTCTATTCCTTGATTTTCCAGACATTAAGAAAGGTTCTAGATGGAAGAGGCTTCCAGCATACACAGATAATCGCATCAGATAATAAATGGAAGATTGCAGAAGACATGTCAAACGACAAAGAACTAAAGGATATTGTATATTCTATTGGGTGAGACAAACTGTTCCACATGCAGCTTTCATTGATAATATAAATAAAGCATCAGCGCAATCATGATGCAGCATACTCATTACCTCTTGCATTTCAATCTTAAGTCCTTATTCAACATTTAGTGTGGTTTTCATGAGTTTAAAAAACGTTGAATGCATGTATTTATATACTTGTATTTTCTTATTTCAACAGTTATTGATAACGCGCTGTATGTTTGTAAAATTAAGACAAAACTAAGAAAGTTTTACTAAAAAAATGAAAAAAATATTTTGAAATTCATTTATAAGGTGTCTTCGTTGTAAAAAAAAATACAATAGTTATATTACGAGGGCAGGCTGATAATTAAGTTCCGTTTAATCATAACTTTTTAATTTTTCACAGCATATACATAAACAATACGTCAAACGAAAGCTTAATATCTCAGCTACATACTTAGCACTCTATTTTTCGATGTAGTCACCGTCGCGATCAACACACCGCCTCCAACGTTTCACTAGTTGGCTCACGCCGTCAGCGAAGAATTCAGACGGCTGTCCACGGCACCATCTGCGAACATCTGCGATAACTTCCTCATCATTGTCATAGTGATGGCCCTTCAGGTACTTCTTGAGTTGGGGAAACAAATAATAGTCAGAGGGGGCAAGATCGGGGCTGTATGCAGAGTGAGGTAGGGTCGTAAGTTCCAGCTGCCTTAAGGCGTCCTGAGTTTGGCGACTGGTGTGCGGGCGCGCATTGTCGTGTTGCAGGATTGAGTCCTTATCACGCCGAATACGTCTGAGTCGGAGTTTGAGAGCTCGGAGTGTTGAAATATATCGCTCAGAGTTCACAGTTTGCCCTTGCTCCAGAAATTCCATGTGGACCACTCCCTCCATGTCCCAGAAAACGGTGAACAAGACCTTTCTTGCAGAGGCAACAACCTTGAACTTCCTTGGACTTGGAGAAGTTTTGTGCCTATACTCCATCGATTGGGCTTTACATTCTAGATCGTAGTGGTGGACCCAGGATTCGTCTCCAGTCACAATGCGTTGCAGAAATGCTTCTCCTTCTGCATTGTAACGCTCTAAGAGTTGAGTACACATGTCCTTTCTCTGCGCTTTCATCTCTACAGTGAGCTGTCTTGGGACCCAACGGGCAGAGACTTTTCGGTAACCCAGTACAGTTGTGGCGATATGGTGCACTCGTTCTTTCGAAATGCCTACTTCATCTGCAATTTCCTTTTGTTTGACCCTTCGATTAGCTCTAATCATGCAGTCAACTTTCTCTCGATGAGCCGTGTCCGATGCGGAAAGGGGCCTACCCGAACGCTTTCGATCACGCAGAATTGTCTCTCTGGGGTCTTCCCCTTTAAAAATTCTCACCCATTTGCGAACTGCACAGTCTGAAATGCACATTTCACCATAAACTGTCTTCATCCTTGCATGAATGTTTGCAGCAGAACATCCCTCAGCTACCAAAAACTCGATAACAGAGCGCTGTTTGATGAGAAGGTCATTGGAAGTCGCCATTGTCTCATAAACATGGCTACCATATCATGTGTTGCGCGTCACTGCATTATGAGCACGAATGACGTCACACAAACTTGTTGTTATAGTTAAGTCTAGAAAAATGGTTCGAGAGTATATGTATGAAATTTTAGGTCGATGTGACGAAAATTGACCTAGTTATTAGCAAACGGAACTTAATTATCAGCCTGCCCTCGTACATGCCTATTATGATTACATTCCGAACAAAACTTTTTTTTTTTGAAAGTATCATCGTGTTATTTAAAATTTATCAAAAGTGCCTCCAATTCTCTCGCATAAAAGTGTGCACTATCCAGGAACACAATCCCCTAAACAGGCGCAGCAACTGGGGAAAACTCTGTGGTCTTCTGAAGATTACTGCCAGAAAAACAACGAAACGGGCGGGGCGTGTTGGGCTAGGGTGAGATTAGCAGTTACCTAAATCTAATCTTACCTCATAAGACCACGTTAATAAATTACAAGAGCAGCTTCATCTGATGAGTTCAGGGGCCAAAAATGCGTGAAATTCTCGTTTTTTTAAATTACTATACTTTTTTTAGATATTCATTTATTAATCACATGCTCTTTCCTATTAAAAAACCCGCTTTCTCAAAACGCTATGAATGAGGCTGATAGCTTTAGTGTATACATAGATAGAGAGATAGATATAATGTTGATTGATAGATAGATAGCTAAATAGTAAAAACATCGGTAGGAGATAGAACAGAAGACACATGGTAGATAAACGTTATATAGATAGATAGATAGATAGATAGATAGATAGTAAGACACTGAAAGAACAATCGACGTTGATGGATGGAAGTAGACAGTCAGACATGTATAATACACAGATTGAGGGAGATATGTCAGTTGCTGAGTGAAAGAGAGAACAGAAGAGACGAAAAAGAATATGTGTGAGAGAAAGATAGAGAGAGAGAGAAAGAGTGATGAGGAGGAGAAAAATGCTGGAGAATATTGAAAGTGTTTGATGTTATAAGCGAATCATCATCATTTTGGTGAAGGCAAGTGTCTTGATACACTATTTCTTCTTTTTGTCCTCCTCCTCCTCTTTCTTCTTCTTTCTCTTCTTCTTCTTCTTCTTCTCCATCTTCTTCTTCTCCCCTTCCTCCTCCTCCTCTTCTTTTTTACTTTTTAATGAAGGAAGCACTTTTGATTGATCAAACGATATCTCATTGTTTGTTCTCTGCAGATTCTGAACAGGAATTACGTGAATGGTCACATGACTTCGTAAGTAGATCAAAGGAGCTGTCCTACGAGTTAACTTAAAAAACTGCTAAAATAATTACATGAGAAAGGGTTTGCGTGTTGTTGATTAATTCAAAGACAATTTTCATGTTATGTGCGGTTTTTGACTTGCGGATTTGTATCATCAACTACTTTTTACTGATATAGCTAGTTTCTGAGTAGAGAAGATCAACACATACCCGTACACAAAAATGTGCAAATTATTCTTTTGAAGATAAATTTTAAAAAGTAGAATTCTTTACGACTTTTCTCGGTAACTTAAACTACAGAACATTAAATTGACTATCAAGTTTTACTCATTAACTTGAACTGAATATTGTTTGATATTATTATTAGTCTACCTCAAAGTGACTTCTTTTTTTGCACACTAACCAATTGCATCTGGATGCCGCACAAAGTTTAAAGGGAAAAATCAACAAAAGATATACATTTGTTTCATTTACAATCAACTTTTTCCCTTTTATCACGTAGAACTATTGCTTGGGATCTGATAGCTAGCTACTATACCAGTCTGCCTGGCTGGGGCATGGGCCTTATGACCGCCATGGAGCCCTGGAACGGACACTACGTAGTGTCTCCTCCCATCTGGACATCAGGTAAGAACTGTTGACGTCATTGTCCTTGAATTGCAATTTATTGGTCTTCAGGGGAAGTGAAAGATTATAGGTCACCAATGACATTTTCATTCTACAAAGCTGTTTTGAGTCTAGATCGCCCCAGTTACTACTGCCCTCATCGATTTGACTTAATTATGTTTTCCTAATCATAGACAATAGATCATCTTATTCTTACACATCATTTTTTCTTACACATCATTTTTTCTTGTTGATTAATTCATGGGTCCTGTGATAAATATAACGCAGCATAAAGGTAAAACCAGGTATCTGGAAATCGCAAATCGTTTTTTTCTTCTTTATATCCTAGTCCAGATAATTGTCTCAGATTATACTTTACTGTTTCACTCAATCAAATACGTTTGCGATGTAAATAATTCTCAACGGCACTGTATTATGTGACATGGGGTTGTTAAAACTAAATAAATTTATGCTATTGTCTATGATATTCTAACATTAGAGATTTGATATGGCTCATCCATTAGCGAGATATTCAGATCATTTTAGGTAGGAGCATAGCGGAGATGAGCAAGTGCGCTCAGACGTTATTTCTCAAGAATGGCACAAGGTACCTGGTCATAAAGATTTCAGGACAAACACTTCAGCTAGAAAACAGCAACCGCTACCACATCTGGTGTTTGGATAAAATTCTCATCTATCAAAATGTACTCTATACGAAGACGGTAGATCTTTCTTCCTCATGGCTGTTTGCCTTAGTTTTTTTTTTAATTTTTTGCAATGATGAGAATCTCTACTCATAACAAATCTTTGTTGAGTGTTTGATCAACAGGACAACTGGAGGTCGCGCAGTTAAAGGCTTTGCTTTGATCCATGCCTGGCTTCACAGTTGCCAGTTTTTACTGAGTCGCCATTGCAGAATTTAGGTTTTGAGCCTCATGATGTCCTGAAAGTCTTAAGGTCAATTCTAGGAAATGGATTTGGAAAGCAAGTTAGCGTGTGTAACGATAGGGATCATGGGATTGTTAGAATATTCGACTCAGTGAAACATTGTGTTATAGCGAAATACGCCCTGGTGAAGGATCGTGTCACTTGACCTGGATATCCCGAGAAGTGGGGTTCTTTTTTCTTTTAAAATTATTTATTCTTTTTTCTTAAATTGGATAACTGGCATAAAGCAAGATGGTTATGTTTTTTTCTTCCCTCAGCCCATACCACCCAGTTCACTGAGATTGGCTGGACATATCTGAAACACGGTCACGGCGTGGGGACACTTCCACAAGGTGGAACCTATGTAGGTCTCACGAATCCAAAGAGAGATCAGCTGACCATTGTCATGGAAACCATGGTAAACAATACAAGTACCTTAGAAGAGGAGTAATAGATTTTTGATAATTATAAACCTTCACCTTGTTAGGCATCTAGGATTCAGGGCCGACAGAAGCACCAACTGCTAAGCTCAAACCTCATATGGCAAGACAGAAAAATGCAATTTTTGTAAATAGTGGCATTTATAATGACATCGGTCAGATTCCCTGATTGATCTCCATGACAGGATTTACATATGACGTGAGAGTTTGATCAAATATACCATATAATGTACTTAGCAAGCATCAAGTCTTGTGTATATCTTGTTTTCTTAGATCTTTTCTCTTACCAAGGAGACGGCACCTGATAGAAACCTTCAATAGCACATATCAATGTCTATGTCTCATGGTCAGAGATGCTGCGTCTAATGTCGGCACTCCGAACTCTGGCTTAGCCATGCACTACATTTGATCCGAAGAAATAATCTCTACATCTTACACACTTTTCACCTTACTCAGACTAAAAAAGAAAACAAATCATAGATAGGGCAGATTTTGTCACAAAGTTTTTAATTCGTTGCTTTCAACAACTATATCTTTTAAATTGACAAAAGTTAGTTAACTTTGATGACCTGTGGTCGAACCTAAGGAGAGCCCACAGACACCAGTAGATTTAGAATTATATGGAAACACATCATACTGTTGAACAAAACTATTTCAGTAATGAAATTATCTACCATTTCTGTTTTAGTTGCTCGCTGAGCCAATAATTAAAAATATTTCCAACTTTTTATTTTTATATCCACCACATTTTACCAACTACTGTCTAACATTGTTCAAATCAAAAGCAACTTTTGAAGGTGTAATAGATTTGATAGGGTGATCTGTTTGGCATTGTTTGTCTAGGGATACGAAAATATACACAGTCACTCGACTCGTCCACAGAAAAAACGCCTGAAGTCCGCTAGTAAAAATTGCAAATTGTTTAATCTAACCCAAGAGGTTGACTTTATAACCACTGTAGGTTGACTCCTAAAGTCACAGTAGGTCAACTGACTTGACACAAATTTGACTCTATTTTATACTATATCTCATCAAAACATCCAGAAAAGGAGTTACATAAATCAACGAGAATATTCTTGACACATGTGATGAGTAATGCGCTATAGAATAGCAACCAATCCGAACACAGGTAAACAAGGAGTGACGAGATCATTACTATGCTAGAACTAAGTCGAAGATTCCAGAAGAATCTATGCCATACAGGTGCGACCTTATAACCTTGAGCATCATATAATTCTTTCGTTCATATATAACAATTGTACAATTTTGTTTTTGTCACAGACATTTGAGCACTCCAAGTGTGTGTTGGATGCGAAGACTCCATTTAAAGTCAACCCCCAGAATGTAACACTGTCACTTGGAGGAAAATGGGTAAGGACTGTAAGTTGTAAGGTTAAGGCAGCAAGATATGATTGTATGATTGAATTTGCAGAGCACAGTCGACCATAAAAGGCTGTGTCAGGGCATAATTGGAATATCAGAGAAACGTCTCCACTTTTTCATTACAAGAAGTTGGTTGAGGCAGAAAAGGATGAATTAGTTCGATTAAGTCTTTAGATTTATAAAGCTTTGACTGGTTTGCAGCAACAGGTGATCGATGTGTGAATGAAAACTCTGAACTTTAACGGCGCTGTTCACGAATATATAATTTGATCAACGAGAGAGAGAGAGAGAGAGAGAGAGAGAGAGAGAGAGAGAGAGAGGGAGGGAGGGAGGGAGGGAGGGAGGGAGAGAGAGAGAGAGAGAGAGAGAGAGAGAGAGAGAGAGAGAGAGAGAGAGAGAGAGAGAGAGAGAGAGAGAGAGAGAGAGAGAGAAAAGGGGCTGCCATCTATTTAAATTTCTATCTCACGGTCATATTAGCTTTTTACGTCGTTGTTTCCTCATAACTATGAGACCACGAGAGAGACGTGTAGTTGCCCCACAATGAGATGTTTTCGTGTTTTAAACAATCTAGATGTCTTGTTTTCTACCCTTACAAATTTATTCGATTCAATCGGCTCCTAGCTATACCTTAGAAGGCTGCATCTAATGTATAAACTCATCTCAATGTTATTACTTTCGAATGTTTTATCCCGGCATATCTTTCATAGTCAGGTGTCCAAGAAATGAACATATGGTTTACTCAATTGGGCTTTGATGAGAAACCTAACATCTTCTTCGAAAAGAGATCTCCGTTGAAAGTAAGTCAACATAGTAAATTATACTGAAAATTTCATTTCGTCTTCGGTCATCTAGATTTATTATTTTGTCTCTTTTTACTCTGTACCTTCTTACAACAATTATTTACTATGAAAGGTTACTAATTTTTTTCCTTTATCTGTTACTGTCACTGCTCAAGAACCATAGCTCGATGTTACAATGACATGAATCTTAGTCTGTAGAGCTTTGTTTTCTTTTATTTATTAATAAAAACAAATTTAGTTTAGGGTTATTAGTAAACTTCAACAAGAATGTTTTCACTTTCTTTAACCTATTTGGAATCTTGAAAGAAACATCTAAGTTCAAAGCTAGTTCAAAACGCTTTGTTGAAGCTTTTTCAGCTTTCTTTTATTTTTAATTTTAAAAACTGTATTAGATTAATCATAAACTTTTCAACAAAAATATCAAAACTTATATTTGCATAAATTACAATCGTTACAGAGACAATCTTAAGATGAAATGCTTCAATTCAGAAAGACTTAAATCCAACCATACCCAACAATAGCAATATCGTCTACACATGCTCCATCAAAATTTGTGCGTCCCTTCAATACCATAAGCTATCCAATGATTAGAGAAAGAGAGCTTTTGAAAACTATACATTGCATGTATCAAAATCTTTGCAGTTCATAAAAGGAAAGGCCGAGGTGTTTCTGGATGTGAACCAAATCATAACATTGACGACGCTGGACACGGGCAACAAAGGGGCGTATCCTGCTCCACCACCTCACATAGAGTTTCCTTTGCCTTACTCTGACAGCTTCGATAGTGAGTTGAGTGAATAGTTTCAGATTTATTGCATGGATGGCGTCAGTGGTTTTGATGGTGACTGGAGAAAATAGTTTTTAAAGCGCTTGCATGGATGGTGTCAATGATTTTGGGGTAAACCTTCGGAGGCTAGACCAGATATTGATGCTAGAAGAATGAGCACCATGACACAATTTTCATGTGATGTATCGAAATAAGAAATTCCCTCTGGCTCATGTGAGTCTCTAGTCCTCAAGTTAATTTGTCGCTTTTTCAAAATAAACAGAATGCATAACTTTTTCATACACTAAGTTCATGAAACATATTGTTAAAGAGACCTGTTTTGCCTTTCCAAAACGAGACTTCCAAATTGAGGCTTTCTTTGTTTACAAAATCTAATAGAGTAGGATTGAAGTGTACTGAACAGCAATCAAGGTAAAACTGAGAGTCATTTGTTTCCAAATCATCTCTGTGTTTGTAATAATTAAAATTTGAGCCACTTTATAGGATAAACATGCGCACTATTTACTACTAAAGGTTATTCGCTGTTCTTAACTCTGCCAGGTTACAACCTTTACCAGGAGCCGTACTACCTGTCACAACAAATTGGATCTTTCGAAATCTTGGCTGAGGGGAAGAACGGCTTTGTGCGTCAAATGGTCACGCAGATGACCATTCCGTGGTGTAAACAGGCTGATGGTATCCAGAAAGCTTACAATGTGTTTGGTGATATAAAGTGGTAAGTTTTGATATGTAAATCATTTACGTCGGCCCTACATTAAAATGTAAAAATGTCACCAAACTGAGCATAAATTTGGCAAATTATTTCGATGGTACAATTATTCTGGGAACATATTTTAGTCATTATGTCAAGCTCAAAATTCTCACAAATATGAGCTTTAAGTTTCGACGTCATCAGTTTTTTTTTGCATTTTGGCTATTTTTGAATCCTTTCATGGTGTCCATATACTAAAGCAATTTAAAGATTTAACTTTCGAATGTATAGAAAGATAGTAATCTTTAAATTTACGAATACGTGAAATTATCATGTGCTCTGGGACAAATTGGATGGTTTCTTTGAAACTACTAAGAAAAAAAATTAAAACACATTTGTCATCTGATTAAATAAAATTTGAAGGTGGGTGTTTCTTTTTTTTCTTTTTCTTTTTTCTTTCTTTCTTGCTTTCCTTTCTTTCTTTCTTTCTTCTTTTTTTTTGGTGGGGGGGTAGGGGGGGGGGTGGGATTTCGAAATGAATGTTTAGTCTATGGAGTTAAATGGATTGTTATCAATTTGAAGTGAACATTCGGTTCTAATGTCCTTATTATGGAGGATTCAGTCTTGACTCAGAATTAAATTAAACCTAGAAAGAAGTTTCAGAGTTGTGTATTCTTCTAATGAACTACAATAATAATTATACTTACGCTGTGTTCTCAACCATTCAAAGTAGTATGCCGTACTTGGGACGCGGTGAGAGAAGAATTGTAAGAAATAATCAAAGTAAACAGATTGGGATCTAACGTAATGGTTAGCAGGGAGTCCCACATCAAAAGACTGAATCATGCATTCCATCCCCTTATACTGACAGGACTGACATCTCCGTGGAGTTTGACTTCCGGATCCCCTCTAAGAATGGATCCAGCGGTGTCTTTGTAGCAGCTCGGACTACCAAGGGGGGATGCTCTTCCGCGGAGACCTCAGGAATTTTCTTCCACGCTCTGCCACACAAATTTGTGCTTTCAACTGACATTCGTATGTACCTTATGTTTCCAGTAAGGCCTAAGGTTACACACTTCATTTATATTTACCTAACTCCTGTTATAGCTTCAAATTTGACCAATTTGCTCTCATTGTATTTGGTAGCAAAACTGATATCAAGTTATTGTTGGGAAACAGGAAATGAAAACTAGATGAGGTTTGAAAATTGTTTGAAGAATATGGCTTTGAGAAAAGATAAGTATCCAACAGAGCAAAATACGGTATGAATATTGTTGCCAAAGCACTGTGAACTTAGCAAGATTCATTCCGCTTTAAACTTTTAAGTATGATTTTATTGTTTATGGTGAATTTACAGTAAAACTGATTTGGTCAGTGAAACATAAAAAATAAACCAATCTAATATCGGATCCTTAATTAAGAGCAAAATGCTTTTTATTTTAAGATGGCTCTTTTCGTAACAATGAGAGTTAGCATATTATATATCTTTTTTTTTTTTAACAAAATCTCAATTTGCCCATGATTGTTAAACTGTGTTTCAATAAAATAGGCCAAAGCTATAGTAATCGCTACAATTTTTTTTCTGCTTGTTAAACAGAGAGACAGCATGTTGTGAAGTCAGGAGATCTGTCCTATGGCCCTGGTTCTTGGCACAATATCGCCCTCTCGGTGAAGGTGAGTCAGTGAGTGAGTTCAGTTATCGATTGTCATTTAAATTTGGATATTCTGCAAGTTGAAGCATCCTTGAGGATTAATAATTTACATTTGTTGGTTAAAAATAACAATAGTTAGAAATTATGGTGACTATAGAGAAGGTGTTAAAAGCCAGTCAAATAAAAATGCTGGAACAGAGATGTTTGTAATTAAAATAGACAGAACAGCAGGCAATGGTGGTGATATAAATGTCAGCAATAATTTTAAGACTTGTGCGACAACAAAATGGATAAAAAAGACTTTTTAGGATTAACGGATAATAAAAAAGTAGGCCATTAAAAGCAAATATAGAGTATATTAGATATTTATACATGTCTTCGCGCAGAGGGAGTAGCCGTTGGACCTTATTGATTCACTCCGCTTAGCTGTTCTAAGACCATAATTGTAATCTCTTACTGATAGTCATTTGCTATTGGATGTAAGAGACTTAGGCAAAGACATGGTGTGAGAATTATAACAAGAAGCGGGAGGCAGAAAAAAACACAGCTACAGAGCAGGGAAAAAGTGCCTGTCTCTCCTTAGAGCCACATCATGCTCATGATTGTTTACTTCCTTGTACTAAAGGCCTCTGATCCAAGGGTCGTGGTGGAGTGACGAGTAAAAGTTTTCCAAAAATTAAGGCCGGCTTCAAACACAAAAAAGAATGATCGTCGTAGTAATTAGAGAATAAAATAAATGTCTTTGGCAAGTTGTACTACAACTAGGCTACATGTTAAAGGTTAAAACAAAAAAGATTTAAAATTCACTCTATCTGTCCCTACAACCATGCCTGCAAAAGTTAGATTCGTAGCTTTCTTTCCTCACCATTTAAAATAAGAGTTTGAAATATCTTAAACCTTTTCGTTACCACCTTGTTTCGATACACCAGGGCAGCTTGGCCAAGCTAATTTTCGACCAGACCACAGTTTACTTCGGCTCCATCCCAACATGGCCGACAGCAGGCTGGGCCGCCCTGGGAACAGACAGTTATGGCTTGGCTGACTTCGATAATCTGAAAATAAACTCCTTAATGTAATGCTCAGAAGATTGTGATTGTGGGGTTAATAGACTCAAGAGGCAAGAAGATAAACAAAAAAAAGACCTATGAATTGCCTAAAATCACTAAGCAGGCACCCGCAATTACTTGTATTTTGACCAGATTCTCATCGTCTCCATTGATGTATTCAGTTTCTTCTTCATCCTCTTCCTCCTCATCTTCCTCATCAATGTAACCAGTTTCCTCCTCCTCCTCATCCTACCACCTCTCCATCTTCTCCATAAATATAATCAGTTTCTTAATCTTTATCTTCCTCATCATCATCCTACCCCCTTCCCATCTTCTCCATTAATATTATCAGTCTCTTCATCTTCATCTTCCTCATCATCATCCTAACACTTCCCCATCTTCTCCATTAATATAATCAGTTTCTTCATCGTCGTCCTCCTCATCATCCTACCCCATCCCCATCTTCTCCATTAATATAATAAATTTCTTTCCCTATCACGCTCCTCTTCATCATCATACCTCCTCTCCATCTTCTCCATTGATATAATCAGTTTCTTCTTGATCAACTTCCTCCTCATCATCATACCTCCTCCCCATCTTCTCCATTGATATAATCAGTTTCTTCTTGATCAACTTCCTCCTCATCATCCTACCCCCTCCCCATCTTCTCCATTGATATAATCAGTTTCTTCTTGATCATCCTACCCCCTCCCCATCTTCTCCATTAATATAATCAGTTTCTTCATCATCCTCCTGCTCTTATCTTCTCCATCAGTGAATACAATTTCTCTTACTATATGTTTGATTTAGACCATTATTATTGTAACATTATAATATTATTGTAATTTTATGTACATAATTGTTAGCCGGAAAGAAAAATCTAGAGTAAAGACAGAGAAAAAGAAAGTAACTAAGGTTTAACACTGCAGTTAAAAGGTCGCTTTATCTGCTTGACAACTGGATATTCTTAATTGTTCATCGTGGAACTGGTCCAAAACAACTAGACTTTTAATATATTGTATGTGATAGTGAATTAATTCAAACTTTATTGTCTATACTCTAAGATGATATATCTATAGTTGTGCAAACAAAAGATATAATTGTTGCTTGTTTCTGCCAAAAGGTTCTTATGTTATATTTTTCAGGCATAATATCATTAATTGCGTATCTTGCATATTATCTTTCAGTAGGTAACAAGAAAAGTCTTGTAAAAATTCCAAGCTATTTTTAGAACCTTTAAGCGATTCTGAATGAAAAAATAAATGAATGATTATGATTTACTGCGAAGAAACTTTTTGTCGTTACTCAAATATTTTCTACAAAGAGCGGATAAAGAGATTCTTCTATAAATAAATGTTCTGGGCTGTGTTGTTGAGAAACAAAGGAGAGCATGAAGATAGTTTCATTCAATTTTATTCAATACAATTATAAACTACACATTTATTTTGATGAAGATAAAAAATACATTTTACTTTGTAAAATAAAAAAGAGACAAAAATATGTAACAGTGTGCGAAACAAGACACTCGATCGTGCTCTATGTATCTTTGTAAATTTTCGGTTTTTGAAAATCAAGTAGGCTTTATTTATTTGGTTCTACGGTTAAAGCAAAAAGGAAATTGTAAATTAATTGTAAAATAAGTACAAGTTAAATCTTCCAAATCAACAGTGCACATACTAGTTTGCGAGTAGGTTCATCAACTTCCATGACATTCTTGTTTTTCATGATTTTTGCTGGTATACAAGGTGGTCTCTCCTACAGTAAAATCAGTGGAATTAAAAAATTGCCTCATAATTTTAGTAACACACAAATGTGTTCCAAATATTTTGAAAAAGGCCCAACCTTTTGCTCATCTCATTTGAATATATACAAAAAGTTGATAAATGTCCTCGTGATGTTTCATATATGAAATACTTTTTTTTTATAAACACCTGTTACTTCATATAATATTGCTTTCATTGTGTTTGTGAACTATTGTATGCATTCTTGATATGAATTAATTAAGTCTGGTTAAATAAATTAAATTTTAATATAAGATTTTTTAAAACAAATTAATACGAAAATGTTTTTGAACGAGATGCTAGCTGCAAAAATGCATAGGTGCTTAAAAAAGGAATTTTTTTAGTGTTTTAAATGTCTTATACTGACAGCTACTGACAACTACTGCCTTGAAATGTATATTTCAAGGCCAATGGCTCAGAAATTTGAATTATGACAAGTTTTGAAATCAATCGCACCCACACAAAGATTGCTTGGATAAGTTTAAGATAACAGGATTGCATGTCCTGATGCAATCAATCATCATCATTATCATCTCAATTTTCTACCATAATGCGTAATAAAAAGATAAAACATACATGGATCAAAATAAATATTACTTTTAAATTTGTCTTCAATTGAAAACCAACCTTGTTATCTCTTTTCTTTGGCATGGCAACATGCAGTCTGTTGGCCACACCTACCACCTTGTTGGTCTTCATTTTCTGATTCACTCGGTATGCTAAAAGTTTTTCACATGCCTGAAAAGGCTGAAGTCATGTTTAATGTTTTTCTCAATAGGCTCAAGCATGACAAAATGACAAAAATGATCATGTTTTGAAAACCCAGTTTGATAAAAGGTAAGCTCAGACACTGAGAACAAGGAAAAAAAATATCACAATCTGTTCAAATAAAGGAAACTTTGGTTAAAGGGTAAACTAAAAAAAAAAAAAAAATAAAAACCCTTGCTCGTGGTCATGTTTTTTTTTTTCATTTTAACTTTTTTTTATTCATTTGTTTTCTTTATATAAACAAAGCTAAATAAAAATAATATAGCATATTTGTTTCACAATTAATTTGAAAGGATCTCAAAAGGATATTTACAGGCTATATTATAGTTAAATGCTAAAATGATGTCAATGATCATAATTTAGCAACTAACAATTTGTAAATTAGAACAATTTATCAACAAAGTCAGAAAATGAGCAATCCTAGGTCATAGAATTAGAAACATGTGCCTCCAAATCTAAAGTTCATTTTAAATTTCTAGTTTCACATCAATTTAATGCACACTTGACTTGAGCCAAAGTTTTCACATATGTGTAAAAGATAGGTGATAAATAGCTTCTGTCTCTTCAGACCTAATTTCTACTTGTTATAACAATATGAAAACAAATTGGGACCCCTTAACAATTTAAAAAAAAAGATCTATGTCATCTAAAAGCTGTTTACAAATACAAAATTACTTGACAGAGAGATGTGCAATATTTTTCTCAGAGGTTTCTTTTTAATTTAAATTTAGAATTCAAAATGGTTCGCCTTTTTGGAGTCTGCTGCTTTTAATAAACCACATGATATTTGATGCTCCATTAGAACCTAGAACTAGATCAAGATTTAGAAATTATATTACAAAAATCATGATGTCGTTCTAAAGGAAACAACACTAAACAGACCTATCTAATTTTTTTAAGTGCAGCTCAATTATGGAAAGTTGTTCAAATCAATTATGATGATGTTTTCTAGCTTTGCACAACCCTACACTGATTTTCATTTTGCAAATGTATTTTCTCGAACTTAGCGACCTGAAATTTGAAGCAACTCTTAAAGTTAAGGTAATAAGTTCCTTATTGACCTCAGTCTTCACATTCATGACTCCATCCTCTGTCAGGGTGCTCATCTCAAGAACAGGCTCACCCTCGGCTTGAAACTCCTCAATGACTTTCTGGCATTTTAATAAAATAAGAACAACAATAAAGAAGAGACATGTGGAGGGAATAATCTGCCGTGAAATTTGGTATACCCAGTTGATCTGATACAAAACTTGTAGAATCAATTAAAGGTAGCGAAATGGTACCTCATCTGCTATCTATTGTATTTATAATCGTGTGACCCACATAAAGTGACTTGGTAGTGAAAGCATAGGGCAGAACCTCAACACCTGCGCGAGAAATCTTTTAACAAACAAGAAAAAAAATATGTAACAGACATGCGTTACAGAATTTTATCATATAAATTCATTCACAATTGAATGTGTGGTGAAAGTTTTAACCCCAAAAGAATAAATTTCTCATCATCCAGATTTTCACTTCCACTTTCTTTGAAGTTATGCTGATTATATACAAAAATGTTAAGCAACAGATTAAAAAAAAAAGAGAATAAAAATCATCCATCACTATTATTTGTTTCCTGTTGATTGTCTACTAAACCAGGGTGGGAAAAGATAAACGATGAGGGTTTGGTTACATTTATTACAAATTAAAAGTAATTTATTTTATGTGTGCGATGGAGATGTCGTTCTAGATCTGAATTTTAGTCTACCTTGAGTCAAAATGTACGCGGCCAAAATATTTCATATCTTGAAACTAGCAGTCTTGGACCAAAATTTTTCCGTATCAAAATCAAAATTTGTTCTAATATACAGTTGCCGTATAAGGCTTGTGAAATTCCTGAAATGATGTGGATACAAGTTTTATAAAATATTGAAATTAGTGTGCTATGCACATACTTTTTGTAGTGCTATATTATCTAAAGAAATATAAATGTCACGTTATTATTTGGTTGAGGACAACAAAGATGTGGTCAACAAACTTTTATTGGATAGTTATGATTTTATAAGGCACTCTCATACTTGAAAATTATGTCATTAAGTTTTTACATGAATAAGACAAATCATGACAGGTAGCTCACGGCTGTTAACGCTCAGGGCAGGAATTTAGTTTTGGGGACCGGCGAGAACCCCCCCCCCTTTATGCTTATGAGACGATTTTATCTTAAGGGGTGGCTGGCAGGCGTAGATTTATCACCTGCCGGTAATTTGATCTGACAGGCCGGGCCCGCGTTATCGGGGTCTGTGCCTATGCATCGCGGGCCCTGGCTTGTACAATAGAAATTGGTCGGAAATGCGCACATTCCATTAACTTAGTCACCAAATCCTAACTTTTAAGCATAGTCAAGTCTAATATCATGTAAAAGATCTTCTCTTGCACTACAAGACGGACTAAAATTCATTTTCACATCTCTTCATTTTGTGATTTTATTGATTACTTTCTGTGGTACGTGATTTTGTACAAAATTTTCTCTTAAATTTTAATTAATTTTCTATTTTTTTTTATATTAACACCCAGCGGTTGTTCTAAAAACAAATAGTGTCATTACTTTACTTAGGGTTTGATGACATGTGTGTGAAAATAACTAAACGGTCTCTCTGTTAGTTTTTATTTAATGATTTTTTTTTCTTGCTTGTGTCATTCAGTGTGTAGCCTGAAAAGATTCCTACCACGTACAGTTATACAAAAGAAAATAATATTCTGGCGATTCAACATATATTTAAAGATAACTAAAAGCTTAAAGTTATCATGTTGAACCGAGAGGAAAAAAAAACTGTTTCTATAAAACTCATAATTATTTTCATTGTTTTAAAAAACCTTAAAAAATGGAGCAGCATTCTACAGAGAGCCATAGACAAAAACTTAACGAACTGTGTAGATTGTGTGGCAATCGTGTTTTGACCAAGGCGGAGAAGGCGAAAAACAGGAAAAAACTTTTTTGTGGTGACTTTACTTCTGTCATTCTGATGATTTTTAATGTCTATGCACAAAGAGACAATGGTTTTCAACCCAAATTTTTTTGTTACAAATGAAAAAAAAAAAAAAAAAAAAGGGAAATTAAAAAAAAAAAACGGGGTAGTGAAGAAACGTTAGAAAATGCTCGGATGATTGCGGCCAAGGCAGAAAAAATGTGGGTTGAATGAGATATGAACGTGAGTGAAAGTGAGTGTGTCGTGTGTGTTCAATTTTATAATACAATTTAAACAGACAAACAACAGACGAGCTACACCAGCAAATGAGGAGTTAACAGACAACATAACATTAGATCTAGACCTGGAGAAACCAACCACAGAAACTACACCAACAGATGATAATTCAGCACACAACACAACACAAGACATTGATGGCGCCCTCATAAACACTGCACTATCTGACAATGATTTGACTGACAGCACAACACTGGACATTGATAGCTCAGCCACAAGCATTACACATAGCGGTAACATTGACCAGACTTCTGAAGTCAGTGAGTTCACGTCAGCAACACCTGCTCACACTGCGACCATGGAAAGAAACATATCAACACATAACCAAAACTGCAGCACTGTTAGTCAATCCACAACACAAACAACTCTACCACGACAAAAGCTAAAATTAGTAGAATGTGCCACATCTCCAATGTTCAATGATTTCAAAACAGATATCCATCTACAACTAACGAAACATCTTTTTTTATGAAACAACGAAATGCACAAACAATCAAAACATTATAGACAAAGCATTTATTCTTAAAACAAAACTAGAATGTATTATCGCTGCATTTTCGAGAGTCCACAAATTAGTTTCATACTGTGATCCAATCCACTCTAGCGACATACCACAAATACAGCAAGCAGTAGTAGATCATTATATGGCAGTTTACCGCAGACACTTTCCAGACAAAATTCTTCCAAAGCACCACGTTTTAGAGCATCATTGCATACCTTTTATACAAAGATATAGATTTGGTATGGGTTTACTGGGAGAACAGGGTGGAGAACTCTTACACGCAACAACAGGAAAAATACAAAAAAAAGAACCCAAGCTATGAAAGATGAAGCATGTCAACTACAAAGCACAATGAAGTCTCACCTTCTCCAAACATCGAAACATTTACAATCACGTATCCCACACACACACACACACACAAAAAGAAAGACAAACCTAAGCGAAAAACATTGATTTACCCAAACTTTCCCATAACATAGATACAGTTATATATATATATATATATATATATATATATATATATATATATATGAGAGAGAGAGAGGTGCACGAAGAGAGAGTTAAAAAAGAATATGATTACAATTAAGAAAGGAAGTAAATGTACCTGTGCGAAGAAGAAACTAAAGAGAGAGAGAGAGAGAGAGAGAGAGAGAGAGAGAGAGAGAGAGAGAGAGAGAGAGAGAGAGAGAGAGAGAGAGAGAGTCTGTGTGTGTGGAGGTATAAAATGATGAAAAAGGGAATTAGAGTGTGCGTTTGTGAAGTATTAAACGATAATAATTCTAAACTTCCATATATTTTTGTGATGTATCAACATTAAATTAGCTATAAGATGAACAGTTTCACTCATTACTTGAGTTGTACCTCTTGTTATCAATGTAGTGAATGTGATATTGGCAACATCTAAGTATAGACTAAGGCAGGAGGGCAGCAACATCTAGGGAGGGGGAACTGAAGTGAGAAAAGGTCATCTGATCAGGACAATATCTGGCTGGAAGTGGCGAGAGCAAGAGAGGAGGTAAGGAGGCTGCAAATCCTGGGAACAGAGAGTTGGTTTTGGATCTTGGCAAGCAGTGGACGTACGATTCCCACTGCTCCTGCCACAGCCAAGACAACCAACTTCAAGACAAGTTGAAGTCACAAAGGTGAGTATATTTTACTAGTTTACTTAGATCTAGATTTAGCTAAATATCTATAGTGAGAACACCATATCAGTAACTTTTCTTACCTGGATTTGGATAACATCGCATGCGGATTGGAAAATATATGAAATGATTCTTCAATCTTAATTCACCGCCCAACTTACTCAAAGCCCATCAAGATATTCACCCAGTACTAGATTCTAGTTAGAACCTTTTGTCTTTTCATTAATTCTTTTTCTGGAACTTTAACTCGTGGGCTGTTGAAGATATTCATTGTTTACTATTACCTTTCATTATGTGTGTCATCGTGACCTAATAAAAACCTGTATTAAAAAACCCTGTTAGTATTAAATTCTTTCAAAACCATTTTTTGAGACAGTTCAACATTCAATAATAATATAAATTATCCTTGTTATTAATATACATGTTCTTAAGGCTCTAGAATGTAATCTTATGGCTCAAATTGTATTTTTCCCGATAAGATTTGGTACAAAAAACATGATCACTGTAGATCTAAATTTAGCCGCGCCGAGGAGGCTGGGCGAACCAGGTCAAAAGTTCACAGGGGCAAGGCGGGTGTCACCTGAAAGGCCGGGCGAAAACTAAACGAGCGGTGGCAAACAGCCGTGAGCCAGCCTTGTGACACATTATCTTTATTGCAACTTGTAAATAATAAAAATAATATTAATGATGATCATGTAAATATTTGACTAGGAACTTGAGATTTTTAAGTCTCATAATTCATGCGATCTGATGTACCCAAAGTCATGAGTTGCCTTTTCAATCCTTTAGACTTCTCTGCCTTACTGATACTCAACTTGTTAAAACAAAGGAAGATTTGCAAACTTTTGGGAAGCTAGTGATGAGCAGTGTGCGTGTCTTAGAATCTATACCAGGCAGACTTTATGTTGTCTTACACCTCAGATAGAGCATGCTCTTTGCCTGACCATACACGATAGTTAGCATCCTGGCAACTCTGAATCAACGTGAAGTTTGAATTCCAATTTCAAATCATTTTCTTGTGATACACATATAAGTTACCCCCGTTATGGTATAGAAATTGGTATTGAATAAAGAAATTGTTATTGATAATGCCTGCAATTCTAAACAGACACAGATTAACTTTCTTATAAAGTTAAAAATAAAAAGAGTCACTCTCAGATTAAAGATTTTAATGTCTTAAAGTAGGGTAAAAGGAGTATTAAATTCATCACTATATTTCAGCTTGTCGTGAGAAATTTGACAGCTATATAATCAAGATTAATAAGAATACTTCCCGTTCCTCACAACACAACTAACTAGCCTCAATTTTAATGTTGCTTTAATTATTTCAAAACTTTGTTTACAACCTATCAAAACTAAAATCAAAACTTTCAAAGGTTGATACATGTACTTTGCTCTTCAGGCCACAGAGGTGCTGTAAAAGGTTACACATATATATATATATATATATATATATATATATATATATATATATATATATATATATATACACAAATATAAAACGTATCTGTAGATCCTATTCACTCATCTATGAGCTGCCGGGCTTTGTTAATCTCTCCAATAGCTAGTTTGTGGTGGTCTGGGTAGTACATCACATTCATCAAGGAAGCATAAAAAGGGGTGCAGATTCTGAAATGCAGTTGAGACAAAATAAGCTTTTCTTAGAAGAAAATCATCCACAGCACACTTTGAAACAAATTTTAAAGGCATAAAAACTACAACTCACCGTTAAGTTTTGCTGGCCATGCACCCATCCGCCTGATCTAAAGTAAATCCCATAAATTTGAACGAACTGACTGCCCATTTAAATAATATCTCAATATCTCCTGTGATAAAACTAAGTTGAATTCTTTCTCATTCATCATTCTTCTAAGGACTTGATACATCCAGATTGTTCTGCCATTTCTGACTGTATCTTCAACATGTTTAACTAAGGTCCTTGAATGCATCTTTAAACTTCTTTGTTTGGATACTTCTTAACATCATTAATGTGCACAGTTTAAAAAATCTAACTGATTCATCCTCTACTGATAGTTTACTAAGGACTATTCTAACAGTTGCTGTTTCTCCAAGTAAATAAAGGCAATGCAATGAGGCCTTTGACATCTATGACTGAGGCATTGAACATTCTGTAAGTTTTCTTGTCCTTCTTGTCCCAGATAGTTTTATCACTTTCCGAAATTCAATAATTCTTTTAAATAATTTAGGAGTATATCTGTACTAATGTTCTTTTAAAGAAATAAAAATTGACACATTAGATATTACTTTTATATTTATAATCATTATTCTAAGGAGCACTTTGAAATTGTGACTGAGGAAGGCATGCTGTTTTTTGTAGTATCGTACGATGAAGTTTATAGCTTCTTGTGCAATAAAATAAAGATGGATATTGTATGTAACTGAGAAGGTAATGATAAGGTGAAAAACATTAAACTCAGGGGTATTTTTTTCAATTGCAATATAGAGAATCATAATAGCCTAATGATATATGTGATTGTTACTGCTTACTTTTCACTGTTTAAAACACTTTACTCTAGCTGTGCATGTTCTTATCACCTTTCTTTGTTTTTCATCAAGAATAGATGATGCAACTGCCTTTCTTCGATATTTTGTATGTTTGAAATAAATGCAAGATTGAAAAAGGACAACGCCTTCTTCATTTATAAAGGTAGAAATAGGTCTACTTTATGCTTTGTAGATTATGACACTGCCATAAAAGCTTTAGGACTAAACTTTAAGTCATTGGTCTAAAATGAATGTAGATCAGTAAAGCTACATATATCATTAGTATGTTTCAAGATTATACGATGTATTTAATTTTTTCCTTCAACTTGCTACAGTAAATATTTAAAGCAGAGAATGAGGCATTTAATATACTTGCTGCAACAATAGGGAATTCTGAGATATTAAGGGAAAGTTTACCATGAAAAGTTTGCTTCTTCAGTTCCTTTCTTAGTTCAGCTGGCATTTTGACTGTATGAAGCTGGTTGCAATTGTATTGAAAAGCCTGGAATCATGGAAAATAGTTTTTATTGCTTCAAAACTTTTGTTTCCCCGAACTTGCTTGACACATATTCCCCAAGCAAGAATGCATTCACCGGATAATGAAAATGAAGATGAATTGGTGCCAGCTATGTTTCTTCCAGAAGAATCTTCTTTCAAATGAAAATTTCTCTTTACATTCTGCCCCATCTCTTTCAAAGAAAAAAAAAATATCTTGCAGTTAACGCCTTCCCCTTTTTAACTTACCACATGTTCGTTTGCATACATTGTTATTCTACCATATGCTTTATGACTATTTCCTCCGTTTACAGGACTGTTTTGTAACGGACAAGAAGCATACTCCGTTACTGAATCCTCAGATACACAGACCCATCCTGAAGCCTCAAATGACCTCTGTGTCATAGCTCCACACTTCCTAACCTGTATTTTCACGGCAATCTTTTCCTGAATCAAAATGTAATCCAAAACTTGCTGCTTTCTCAGAGCTTCTGGCAAACCTCTCAGTGAGAAGTTCCTCACATCAACCGTTTAAGAGCCATACAAATTTCTACATGTTTCTAAAATCTTTTTAAGGGATTCAGCATGGTCATAATCTGATTTTTTTTTTCAATTTCAAAATAATTGAGCAAAAACCATTTGAAAAAAAAAATAAAATGATTGCAGAAAGGCTGAACTGTTTCTAAAACCAATTGATATTGATTTTGTATAAACATAACTCCAAGAAGATTCTCTAGAGCTCTGATACATAATTATTGAAAGCATTGGTCTTCACAAATAAAAGAATCAATAAAACAAAAACAGTTCAGTTAAAATTTCTGACATAAGAATATTTGTGATTAAGAGCAGAGTTGAAAGAAAAAGCTTTCCTTCAGAGAAATGCTTCAGTTATCACGGAAAGAAAGAGTTGCATGAAAAATTATTTAAATACTGCAGAGGCAAATATATATTTAAAGTGTAGATAAAACAAAACAAAAACAATTTACAAATTAAATCACTTTAATCCTCACAACAAAAAAAGGCAACCAAAACATTCCAATGAAACTAAACTTCGACTGTGCTTGTGGAAATAGCATTCAAACAACTGAACACATCCTTAAAGAAATGTTCAATCTACTCAGAACTAAGACCACAGACCTGTCCACAACCCACACCTTCCTTGAGAAACTCAATTGCATTGCACAAAACCTGCTCATGAGGTTAAAGTTTATCAAAGCCACTGGAGTCCAGAGTTGACAGGCTGCTAATGCCATGGGAATATTTTTGTTTTGGAAAGACATTTTCAAAATATCATTTAAATAGCTGCAATACTTAGTTGATAATGATTACCCAAAGAAAAAAAAATGTTCAGTGCACGAAATTTACTTCACTTTACCATTCATATACTCGTCTTCAGAATGACTTCCATCTTGGCTCTCTGTAAAGAAAAAAAAAAAGAAAAGAACCAGCAAATGTAGCACTACCTATAAACAATGAGGTGCAAAGACTGAAACTGCAGTTAAGTGAAAATTCTTTCAACTAAATTTAATAATTGAAATTTGAAAGAAAAAATTCTTTAGCTTCATAAAATGTAATCTGAAATAAAAGATAAACTAAAGTTTTTAAAACTACATTAAATTCTATGAAAATTTATTACCAAAAGTCACAAAAAGACTGAAAAAAAAACAAAAAAAAACTTAAACAGGTGCAGAAATAAACCTAGTAGTAGTAATAGTAGTAGTAGTAGTAGTAGTAGCAGCAGCAGCAGCAGCAGCAGCAGCAGCAGCAGCAGCAGCAGCAGCAGCAGCAGTGACAAGTAAAAGAAGAATGGAATTTTTTTTTATTTATAGTAAGAAATATGCTGTCGTCCGTATCTTTAGAGTAGAGTGTTGGTTCATCAGGACTTGTTAATACATATAAGAGTTCTTAAAACGCAGTGATGTTGGAGATACATGTACACTTTTTCTCAAGTGTTTTCGTGCACTCATGTGCAAGGACAAGGTCAAAGCATGAATCTTTAATTTTTATCTTTTTGACTTTTGCATCTGAACTGAACCAAAATTTCATTCCATTTTTTAAAGTAATAATATTGGTGTGGTTCACGCTGTGTTCCCTTGGAATAGTGTTTGTGAGGAAGTTGTGTATAAAAATAATAATTTATCACAGACAATTCTGTTGATCAGGAATATACTTGAATCTGTGCTTCGACTTAGGCTTTCCATGTCCCAATATGACCTAGAAGCTGACATTTTTTTACTTAAAATTCCTTTACGCAGATTCTTTACGTTGTTTCATGTATGAATCAAAGATCGAGGAAACCCTGTAGGGAAAGATAGGCGAGTCTCTTCACATCAATGCCTGTATAGTTGGACGTCTCAACTAAGGACAACACGAGACTGACTTCACACTTTAGATTATGGATTTGATATAACAGTGTTAGGTAGGCTGATGTCATAAAGATACATGTATTCCTTTAAAGAACCTATGGTGCGTATCCCGAAACCGAGCAGAAGTGTAAAAATTGTCCTTTTGACATAACATATTTCCGGTTTTAATGGAACAGACTATTATTGTAGTAATTTAAAAAGAAAAAAAAAAAAAACAGGAACAAATATAGGTCCGTTTTTTGTGCTTGTTTCACTCTTTTTATTTATTTTTATTGACATAAACTGTTTTTCTTTTGTACTTTCATCTCATACAAAAAATAGTTAAAAATTATATTAAATATAGGGCTGCTTTTCATGATTCGCTGAAAAGGGAGTAATAATATGAGGTCATGATGTTTCAAACTACCCGATAGGCTCAGCGGCCAAGCTTCATTACTTCACAACCACCGGAATTGTTCTAATCTGAGTTATTATAAATTTTTGTCTGCTTCTTGTTTGATGTAGCCCTCCACAGCTCGATGATATCAGGCCTTTCTGCAAATCAAACTTAAGTCCCCGTCTGGCAGAGCAGGAAGGAAAAGATGAGCCACTTAGCTCACCTACGGGTAGAGTGGGGTTCGAAATTCACGGAGAAGGTCCCTGAAGATATCAGGGCGGACGCTCTAACTACACAGCAATCGGCGGTCCTGAGCTGTATACCGGTCTATTAATACTCTTGGTAAACTACAGTAGAGAAGACGATTGAGAAAAATTCTATCAGCTGACCACTGTAAATAGACCATAGCCCAATGATCATACCCCACTATCATTTCAACCAGTTATGATGTTTTAAAAAAAAACGATAAAAAATAATTGGATCTTGGATAAAAAAAAAATCTCAATTACGGTTCTTGAACTTTGCTCTTTTTCAAGAGGCCACTCTCTTTTCCTATTCTCAATTTTATTAGCTGATAATTATTAAGTGAAAGTTACCCCATGATCATATCCCATTATCTTTTGAACCAGTTTTCAAATCGAAAAGATACATGTAAAAAATAATTGGATCTTAGTTTAGAAAAAAAAAAAACCCTACCTATTTTTACGCTTCTTGAACTTTGCACTCTATCAACAGGCCGGTCTTTTCTTCTAATCTTCCCTAAACAATTATTTTCTTTATAAGTTCGTCTTTGCGTTTAATCAGTTTCGGTTTGACATTTACCAAGACCCTGTGTGCGATAATAGAACGTTTGGCTGCTTAATCATCCTCTTAAGATACAATCTCCCTCGAATAAGTCAGTCACATGAAAAGCCTTGTGATTCATCACATCATGTTTTCTGTGGTATTCTTGAGGAAGCTTTACAACAGCTGTACACTATTGTCAGGTAGATCAATTGTTATGTAGAAATTATCTTTCATGCGTAAGTTTACCGTTCCTTACAAAACAATGCAGAGTGTAACCTTTATCAGCTGCCGGCCTGAAAAGTGATTTTTATCAGCTCTCCGTTGTGCACAAGCCGGTAGACACACCCACCAAAACTTTTAGCGCGGTGCGGTTTATAAATCGGCAGGCCGTACCCTGGCCCCAAATCTTCTCTGAAGGACTTGGACAGAGAGACTCATCAAGGCTACATCACATTCAAACTATTTTGACATTGATAACAAACGCCGAGATTAGACAGGATTGTGTACAAGCTGTGCTCGGTCATGAGTGAATCTCCCGGCCTTAATTAACTTTAAGACTGCCTTCCATGCAATCCATTTTATTGTAAATACAGTGTTCATGACATTCTATGCTTCGTTGAAATAATTATAAAACAGCAACCGCAAGTGAACTTTTTAAAAGTCAGTGTTCAAAATGGCCAAAGCAATGTTCGGATTTTTAACGGTTTTGTTTATTCACTGGACATGCGCGGACATAGTTTTTGATGATGCTAGCGGCTATGGTCGGCGCTTTGACGGCATTGGAGGCCTAAGTGGAGGAGGGGTAAGTGTTTCTTTTCTTTTTTTTTTTTTTACTAATTCTTTATATCCGTTGATTGATCATCACATTTTTGTTTTTACTAATTCTTTATGTCCGTTGATTTATCATCACATTTTTGTTTTTACTAATATTATTCTTTATATCCGTTGATTGATCATCACGGTTTTTTTTATTTACTAATTCTTTACATCCGTTGATTGATCATCACGTTTTTTTTTTATTTACTAATTCTTTACATCCGTTGATTGATCATCACGGTTTTTTTTATTTACTAATTCTTTACATCCGTTGATTGATCATCACGTTTTTTTTTTATTTACTAATTCTTTACATCCGTTGATTGATCATCACGTGTTTTTTTTTCTAATTCTTTACATCCGTTGATTGATCATCACGTTTTTTTTTTTTCTAATTCTTTATATCCGTTGATTGATCATCACGTTTTTTTATTTACTAATTCTTTATATCCGTTGATTTATCATCACATTTTTGTTTTTACTAATTCTTTATGTCCGTTGATTTATCATCACATTTTTGTTTTTACTAATTCTTTATGTCCGTTGATTGATCATCACGTTTTTTTGTTTTACTAATTCTTTATATTCGTTGATTGATCATTACGTTTTTTTTTGTTTTTTTTCTAATTCTTTATATCCGTCGATTGATCACGTTTTTTTTTTTTTTTTTTTTTTTTTTTACTAATTCTTTATATCCGTTGATTGATCATCACATTTTTGTTTTTACTAATTCTTTACATCCGTTGATTGATCATCACGTTTTTTTTTTTTTTCTAATTCTTTATATCCGTTGATTGATCATCACGTTTTTTTATTTACTAATTCTTTATATCCGTTGATTGATCATCACATTTTTGTTTTTACTAATTCTTTATGTCCGTTGATTTATCATCACGTTTTTTATTCACTAATTCTTTATAATCGTTGATTGATCATCACGTTTTTTTTTTTTTACTAATTCTTTATATCCGTTGATTGATCATCACGGTTTTTTTTATTTACTAATTCTTTAAATCCGTTGATTGATCATCACGTTTTTTTTATTTACTAATTCTTTACATCCGTTGATTGATCATCACGTTTTTTTTATTTACTAATTCTTTATATCCGTTGATTGATCATCACGTTTTTTTTATTTACTAATTCTTTATATCCGTTGATTGATCATCACGTTTTTTTTATTTACTAATTCTTTATATCCGTTGATTGATCATCACGTTTTTTTTATTTACTAATTCTTTATATCCGTTGATTGATCATCACGTTTTTTTTATTTACTAATTCTTTACATCCGTTGATTGATCATCACGTTTTTTTTATTTACTAATTCTTTATATCCTTTGATTGACCATCACATTATTTTTATTTACTAATTCTTTATATCCGTTGATTGATCATCACGTTTTTTTTATTTACTAATTCTTTACATCCGTTGATTGATCATCACATTTTTGTTTTTACTAATTCTTTATATCCGTTGATTGATCATCACGTTTTTTTGTTTTACTAATTCTTTATATTCGTTGATTGATCATTACGTTTTTTTTTTTTTTTTTTTTTCTAATTCTTTATATCCGTCGATTGATCACGTTTATTTATTTATTTTTTTTTTTTTTACTAATTCTTTATATCCGTTGATTGATCATCACATTTTTTTTTTTTTCTAATTCTTTATATCCGTTGATTGATCATCACGTTTTTTTTTTTTTCTAATTCTTTATATCCGTTGATTGATCATCACGTTTTTTTATTTACTAATTCTTTATATCCGTTGATTGATCATCACATTTATGTTTTTACTAATTCTTTACATCCGTTGATTGATCATCACGTTTTTTTTTTTTTCTAATTCTTTATATCCGTTGATTGATCATCACGTTTTTTTATTTACTAATTCTTTATATCCGTTGATTGATCATCACATTTTTGTTTTTACTAATTCTTTATGTCCGTTGATTTATCATCACGTTTTTTATTCACTAATTCTTTATAATCGTTGATTGATCATCACGTTTTTTTTTTTTTACTAATTCTTTATATCCGTTGATTGATCATCACGTTTTTTTTATTTAGTAATTCTTTATATCCGTTGATTGATCATCACGTTTTTTTTATTTACTAATTCTTTACATCCGTTGATTGATCATCACGTTTTTTTTTATTTACTAATTCTTTACATCCGTTGATTGATCATCACGTTTTTTTTATTTACTAATTCTTTATATCCGTTGATTGATCATCACGTTTTTTTTATTTACTAATTCTTTACATCCGTTGATTGATCATCACGTTTTTTTAAATTTACTAATTCTTTATAGCCGTTGATTGATCATCACGTTTTTATTATTTACTAATTCTTTATATCCGTTGATTGATCATCACGTTTTTTTTATTTACTAATTCTATACATCCGTTGATTGATCATCACGTTTTTTTTATTTACTAATTCTTTACATCCGTTGATTGACCATCACGTTTTTTTTATTTACTAATTCTTTATATCCGTTGATTGATCATCACGGTTTTTTTTATTTACTTATTCTTTATATCCGTTGATTGATCATCACGTTTTTTTATTTACTAATTCTTTATATCCGTTGATTGATCATCACGTTTTTTTTATTTACTAATTCTTTATATCCGTTGATTGATCATCACGTTTTTTTTATTTACTAATTCTTTATATCCGTTGATTGATCATCACGTTTTTTTTATTCACTAATTCTTTATATCCGTTGATTGATCATCACGTTTTTTTTATTTACTAATTCTTTATATCCGTTGATTGATCATCACGTTTTTTATTCACTAATTCTTTATATCCGTTGAGTGATCATCACATTATTTTTATTCACTAATTCTTTATATCCGTTAATTGATCATCACGTTTTTTTTTTATTTACTAATTCTTTGTAGCCGTTGATTGATCATCACGTTTTTTTTATTTACAAATTCTTCATATCCGTTAATTGATCATCACGTTTTTTTTTATTTACTAATTCTTTACATCCGTTGATTGATCATCACGTTTTTTTTATTTACTAATTCTTCATATCCGTTGATTGACCATCACGTTTTTTTATTCACTAATTCTTTATATCCGTTGATTGATCATCACATTATTTTTATTTACTAATTCTTTATATCCGTTGATTGATCATCACATTTTTTTTATTTACTAATTCTTTATATCTTTTTCTACTTTGTGCCCGTACTTATTGTAGAACGAATCTGAAAGTATTAATCTAAATACTCAAGTACTTCTCAATGGACGAGTATCGTTCTTGTCATTGAGCCTGAATGGGAGATTCAATTACGAAACAGAGAAAAAAAAATAAAATAATCGATTGTTTTATGTTGAGAACACTGTGTACCTTTTCATGTAGTATGACTTTATACACTGTTGTGGGTTAATTATTCTTGATGCGACAAAAACTGATGACGTCGATCACACGCAGTTCTTAGATTCTCTTACTTTCACTTTCAGTCTCTAAGGACGCACAAATTTTTTTGCTGGACATAAATTTCATACGTTTCTTTATGAGCTATATATAGAAGTGAAATGCAAAGAGTGATAATTAGATGAGAGAGTATGTCTTGTGATAAGCTTTCAATATCATTCTTTACTACATAAAGACATGTGACCTGATACCTACCATTTACTAGACATTTCACGTACTCTATACTCTTGCTCATGAATTGGTAACTCTTTCCTTTTCGTTTTCTCTCTGTCTCTCTGTGTTTGTCACCCTCTCTTTCCCTCTCTGACTTTACTCTCTTAATCTCTCTCTTTCTGTTTATCTCTTTGACTCTTGACACTCTCTCCTCTATACTTTTCGATTCTCTCTCGTTCTGTCTATCTCTTTCTGAGTCTCTTCTTCTTCTACTTCTTCTTCTTCTTCTTCTTCTTCTTCTTCTTCTTCTTCTTCTTCTTCTTCTTCTTCTTCTTCTTCTTCTTCTTCTTCTTCTTCTTCTTCTCTCTCTCTCTCTCTCTCGGTATTCTCTGCATCTTTCTCGTTCTTTCTTCTAAACTTTGAGTCTCTCTCTCTCTCTCTCTCTCTCTCTCTCTCTCTCTCTCTCTCTCTCTCTCTCTCTCTCTCTCTCTCTCTCTCTCTCTCGTTCGCTCTCTATCTCCCCCTCTCGCTCTGTACTGTATGTATCTCTCTCATTCTATCTTCCTCTTTCTGAGTCTCCCAATCTGACTCTCGACACAATCTCTCTATCTCTGTATCTGATTCAAACAAAAATTTAAGAAGGGTTCTGTATTACAAATTAATTGGTCTCAGATTTCCAAAACATTTCTTTCGCCTCATGCTCAGTCTATATAATCCAATCTTTCAATTACATACAGCAGACATACACTTCTCAGGAAGTTTAACATAACCTGCACATCCAGGCATCATGAAGAAATGCATAGTGCGTTTTCAATTATTTCACTTTAAAAGAAACACGCTTCCTTAATATTTAATTGTTTGGTTAGTTTGCCAAGTATATCTGTGCGTTTTCAAGACCACAAGTTTTATTTGCATTTCAAAGGAATACTATGAAACACCACATGAGTGTATTTTGAGACCTGTCGTTGGACGATGTGGTAGCTATTATAATCTGCGACAGAATTTTTCTGTGTTTCTGTCGAGAGGTTTCCTTACGTGATCGCCGACATCAGATGATAAAGGGCCAACAATATTTTAGTCAAATTTATATTTGATGTAGTTTTCTGACATACCATCCCATTTTTACAAAAAATCTTCAATTATAGAATTATGTGAATCTGAGGGAAACGAAACAACGACCAAGACTGTAAGTTAAAATATAATCAGAAAATGAACGTTTATTTCAATTGCATCAAAAAAAGTGAGACTAAATTCAACAAAAAGCATTCGGGACTTACATGGAGCCTGTGATTTAAGAAAATGATTTTTTTTCGCTTCATTTTTCAATTCTTTAAGTAAGATAAATGACAAAACTCGCCTTGGGATTACATTGTATAATATAGGAAGTCGTTGGAATCTATACTCTATCAGCCATAGAGCTTTATCTTAACAACTTTTTATTTCCAACAAGAAAGGGATAAAACTTTTTGCTCCCGCCCCCATATAGCCACCACTCAATATATAACAGTGGCCTCCACATTAATCAGTCAGAAACGCATTCATTATCAAAAACGTCGTAATACTGCTAGTTCAAGTTAAACAATAAACTAATAAATAATGAAATAAATACGCAAAAAGACACAGAAAAGAAAATAAAAGAAACGAAAATTTCTTTATCTCATCATGCTCTGTCCAACAAAAAAATTGGTACTAAGCTAACATGTAGAACAAATTGCATAATTTTAATTCATTTTCCCCAGGCAACGTCCAAACTTTTGATCACTTACCCTGAAAAACAGAGGAGCGAGATTCTCGATTTTCTGTTTAAGGTAAGTTATATATTTGGTATAATTATCTACCCGGAGATGAACTAATACATGTTTAACATTTTAAAAAGTCTAACCCAGTACAACTGCTGAAGATGGTTGTTAATTTTTAATATTGGTCGTGGCGACAGGGAAAAAAGCAGGAGATCTTTATGATTCTTGTAAACCCAGCTATTGTAATGTTGAAATATATACAAATCGAAAATTAACACGTTAACTATCGAAACAAAATATGATTATCATTAAATTTCAGAAAAGTGTGTTTATGTTATAAAAGGTAACTTTGATTTCTTTCTCCTCTATCTCTTCCAAGACAACTCAATGTCCAGTGGTGAAGTTTACTGAATTTTGATCTGCCAAGATTAGTATCCCACGAGGTACAAGAAATAAGAAAAGTTAGGGATTTTGGCTTAAAATGCTCTAAACAGTTCGTTATATTTTTATTGTAATTCATTCATTAATTTTATTCGTCCAATTTATATGGTGAACCAAATAACATTTTGAAGACTGTTCTCAGAGATTTACTATTTTCAAAGTAGATGACGCGTTTGAAACAATGTATTGTTAAAAAAACAAAAACATGTTCTTTGACTTTAATAGAGTGAAAAGGTCAAGAATTAAAAGAATCAAATAAAATTTCACCTATTCCACGGACAAGACAAAAGTGTCAAAGAAAACATGCCGATGCAGAGGTCATTAATTTGATTGGTCATTGATTGGTCATTGATTGGTCATTGCCTTTCCTTCTAAAACAGCGGCTACGTGTGTAAACACCACTTTTGCTCCTTTTGCACGCGTTTCGTACTTCTGTAATGTTTTATATCTAAAATATCGAACAGATCCACTTATTGCCAAAAAAAAGTAGAAAAGTTTAAGTTAAGCCATGTTATTAACTTGCATGCCACTCTTAATTTGTCTCGCCTGAGTTATACAGATTGTAACTAGATCCAGAAAATTTACAACTCGATACATTTTTAAAAATCCGTTTATTAATTTGTTTCTTTTTGTAATACGTCTAAGGAGTTGCACATTTTTATATAATATTGGAGAGTACTTTTCCACCACATCATATCGAGCACTACATTGTATAAAGGGTCATCAGCACCACATTATTGGAGTCGGTGGGGGAATTTTACAACTCTACAACGAATGGATCTGGAGAAGATAATTATATCTTTTATCGTTGTAAAATTTGCTGTTTTTTTCATTGCAGTAGCCTTCCCCACCTGTGCATTACTGTTAATTATGCTTTTCTTCAGTGCGGTTGTATAACTCTCAAGATATGTCTGTTATTTTTATGAAGTTTGCATACCTTTAACGTCGTTGTGTTCCCCACCTGATCGTTTGAACGGGCAATCGTGCTTGAATGCACATAAAGATCTTGAAGTTTTTGTACAGATAAATGTTGGAGTGTAGGAAGAAAATGATGTGTAGCCATGTCTTTTGATTTCTGCCTCCCGCGCACACCCTTTTCACCCCTCTCTCAACTTTTCTCGCTCCACCTCTGTCTGTCTGTCTGTCTGTCTCTGTCTCTGTCTCCTTCTCTCTCTGTCTCTCTGTCTCTCTCTTTCCCTTTCTCTCTCTCTCTCCTAAGAGAGATAAGATAAAGGACATAAATATGTTAGGATAACGAAAAATGTATTACTCTAAAAAAAATTGTATAGTAGAAAAACATTCAGCGTGTTCAAATCCATTCCAATTAATTTCTTTCTCAGCCCAACTTCGGAGCTTCCCTTCAAATCTTGAAAGTAGAAATTGGTGGCGACATCCAAAGCACTGGTGAGTCTTGATTTCATGTTGCCAATTTTTTTTTCTTCATAAAAATGGATTATTTATTTTACCGTTGATTCATATTATTTGCGATGCTTAATAAAATCACTTTGTTCATTTTCAAGACAGTCATATATATCGTCAATTGATTGTATCCTTTACATTATTAGAGATTGTCGGGCCTTCACTAGGTCTAGATTCGAGATCTTTGAGGAAGTTTCATCCCCAACATGGCCTTCTTGAGCGTGGTGCAATGACGAAGTACATAAAAATCTTCTACGGTCTATCTCTCCTGAAAACGTCAATGTTCCTTAGACGCAGTACACAATCATAAAGTAAACTTTGATTTGTTAAAATCTGAAGAGCAACGTACTCCCCTGGATTAGTTTATCAATTTAGCTTGTCAATATCGATAAACAGATTCAAGATTTGAACTAAATTTGAATAGACCTCTGATAACTGCACTGTGATATTTAAAGAAGTCATTATCATAATTATAAGGCTTAACCTTTGTGTGAGGAATAGGGGATCTGCAGTCATCCTTCTCAGCAGAAATCAATGTGTTTGGATTAATCTCGGCTCAGTACACAACAAACAGAACTAAAATTGTCCGTGCGATTTCGTATGATACTTGCTAGGTTTCTTTTTAATCCACAATGAATTATAGAAAAGAATCTTCCAAACACGTCAAAGATTTCACCTTTAATTATTTCTTATGAATCTATTAAGTATGATTACACTGTCGTTATTTGGTCTCCCGCCCCCCCCCCCCCCCCTCTCTCTCTCTCTCTCTTCTTATTAGTGTCACATCTGTATCTATTCTTACATCACAATGCAATAATCTCTTTACTAATTGGAATTTATCCATCTAAGAATTTCTTTAACGGCATAGTGAATAAAATATCAAATTTATTTTACAAACAAGGATAATTAACGCCAACATTGTGACTTTCGACCATTTAAATTTCCATAGAATCTAAGTGAAAGTATGTGATTTTTTCTCATAGATGGCACCGAAGCCTCCCACATGCACTACAGCTGGGAGGAGAACTATGAACGTGGCTATGAGTGGTGGCTCATGAAGGAGGCCAAAAAGGTAAAAGGTTCAAACATCACAAATCAGCAACTCCGAGGATTGTAGGATAACATCTTTTTTTCATGAACTCGTTTGCGGCATTAAAAAAAAAAAAAAAAAAAAAATATATATATATATATATATATATATATATATATATATATATATATATTGCAATCTGTCATAATTTTAAAGATGATAAAGAGGACTTATTTACTTTTTAAGAACTATTTCTTTAAAGTTTTGAAATCCAGTAAGCTTGAGCGTTTTATAACGTGAGAATACAACAAGCCTTGGAGTTTTTTTTTTTGTTTTTTTTTTTTTTAATTTAAATCAGTTCATTACAGTGCAGTACAGCCTGCAACAATCTTTGGCATCATGAGCATTTTTTTAGCTGGTTGTATCAAATTTATATTAAAACCACCAGCTCTTTTCCTGGAAACTAATTGTCACCTTTAGGCATGGCTTAGTTAAGGTTCCACCTGGAACTCGAAGGTATTAGACTGGTTTTTCAAACGACACACGTTTACTTATTTATTTTTAATGGCTATAGAACTATTTTTTCCCTCTCACAAAACAGTTTGCTCTTTGATTGTAAGTCTTGAATGAGAAGTATTTTTAAAGTAGGCCTAACGCAAAGCTTTATTATCAGTTAATAATTAAAAGCATGAAAAAAAAAATAAAAATAAAATTAATATATATATATATATATATATATATATATATATATATATATATAAAGTCAGGGGTAAGTGGCACTGACGAATTGCCTTGCTGTCGGACTCAACAATATTTAGACTTTATTTTACTCTCGACACATGACAGATCTTTTGGAAACGCTTACATAATAAAATAATAATTCAACACGAATATAATAATTTAATAATTATAAAAAAAATCAATGACCAATGCTGTCACTTAGTCACTATTTTTCAATCTATTGACTTACTTAATTTTTATTTTTATGGTAGTTCTCATGTGCGTCATAGCCAAGACTGAGATAAAAAAAATTTATGGCGACTTTAAACAATAAAAATGTGGAGGCGTGTCTTGACTAGGAGAAAGAAAAGTGCTGTACGTAACATTGCCGCTTCCATGACCTTGGCATTGATTCACAGTATCCTTCTTCAAAAGATGATTTACATTAATTTTTTTTTCAACTGGCAACAAACCAAAGTAATTTACTTTACTCAAACTCTTCATTCAATGAAAAGAAGAGCTGATTCAGAATGAGATTAGAATTTTAGAAAAGCCAATCAATCAAGAAAGTTGACATCTCGAAATAATTATGTTTAAGTGCTCATATAATTTTATGTTAAAAGATTTGTTGGACAGATTATCACAGAGGAAGTTTCATTATAATCCATAAAATTGTAAAGCCTCGCCATGTGGGTTACTAATGAGTTAGTTATCTCTGTAATGTGACTGATTCAAATGTGTAGAATCTGTAAAGTAGTAATATTAGCATGCGATTCATTTGGATTGTAATAATATGGAGAGATTTTGTTGCCTCAGAGAAATCCAAGCATCAAACTGTATGGCCTGCCCTGGGGCTTCCCTGGCTGGGTAGGGGAAGGATCGGGCAGTCCTTACCACAATGTGTTCAAAACTGCAGACTACATCGTGCGCTGGGTCAATGGAGCCAAGAAAACTCACAATCTCACGATTGATTACATTGGGGTGAGTTGTCTTTTGGGGGGAAGTTTTGGTAAGAATTTTGTCTGGTACTTAAAATTTTGATCGGACATGAAACCAAATAAAACCTGCATCATCAATTAAAACACAAAAGGATGACAATAGCTGTGAAAATTATATGGGTATAAATAATATTGAGAGTAATAACAAAATGAAATGAAACAAAGATCCTTTATGAAAAGAATCATGTCCATGGTGATAATGTGAATAATGACAGGCATGATGATGTCGACTTTTGATATATCTAAAAAACTATTAATTCGCGTGATAAAACCCTGTAAAAATAACTATGAAATATTTACTAATCTCAATAAATGGATCTATACCATGCAGAACTGACGAAGCAAGTACTAATAAAAATCTATTGACCATAAATCAAATTACTTCATATGTGTTCCCCTCAGATTTGGAATGAAACTCCATACAACATTGCATACATCAAGGTAAGCAATGGATTTAAAAGTTTGTTTGTTTTTTCTTGTATAATAGATTCTTATATATTTTTGACTGACAGAAGATTTTAGAATTTAAGAGGTATGAAGCAAAAGTGTACTACGTTATTTACATGATATAAGGATAGATATCTACTGTCAAGAGAAACCTTTCCCGGAAAAGGTCCATTAAAGTACTGTTTTATTCTATTTCTTTTCTATTCCTCGATTTTCCAGACATTAAGAAAGGTTCTAGATGGAAGAGGCTTCCAGCATACACAGATAATCGCATCAGATAATAAATGGAAGATTGCAGAAGACATGTCAAAAGACAAAGAACTAAAGGATATTGTATATTCTATTGGGTGAGACAAACTGTTCCACATGCAGATATCATTGATAATATAACTAAACCATAAGCGCAATCATAATACAGCATGCTCATAATTTCTTGCATTTCAATCTTAAGTCCTTATTCAGAACATAGTGTGATTTCCATGAGTTTAAAAATAGTAGAATGCATAGAATTTTATTTGTCTTAACTTATTTGAAGAATTATTGATAAAGGGCTGTATGTTTGTAAAATTAAAACAAAACTTCTAAAAAGAATGGAAAATACTTAGAAATTCGTTTATAAGTTGTCTTCGTTGTAAAAAAAAAAAGGACAATAGTCATGCTACATGCCTATTATAATAACGTTCCGTAATGTTTTTTTTGGTAAAGTATCATCATGTTATTTTAAAGAAAATCAAATGTGCCTCCTATTCTCTCGCATAAAAGTGTGCACTATCCAGGAACACAATCCCCTAAACAGGCGCAGCAACTGGAGAAAATTCTATGGTCTTCTGAAGATTACTGCCAGAAAAACGACGAAACAGGCGGGGCGTGTTGGGCTAGGGTGAGACTAGCAGTTACCTAAATCTAATCTTACCTCGTAAGGCAACCGTAATAAATTACAAGAGCAGCTTCATCTGATGAGTACCGGGGCCAAGAATGCGTGAAATTCTAGTTCTTTCTTTTTAATTAATATACTTTCTTAGATATTTATTTATTAATCACATGCTCTTTCCTATTAAAAAAAAAAAAACTTTCTGAAAACGCTATTAATAAGGTTGATAGTTTTAGTGTATACCTACATAGAGAAATAGATATAATGTTGATTGATAGATAGAAAGCTACATAGTAAAAACATCGGTAGGAAATAGATCGGAAGACAGATAATAATTGACAGAAAGATGGAGAGTGGAAGAGCAATCGAGGTTGATGGATAGAAAGTAGACAGACATAAATGCATAAGGATACACTGATTGAGGGAGATATGTTAGTCACTAAGTGAATGAGAGGACAGAAGTGGAGAAAAAGAATGTGTGTGAGAGATAGATAGATAGATAGATAGATAGATAGATAGAGAGAGAGAGAGAGAGAGAGAGAGAGAGAGAGAGAGAGAGAGAGAGAGAGAGAGAGAGAGAGAGAGAGAGAAAGAGAGAGAGACAGAGAGTGACACAGAGAGAGAGAGAGAGAGAGAGAGAGAGAGAGAGAGAGAGAGAGAGAGAGAGAGAGAGAGAGAGAGAGAGAGAGAGAGAGAGAGAGAGAGAGAGAGAGAGAGAGAGAGATGATAATGATAAAGAGGAGAAATATGCAGGAGAGTGTTGAAACTGTTTGATGTTATAAGCGAATCATCATCATTTTAGTAAAAGCTAGTGTCTAGTCATACTATTTTTTTTTGTTCTTGTTCTTGTTCTTGTTCTTCTTTCTCTTCTTCTTCTTCTTCTTGTTCTTGTTCTTGTTCTTGTTCTTGTTCTTGTTCTTGTTCTTGTTCTTCTTCTTCTTCTTCTTCTTCTTCTTCTTCTTCTTCTTCTTCTTCTTCTTCTTCTCCTCCTCCTCCTCCTGCTCTTCTTCTTCTTCTTCTTCTTCTTCTTCTTCTTCTTCTTCTTCTTCTTCTTCTTCTTCTTCTTCTTCTTCTTCTTCTTCTTCTTCTTCTTCTTCTTCTTCTTCTTCTTCTTCTTCTTCTTCTTCTCCTCCTCCTCCTCCTCCTCCTCCTCTTCTTCTTCTTCTTCTTCTTCTTCTTCTTCTTCTTCTTCTTCTTCTTCTTCTTCTTCTTCTTCTTCTTCTTCTTCTTCTTCTTCTTCTTCTTCTTCTTCTTCTTCTTCTCCTCCTCCTCCTCCTCTTACTTCCTCCTCCTCTTCTTTTTTTCTTCTTTTTAATAAAGGAAGCACTTTTGATTGATCAAGCGATATCTCATTCTATGTTCTCTGCAGGTTCTCAACAGGAATTACGTGAATGGTTACATGACTTCGTAAGTAGATCAAAGGAGTTAACTTAGATAGCTGCTATAGTAAGACAAATTTTATGTTATCCGCGGTTTTCGACTGGCGGATTTGTATCATCAACTACTTTTTACTGTTATAGCTAGCTAGTTTCTGAGTAGGGAAGATCAACGTATACTCGTACACAAAAATGTGCAAAATTATTCTCTTGAAGATAAATTTTAAAAAGTAGGATTCTGTACGAATTTTCTCGGTAACTTAAACTACTGAAAGTTAAATTGACTATCAGGTATTGTTCATTAACTTGAACTGAATTTTGTTTGATATTATTATTAGTCTACCTCAAAGTGACTTCTTTTTTGCACACTAACCAATCGCATTGTGATGCCGCACAAAGTTGGAGAAACGAAACACTGAATTCCGCCCTTCGACGGTACAGTTTGAACTCACCACGTAAAGGACGTGAATAATGATGTTATAACTAAACCACAGGTCTTCAGTCATACAATTTAAATAGAAAAAAATGGTAACAATCTATTGACTCAGGCAGCAGTTGTAGCCTGTTTCCGAATTATTTAAGTTCAAAGAGTGAAATTAACAAAAGATTTATAGCTTTTTCATTTACAATCAACTTTTTTCCCCTTTTATCACGTAGAACCATCGCTTGGGATCTGATAGCTAGCTACTATACCAGTCTGCCTGGCTGGGGCATGGGCCTTATGACCGCCATGGAGCCCTGGAACGGACACTACGTAGTGTCCCCTCCCATCTGGACATCAGGTAAGAACTGATGGCGTCATTGTCCTTGAAATAAAAGTAACTTATTGGTCTTTAGGGGAAGTGAAAGGTTAGAGCTCATCAACACCATTGTCAAGCTACATGGCTGCTTTGAGTCTAGATCACCCCAGTTACTACTGCCCTCATCGATTTGACTTGATTATGTTTTCCTTATCATAAACAATAGATCATCTTATTCTAACACATCGTTTTTTCTTTCTTTTTTGATTAATTCATGGGTCCTGTGATAAATATAATGCAGCATAAAGGTAAAACCAGGTATCTGGAAATCGCAAATCGTTTCTTTTCCACTTTATATCCTAGTCCAGATACTTGTCTCAGATTATAGTTTACTGTTTCAGTCAATCTGACACGTTCGCGATGTAAATAATTCCCAACGGCACTGTATTATGCGACATGGGGTTGTGAAAACTAAATAAATTTATGTTATCGTCCATGATATTCTAAAATCAAAGACTTGATATGGCTTTTCCATTAGCGGGTAATTCAGATCATTTTAGGTAGGAGCATTGTGGAGATGAACAAGTGAGCTAAGAACTTACTTCTCAAGAACGGCACAAAGCAACTAGACATAAAGATTTCAGGATATAGGATGTTATGGCGAAATACATCGTGGTGAAGGATCATGTCACTTGCCCTGGATATCCCTCGAAGCGGGATTCTTCTTTCTTTTAAAATTAAAAAAATTTTTTTTTCTCAAATTGGATATCTGGCATAAAGCAAGATGGTAATGTTTTTTCTTTCTTCCCTCAGCCCACACCACCCAGTTCACTGAGATTGGCTGGACATATCTGAAACACGGTCACGGCGTGGGGACACTGCCGCAAGGTGGAACCTATGTAGGTCTCACGAATCCAAAGAGAGATCAGCTGACCATTGTCATGGAAACCATGGTAAACGATACAAGTACCTTAGAAGAGGAGTAATAGATTTGTTGATAATTATAAACCTTCACTCTGTTAGACGACTAGGATTTTGGGCCGACAGAAGCATCAACTGCTAAGCTCAAACCTAAGATAATAATACAAAAAAATGCAATACAGCTGAATTTTTGTAAATAGTGGCATTTACAATGACATCGGTCAGATTCCCTGACTGATCTCCATGACAGGATTTACATACGGCGTGAGAGTTTGATCAAATATACCATACAATGCACTTAGCAAGCCTCGCGTCTTATATGTTTTCTTAGATCTTTTCTCTTACCGAAGAGACAGCACGTGATAGAAACTTTCAATAGCACATATCAATGTCTCATGGTCAGAGATGCTGCGTCTAATGTCGGCACTCCGAACTCTGGCTTAGCCATGCACTACATTTGATCTGAAGAAATAATCTTTACATCTTACACACTTCTCACCTTACTGAGACTAAAAAAGAAAACAAACCATAGATAGGGCAGATTTTGTCACAAAACTTTTTATTCGCTGCTTTCAACAACTATATCTTTATTTTCTTTTAAATTGACACAAGTTAACTTTGATGACTTATGGAGAGCCCACAGACACCAATAATTTAGAATTATATGGAAACATATCATCCATGTTGTTTCCAAAACCAATTCAGTAATGCAATTATCTACCATTTCTGATTCAGTTGCTCGCTGAGACAATAATCAAAATTACATAAAACCTTTTACGTTATTACCGCCTCATTTTATCAACTTCTGTCTAAAATTGTTCAAACCAAAAGCAGCTTTTGAAGAGTTCAATATAATTATTCAAAATATAATTTCATCAATCAACAACTAAGGTACCTTATAACCTTAAACATCATATAATTCTTTCGTTCTCACATAAAAATTGTACAATTTTGTTTTCGTCACAGACATTTGAGCACTCCAAGTGTGTGTGGGATGCGAAGACTCCATTTAAAGTCAACCCCCAGAATGTAACACTGTCACTTGGAGGAAAATGGGTAAAGACTATAAGTTATAAGGTTAAGGCAGCAACATATGATTGTATGATTGAATTTGCAGAGCACAGTCGACCATAAAAGGCTGTGTCAGGGCATAATTGGAATATCAGAGAAACGTCTCCGCTTTTTCGTTATAAAAAGTAGGTTGAGGCAGAAAATGATAAATTAGTTCGATTAAGTCGTTGGATTTATAACGCTTTGACTATATTGTAGGAACAGGGGATCGATATGAAAACTCTGAACTTTAAAGACGCTGTTCACGAATATACAATTTGATTAGCACGACAAAGAGAGAGAGAGAGAGAGAGAGAGAGAGAGAGAGAGAGAGAGAGAGAGAGAGAGAGAGAGAGAGAGAGAGAGAGAGAGAGAGAGAGAGAGAGAGAGAGAGAGAGAGAGAGAGAGAGAGAGAGAAAGAGAGAGAATAATATTATGTGTGTAAGTGTGTGTGTATGAAAGATAGCGAGATAGAGAGAGGAAGACAGAAATTGACAGAAAAAGACAGAGAGGAAGAGGAAACAAGGGGCTGCCATCTATTTAAATTTCTATCTCACGGTCATATTAGCTTTTTACGTCGTTGTTTCCTCATAATTATGAGACCATGAGAGAGACGTGTAGTTGCCCCACAATGAGATGTTTTCGTGTTTTAAACAATTATATCTAGATGTCTTGTATTCTGCCCTTAAGAATTTATTCGATTCAATCAGCTCCTAGCTATACCTTAGAAGGCTGCATCTAATGTGTGAAATCATCTCAATGTTATACTTTCTAACGCTTTATCCCGGCATATCTTTCACAGTCAGGTGTCCAAGAAATGAACATGTGGTTTACTCAATTGGGCTTTGATGGCAAACATAGCATTTTGTTCGAAAAGAGACCTCCATTGAAAGTAAGTCAACATAGTAAATTATACTGAAAATTTCATTTCATCCTTGGTCACCTAGATTTATGATTTTGTCTCTTCTTACTCTGTACCTCCTCAGAACAATTATTTACTATGAAAGGCCATTAATTTTTTTCCTTTCTTTATCTGTTACTGTCACTGCTCAAGTACCATAGCTGGATGTCTCAATGACATGAATATTAGTCTGTAGAGCTTTGTTTTCTTTTATTTATTAATAAAAACAGATTTAGTTTTGGGTTATTACTAAACTTCAACAAAAATGTTTCCACTTTCTTTAACCTGTTTGGAATCTTGAAAGAAACATCTAAGTTCAAAGCTAGATCTGAAAACGCTTTGTAGAAGCTTTTTCAGCTTTGTTTCATTTTTAATTTTAAAAACTGTGTTAGCTTAATCATAAACTTTTCAACAAAAATATGAAAACTTTCTTTATATTATTTGCATAAATTATAACCGTTACAGAGACAATAAGATGAAAAGCTTCAGTTAAGAAAGACTTAAATCCAACCATACCCAACATTATCGTAGACGCATGCTCCATCAAAATTTGTGCATCCCGTCAATACCATAAGCTATCCATTGAAGGGCAGTTCGATTAGAGGAAGAGAGCTTTTGAAAACTGTGAACTGCATGTATCAAAATCTTTGCAGTTCATAAAAGGAAAGGCAGAGGTGTTTCTGGATGTGAACCAAATGATAACATTGACGACACTGGACACGGGCAACAAAGGGGCGTATCCTGCTCCACCACCTCACATAGAGTTTCCTCTGCCTTACTCTGACAGCTTCGATAGTGAGTTGAGTGAATAGTTTTAAATTTATTGCATGGATGGCGTCAATGATTTTGGGGTGAACCCTCGGAGGCTAGACGAGGTATTGATGCTAGAAGAATGAGCACCATGACACAGTTTCATGTGATGCATCGAAATAAGAAATTCCCTCTGGCTCATGTTAGTCTATACTCTTCCACTTAATTTGTTGCCCTTTCAAAATAAAGAGAATGCTTCACTTTTTTATACACTAAGTTCATTAACATGAAATATTGTTTAAAAGAATTGTTTTGCCTTTCCAAAACGAAACTTCCAGAGTCAGGCTTTCGTTGTTAAAAAGTCTAATAGAGTCGGAATAAAATGTACTGAACTTCAATCAAGGTAAAACTGAGGGTCAATTGTTTCCAAATCATCTCTATGCTTATAATATTTAAAATTTGAGCCACTTTCTACGAAAAACTTGAGTACTATTTACTTCTAATCGTTATTCGCTGTTCTAAACTCTGCCAGGTTACAACCTTTACCAGGAGCCGCACTACCTGTCACAACAAATTGGATCCTTCGAAATCTTGGCTGAGGGAAAGAACGGCTTTGTGCGTCAAATGGTCACGCAGATGACCATTCCGTGGTGTAAACAGGCTGATGGTATCCAGAAAGCTTACAATGTGTTTGGTGACATAAAGTGGTAAGTTTTGATATGTAAATCATTTACGTTGGCGCTACAGTAAAATGTAAATAGCACCAAACTGAGCATAAATTTGGCAAATCATTTTGATGGTACAATTATTCTTGGAACATATTTTAGTCATAATGTCAAGCTCAAAATTTTCACAAATATGAGCTTTAAAGTTTCGACTTCATTGCATTTCATCCATTTTGGCTATTTGTAAATCCTTTCATGGCGTACATTTACTTAAGTAAATCGAGAAAAGAAAATATAACTTTCGAATGTAAAGAACAATAGTAATCTTTACATTTACGAATACGCGACATTACCTGGGACAAATTGGCTTGTTTCTTTCAAATAAAAAAAAATAAATAAATTTAACGCACTCGTCATCTGATTAAAAGATGTTGGAGGTGGATTTCTTTCTTTTTTTATTTGGGGATGGGGGGGATGGGATTTCAAAAGGAAGGTTTACTCTATGGAGTTAAATGGATTGTTATCAATTTGAAGTGAACATTCGGTTCTAATGTCCTTATCATGGAATATTTAAGTCTTGACTCAGAAATAGACTGACCTAGAAAGAAGTTTCAGAGTTGTGTATTCTTCTAATGAACTACAATAATAATTATACTTACGCTGTGTTCTCAACCATTCAAAGTAGTATACCGTACTTGGGACGCGGTGAGAGGAGAATTGTAAGAAATAATCAAAGTAAACAGATCTAACATAATGGTTAGCAGGGGGTCCCGCATCAAAAGTCTGAATCATCCATTTCATCCACCAATACTTGTACTGCTAGGACTGACATCTCCGTGGAGTTTGACTTCCGGATCCCCTCCAAGAATGGATCCAGCGGTGTCTTTGTAGCAGCTCGGGCTACCAAGGGGGGATGCTCTTCCGCGGGGACCTCAGGAATTTTCTTCCACGCTCTGCCAGACAAATTTGTGCTTTCAACTGACATTCGTATGTATCTAATGTCCTCTTCAGGGTTAATCTTTCCAGTAAGGCCGAAAGTTTTTGCATTTCATTCATGTTGAACTAACTCCTGTTATAGCTTCAAATTTGACCAATTTGCTCTCATTGAATTTGGTAGCAAAACTGATATCAATTTATTGTTAGGAAACAAGAAATGAAAAGAAAAAGAGGTTTGAAAATTAGTTTAAGAATAAGACTCTGAGAAAAAATAAATAATCAACAGAGCAAAGCACGGTATGAGTATCATTGACAGAGCACCATGAACTTAGCAAGATTCATTTCGTTTTAAACTTTTAAATATGACTTTATTATTGATGGTGAATTTACAGTAAAACTGATTTTGTCGTGCAACAAAAAATAATACCATCTAAATATTGGATCCTTATTTAAGAGCGAAATGCTCTTCATTTTAAAATGACTCTTTTCGTAACAATGAAAGATAGAATGTTATTTATCTTTTTTAATGAAAATCTTCATTTGCGCATGATTATCATAACTTTATTTAAAAAAAATAATCCAAAGTTAGAGTAATCGCTACAATTTTTTTTCTGCTTGTTAAACAGAGAGACAGCATGTTGTGAAGTCGGGAGATCTGTCCTATGGCCCGGGTTCTTGGCACAATATCGCCCTCTTGGTGAAGGTGAGTCAGTGAATGGGTTCAGTTATCGATTGTTCTTTAAATTTGGATCTATTCTGTAAGTTAAAGCATCCTAAAGGATTATTAGTTTACATTTGTTGGTAAAAATAACAATAGTTAGCAATTGCAGTGACGATAGAGAAGGTGTTGAAAGCCAGTCAAATAAAAATGCTGGAACAGAGATGTTTGTAATTCCAACAGACAGAACAGCGGGCATTGATGGTGGTATAACTATGAAGTTTTATAAACTATAATTTTTAAGACTTGTGCGACAACAAAATGAATTTAAAAAATTTATAGGATTAAGGTATAATTTTAAAGTAGGCCAATAGAAGCAAAAATAGAACATATAAGATATTTAAACATATCCTCATGCAGAGGGAGTAGCCGTTGGACCTTATTCTCTTAGACGAGTTGATTTGATTACCTTCCCTTAGCTGTTCTAAGACCATAATTGTAATCTCTTACTGATAGTCATTTGCTATTGGATGTAAGAGACTTAGGCAAAGACATGGTGTGAGAATTATAACAAGAAGCGGGAGGCAGAAAAGAACACAGCTACAGAGCAAGGAAAAAGTGCCTGTCCCTCCTTAGAGCCACATCATGCTCATGATTGTTTACTTCCATGTACTCAAGGCCTCTGATCTTCCTCTGATCGTGGTGGAGTGGCGAGTAAAAGTTTTCCAAAAATTAAGGCCGGCTTCAAACACAAAAAAGAATGATCATCGTAGTAATTAGAGAATAAAATAAATGTCTTTGGCAAGTTGTACCACAACTAGGTTACATGGTAAAGATTAAAACGAAAAAAGATTTAAAATTCACTCTTTCTGTCCCGACAACCATGCCTGCAAAAGCTAGATTCGTAGCTTTCTTCCCTCACATTTTAAAATAACTTAAACCTTTTCTCACCATCTTGTTTCGACACACCAGGGCAGCTCGGCCAAGCTAACTTTCGACCAGACCACAGTTTACTTCGGCTCCATCCCAACATGGCCGACAGCAGGCTGGGCCGCCCTGGGAACAGACAGCTATGGCTTGGCTGACTTCGATAATCTCAAAATAAACTCTTTAATGTAATACTGGTTAGATTGTGGTTGTGGGTATATAAAGTTAAAAGGCACGAAAACAAAAAGACCTATGAATAGTCTAGGGACCCGGAATAACTTGTATTTTGACGAGATTCTCATCGTCCCCATTGATGTATAGAGTTTCTTTTTCATCCTCTTCCTCTTCCTTATCCCCTCCCCATCCTCTCCATTAATATAATCAATTTCTTCATCGTCATCCTCGTCCCTTTTTCTTCTCCATCAGTTAATACATTTTCTCTCACTATATATATATATATATATATATATATATATATATATATGTATATATATGATTTTGCCCATTATTGTTGTAACATTATGATATTATTGGACTATTACATAACATAACTATTAGCCAGAAAAATACCTGAGCAAAGAGAGAGTGTAGTTAAACGGTCGCTTTATCTGCTTGACAACTAGATATTGTGAATTGTTCATCGTGGAACTGGTACAAAACAACTAGATTTTTAATTTTGTATAGATAATGAATTAATTCAAGCTTTATTTTCTATGCTCTAAGGTGACATAATTATCTCTAGTTGTGAGAAAAAGAGATATAATTGTTGCTTGTTTTGGCTACCAGGTTCTTATGTTTTTATTTTTTTTCAAGCATAGTATCATTAATTGAGTGTCTTGCATATTATCTTTTAGTACGTAGCAAGAATAGTCTTGTAAAATTCCAAGCTATTTTTAGAACCTTTAAGCGATTCTGAATGTAAAAAAAAACTATGGATGATTATGATTTACTGATGAGAAACTTTTGTCGTAACTCAAATATATTCTACAACAAGAGGATAGGAGGATTTTTATACAAATAGGGAAAGTATGAGATTTTCTTTTTTTTCAAGTCTTGTATACAGTATGAGTCATTGTCTGTGGAAAATCAAAACTTATTAAATAGAACTCTCTTGCTATTGAGAGTAAAGACATGTATTTGAACGCAGATGATTTTTTTACCTAGATGTTAACACATTTCTTGTTTAGAAAAGTAACCTGTAGCAATAGAGCTGAAAAGCATAATATAATCTTCTTATCATGCTATCTCTTCATGATGCAAAAGGTTTTCTTATTTTTCAAATATTGTTTTTCAAAACCCATGCTTCATAAAACGATATTTTTGTGTAAGCCCTCATGGCTCCCATTTTCCCAAGTCACTCCAGGTGCCATTTGTACATTAATAACATAAATGCGTCTCTTAAATGTATTTCAATTGTGGTTGCATTTTTCTCCTAAAATTTAACTCATTATTATTTCTATCCAAGAAGGATATGATAACAGCTTGATGCCTACTATGCTTTTTTTTTCAAATTGTTCTTGCCATGTTATAAAATGTGAATTAGTAACTTCTCGGACCTTCAAATGTCTCGATAATTTATTGTCAAAACTTGTTCTACAGATGAAATAAAACAATTATTTGTGTTGTCAACCATTCTTCATGTTCTAATACATGTACTTTTTTGTGAGGCTTAAGGCCGGGTGGAAAAAAGACCACTTCAAAATTTTTTCGACACTTTTCACTTTGGGGAATGTCCCAAACTTTAAAACTCATATATTTAAAAAAATATTCTCAAAGACCAGATAAGTCTACTCCTTAAAAAACGGCATCTATCATTTAGTCTTTGATAACTTATAAGCGTCAACAAGCTGAAAATATATGAATTTTTTTTGTTTATAATCTTGTCACAAGTTTCTATTTGCTGGACTCCAAGGCTTGTACTAAGGGACAATCAACAGATTAAATATACATTGGCATAAGATTAGATTAGAATGTATTGAGGTCTAGTTAGATATAAGCGTACAGTGCTTGAGTTGAATGCCTTATCCCAGTGCGTTTCAAGATTATGTTTCACTCCATGTATCTATAATTTTAGAGCTCCGGATCAATATGTGGGGAATCGATCTAGATTGCACACATGCTAGTGATAACTGCACGCTCCTAGTTACTGTTACTGTACATAAGTTGAGACCCCACCTTGCCATGCCCCATAAAGTGAGTTGATCCAAATAAAAGTCAGTCTGGCTTTTACATGAAGCGTCGTACATTATTTAAACTTTAATAGACTTAATATTTGCATCATTATTTTAATCATAGACAGGTTTATCTCGCGTGCTTTATTTTAGTACAATTACAAACCAGAAAAATCTAGATTTAAAGACCAACTTAGGCACTGTGAGTCTACTACGTTCACATCTTTAACAGAGGAGAGGTTTCGCCCATGAGAAGTCATTCAAATGAATGAAACGGATCTACAGTGTTTATTAATGAAATTGAATCTTTTTTTTTTTTATGAAAGACAGAGACAGAGACAGAGGAAATATCAAAAAGAGAGGGAGACAAAGAAGGGGTGGGGTAGTGGGGGGCTGCAGGGACAATGGAAGCAAAAGGCTTGTAGATTTTTCGACAAATATAAAAATAGAGAAAAGGTGGAATATATATATATATATATATATATATATATATATATATATATATATATATTTATAGTTTATAAATATTTGGAATAATTCATATGAGTGTTCAACTGTAGGAGCTTTTCATAGATATAGAAGATCTTATCTTAAATTCTCTTCATACGGCAATGGTGTTTCAAGCGGTGGACAAGGGTGTCGCTTGTCCTCCGCTCTCTTCGGGTATGACTGAGGTGTGTTCCATTGCCGTTCCGACCTTGTACTGTTTTTTTCTTTTCGAGCCACTAAAAGTTTTGTAGCAAATGCTTCTTTCTGTGCAACTGTCAAACAGAAATCCTCGAAAAAACAGTATGCTAATCATACTTACATAGGAACTAGGAAAAACAGAAAATGAGTTCAAAACCCGATACAACCACCATACAGCACAAAAACAGCCACAACTTTAAGCGAATTCGTATGGAAACTAAATGAAAAAAAAACGGAGTACCATTTATCATGGGATATAATCGAAAGGGTGCAGTTAAGTATAGCAGAGAAATATTTCATTCTAAAAACAAACCAAGCCTCAACAAAAGAAGGGAAATCTTTTCATCGCGCCCCCACAGAAAGAAGCATTTGCTACACAACTTTTAGTGGCTCGGAAACGAAAAATAACACGCGACACCCTTGTCCTCCGCTTGAAACACAAGTGTCTTATTAAGAGAATCTAAGGTAAGATCTTCTATATCTATGAAAAGCTCCCACAGTTGAGCACTCTTATCAATTATTCCAACTTATCTTCAAACTATATATAGCTCTAACAAGATTTTTGGTCACTTTAGAGGAAAAATGATAACAGATCTAGACCTAAACCAAAATCCTCACCAAACACTAGAGCAAATAAATCTCGGATACTTTTCAAAAATTATACCAACATGCAGTGAAAAGCAATATATTAATTCGTTGCTAAACAAAACAGAACAATTCTTCAAAAACGTGCGACGGAAAGCATTCTTCTTTCTCAATCCTGGCCTTGATACACGGAAGTAACAAACGTACGGCTTCAACTCAGTGAGCAGTGCATGTCTTCTGATGGAGTTTATATAATCAAGGAGATAAAATTGACTGAAATAAATCATTTTCGCCCAATCTCGCTGATGAATGTAGATGGTAAGATATTCTTCTCAGTCATGGCATCCCGCTCAAAAAAATATCTCACTGAAAATGGGTACGTAAATAACTCAGTCCAGAAAGTAGGCATCCCCGGAGTTTCTGGATGCTTAGAGCATGCAACGATGATCTGGGAAGCTATTCAAAGCGCTAATTCGGAGAAACTTAACCTCGACGTGATTTGGTTGAACCTGGAAAATGCTTACGGATCGGTACCACAACAATGATTCAGCTAGCGCTCAAGATGTACCATGTTCGGGAGGATATACAAGTGATGCTAGATGACTATTTCAGCGATTTCAGTTGAGGTATTCTCAACTAATCGCTACACCACAGACTGGATCAACTGGGAAACTGAAATCGCCATGGGCTGTACCATATCCCCAATCCTGTTCGTCGTGGCTATGGAAGTCATCTAGAAAGCTGCAGAAGATAGCGCAGGCCCGGCAAATCTAGGTGGTGGTTGCTACATGAAAGTATTCATGAATGATACCACCATAATCTGCTCAAATGAAGACGAAACACGCCGAATGCTAGAGCGCCTCGACGTCTTAATGGCATGGTGCAGGATGAACTTCAAACGGAAGAAGTCTCGCAGTCTCTCAGTAAGGAAAGGTAAGATAGATGCGACGACGACATTCACAGTAGCCAGTCAGCAGATACCAACGGTCAGTCAAGAACCAGTTAAGAGCCTTGGGAGATGGTACGATTCATCCATCAAAGATACCAGAACAGGACTAGAAACACTAGAACTTGCTACCGAAGACCTGCTGGCCATCAATACAAGTGGCCTTCAGGGTAAGCTGAAAGTGTGGTGCTTACGAAGGTCCTCTGGCCATTCCTGGTCTATGAAATCTGCAACAGAAGCTAAGATCAATAAGTCCACCAGGAGGTGGTTAGGGGTACCTCCGGGCCTGACATATGTGGCAATGTACTGCCGTAAAGCAAAGCTGAGACTGCCACTAAAATCCATCTTGGAAAGTATAAAAGTGGCAAAGCCAGGCTACTCTCTATGTTAGAGGATTCCGAGGACCCGGTTGTGAAGACAGAACAACCGACCATAAAGACGGGTAGGAAATGGAAAGTTGTCGAAGCCGTAGAAGAAGCCAAAGAGTGCCTTAAGATTAAAGAAATTATTGGGCAAACTCAAATTGACCGCAACGTAGTGCTCAAAATCAGAAGGGAAAGAGAAAAGAGACATAGTCTTCAATGAGATACAGCTCAATGAAGATTCCAGAAGGATTCAGAAAGCAGTCCAGTAACCACAATAGGGACAATGGACTAACTGGGATAATGCTCTGCAGAAATCTCTCACATCGAATGAGATCTGACACATGGCGCCACTTTGAATCAGCTTTCTCATCAGATCAGTGCACGATCTCCTGCCCTAAATTTTAAATCTGGTACGGTGGGGAAAGAAAGAGGACCCCACTTGTCCGTTATGCCAAGACAGGCAGACCACAGAGCATGTCTTGTGCTCTTGCAAAATCGCCCTCTCACAGGTGCGGATACACATGAAGGCATAACAGAGTCCTTCAGGAACTTGCCGCAATCATAAGCACGGCTAAAGGAGAGACTACTTTCCCTAATACCAACGCGTTGATATTCACACGGAAGGCCAGTGAGGACAACAAAACCAGAGAAAATGACGGTTGTGACGACTGGGATGTTTCAGCAGACCTTCCAGAATGGGACAGTCACACAAGTATAATCAAAGATACAAGACTAGGGCCTGATATCGTGATCCATTCAGCTTCCACACAACAACTGATCATGGTGGAGCTAACAGTTCTATATGAAAACAGTTCCCGCGGGATCTGGAGCAGAATATATATATATATATATATATATATATATATATATATATATATAGAGAGAGAGAGAGAGAGAGAGAGAGAGAGAGAGAGAGGGAGAGAGAAAGTGTCAGAAGTTCAGAGCCGAAACACGTGTGAAAAGGGGGGTTTCTTCTCTGAAGACTCTCTGTTATCTAGCTCTCCAATGAGTTTCTACCTAGTATATATATATATATATATATATATATATATATATATAGAGAGAGAGAGAGAGAGAGAGAGATAGAGAGAGAGAGGGGGAGAGATAGAGAGAAAGTTACACACATATTTAGGAGGACAGACAAAGAACTCTTTGCAAAAGTCTTTCAAGTACCATGACCCACATCACCTGTAAGATGGAACGAATGCTATCTAAGAAGATTTTAAAGAAAGTATAGGTTAAACCAGAATAAGAGTAATAATTTTGGCAATTTTTTATAAGATCGCAGCACCTCAATGAAATAAAAATACACTCAACTTAAATGTAAAGTCCGCTCTAGTATGATTTCTGCAACACATAGAGCCCAACTTACTCAAAATGTTTTTTTAAAAAGAGGGAGGGGGGGGGGGGTGGGGGATGGTCAGGGCAAGTAACAAAGGGGACTGAGGTAGGACAGAGAAGATGCAGATAATAGGAAAATGCAAGGCAGGAATATAAGATATTTATTTGAGTGGAACCCCCAAGGGTAGATCTAACGGAAAGGAAAAGGATAAGGGACAGTATGGAGAAGTATCTTAACAAACGACATGGACTCCTTTGGAGTACCATAAGGAAGTAAGTCACCAGGAAAACACCAGACAGAAATACATGGAAGTCTGTTGTTTGTGGCCTATATTCACTGTCAAATGGTGACATGGCATTGATGATGGTGATGATGCTGATGCGGATGATGCTGCTGATGATGATGAAGAAGATGATGATGATGCGGTGATGATGCTGGTGATAATGATGATGATGATGATGATGATGATAATGGTGACGATAATGAGGATGATAAGGATAATGGTGATGGTGATGGTGATGATGATAATGATAATGATGATGATCATGAAGCACAGGTCTGTTTACATCAAGTTTACAACTGTCCTCATAGACTGCCGAAATAAAAATTTCGCTCATCACGTCTCGGTGTTTCTTTATATAAAAAAAGAGACTGATCCTTGCCCTTGGGCATCAGGCAGTACCATATGGTAGCTCAATAGATGATACTGACAGCAGGACAGTAGACCGTTCCGTCTCGACGGCAAGCCCCGGTTGTGGATTTTCCTTCCCCTTGTACTGTTGTGTCTCGTCAGGAGGTCCTGGTTATGGGCTCCACTTCACTTCAGATATCTCGACAGCAGGTCCTAGTAGTGGACTCTACTTCACTTCAGATAGTTGACTCTCGACAGTAGATCCTAGTAGTGGACTCTACTTCACTTCAGATAGTTGACTCTCGACAGTAGATCCTAGTAGTGGACTCTACTTCACTTCAGATAGTTGACTCTCGATAGTAGATCCTAGTTGTGAACTCTACTTCACTTCAGATAGTTGACTCTCGACAGTAGATCCTAGTTGTGGACTCTACTTCACTTCAGCTAGCTCGACAGCAGGTTCTAGTTGTGGACTCTACTTCACTTCAGATAGTTGATTCTTGACAGTAGATCGTAGTTGTGGACTCTACTTCACTTCAGATAGTTGATTCTCGACAGTAACCCCCAGTTGTGGATTCTCCTTCCCCTTGCACTGTTGCGTCACGACAGGAGGTCCTGGTTGTGGGCTCTACTTCACTTCAAATAGTTGCGTCTCGAACGTAGGTCATAGTTGTTGATTCTACTTCACTTCGCTAAGTTTCGTAACGACAGTAAGTCCAGATTTTTTATTCTACTTCCCTTTGGACAGTTGCGTCTGGACAGAAAGTCAGCGTTGTGGTTTCTAGTTGGGACAGTTACCCAACTGTTGGCAAGTGATCTAGGCAGTGCGCACGACTGATGCGCCAAAAGTGAACAGTTCTTGCCACTTGCTTTATTGATATAAACCACCAGTCGCCGCAGTTCGTGGCTGTTTCTTCAAAACTCATGGAGAACTAATTCTATATTTATCTATTGAGACTAGCAAGCACGGAGACGAAATTGTAAAACAAACATGGCTGAAAATCGGAAGGGCAATTAGAGACAACAAAGCGTTTTGTTTAATGCAACATTGAGTGAAAAGGAAAAATTAATGAAAACGCGAATATATCGAAGCTTTTTCGTAAGGCGTGGTTTTTAATTGAACGAATGACTGTTGTTAGTCTTTGTATGAGTGACAAAGCCGATTAAATTCTTAGTGATCGGTGAAAAAGCGCAGTGGTCTACTTTTCATAGGCCGTGGCATCGTGAACAAGGTTGATTAATGAGGATCAACTATAAGTGCCAATTAGTAATACAACGAACACGCTCGAGTTTCCATAGGGGAGGAATTGATTCATACACATATCAATTCAAACGGTTAACATTTTAGATTTGCGTTGGCTCAGGGATGATCGATCAAGTCCTATACGAACCACCTATGCGACTTGTCCTGGGTATCATAATGAGATTGGTAACTTTTCTACTTCACAAATTTCATTTATTCCTCGTGTATTTGCTCAGTCTTTCTTTGTAGCTGAGCTGAAGGTATTTAAAAAATCATTACTAATCTCCATATCATTTCATCACCCAAACCCGCAATTAATTTGGAAGCAACTTCCAATCGCACAAAATTTCTGTAAAAAAATAATTCATTATTCATTGATTACATCGCTATGGAAGACAATGGTAAAGATCAAACGTCAAAAATGCCTTCGTTTTGTTTGAGTTGCGAGATAAAACAATTAGCTGTAAGGCGTGTAAAGCATTTTATATAATTGGATCCTGAGTGGTGAGAAAACAATACAAGGGAGCATGAACAGACCCGAATCAGCTCATGTTCACAAGTTTAAAAAAGATGTGCACCAGGTGCGCTTTCTCCAGTGTTTGAATTAACATTAAGCTAAGTGCATAAAGAAGGGAAAGGGCAACGGGCAGTTAAACTCTTGAACACGATGCAGATAATTATATTGCAGCAATTTGCAGTGAGATGGTTTGAAATATTTTACATGCTTGTTAACTGCAGAGTATTTTCCAAACAAAGCTTACTGTTTCCAAAGTTGTAAAGAACGTGGACATCTTTGAAACGAAGGCTATTTAATTTAGTAACCCCTGTAAGCCACACATTTCGGTTTTTTATCTTGAAAAAAACAACAACAACAACAACAGAACCGAAACCTATTTCGTGAGACAATCTTTGAAAGTCTTTAATTAAACCTGTTGATTCATGCCAGCATCTTGAAGTGTCTTAAAAAATCACCAAAACCTGTTTTTTTTTTTTTTACATTACCTCAGAATACACGTTGATTGCTTATTACACCAGTTAGTTGATAGCGATTCATCTTGAAAGCGTCTTCAAGGAATCATTTCAAAACGCAGAAGACCTGTGATGGCAGCAAGGAGCAGATTCGCTGCCAGCAGCAACCTTCTCCTATCGAACATCTCCCATGTAGATGGAGAGGGATACGGCTTTTTCGCTTTTAGCTTAAAATCATTTTATACTCTAGAGTACATACTTACCTCCATAATTCTTGGCTTGGGCAGCTTTGGAGTGCTTCCTAATGTAGCTAACATCATAGTATTTGCAAAGATGGGATTTGCAGAGACAATAAATATCATGTTCTGTGTCCTGTCCGTAGCAGATCTCGTATACCTTTCTGTTAATATTATCTCAACGATCGCGATCAACCTGAATTTTGAGAGTGTTCAAACTGTTTTTATAGATATCTATGATCTTACTTTGATCATGAATCCCTGGACATGGGCCAGTTTTGGACTTGGATCTTGCGCCACTGCCCTCATCGCTGTAGAGCGGAGTGTGTGTATCGCGCTACCCTTAAAGGTGAGAAAATTATATAAAAATTTTTGAACTGAAGGCATGGTAATATATACCGTCATATGGAATAGAACGCTAGCAAATTCTTTTTTTACTTAATCAGGACAGTATTAAATACTATGTTCTAAATAAGGACACTCTTAAATACTATATTTTGATAAATTGAAAATTTGGCAAAGTACATGCAATGAAAAAAACAAAAATAATTACTAATGCAGCTTATTTACATTTTTCACAGAACGTTCCAAATAGGATAAGCTAGTACTTTTAGCGTGCGTTAAGATACACGGGGAAACTAAAAATATTTCTCATTCTTTCTTTGAATCGTTTGGAACGAACATAAATCTTCTAGATATGAGAAAACACACTAGAAAGTATAGATACCTCAACCAATATTTTCTTTGCTGCTACGCTATCTTCTATACTCAGTTGCTATTAATGTTAATTAAGTTTTGAACATGAAAATCTCGGGCTATTTAAATACGATTGTAATAAGCAATAATTTTCATCTTCATCTTAGTTGATATTTCTACACACACAGGATCTATCTTTCTGTAATCACAGAGGCGTCCACATAAATCCATTGAGAATAACTGTGACTCAGACAGGAAAAATGACAACTCATTCGATCACTTTATGCCCAAATGAGTCACACGGAAAGATTATGACTAAAGAAAATAAACCAGCAATTTTTCCTTAAAGATACTAAGATCAAAGTGACATGATAGAGAGGATTTTGATGCCGTATATAAAATCTGAGCACTGCATTCAAGCTATAAGATATTTTCGATGGGGTTTGGTGCAAATCTTCATAGAAAAGGCAGATGTGGTGCTGGTTCTGGATTCTAATCTAAACTATGAAAGTTTGCCTGATTATAGATCCAGATTTTTTTAAAGAGAAAAGCATAAATCATACAAAAAATAATATTTACATTTTTGGGGGGCTTGTTTTATATAGCTTTTTCCGCCCTCATCATTAGCTTTACTCAAGCCTATAATGTAGAGTATGAGGATGAGATTATCAAGCGTGTTACTCCGTCTCTGGAAGTATTCAAAATTATATTCACTGAAAATAGGCTATTTCAATCAGCTTATCAAGCGCTGCTAAATCATCAAACGATTGCGTCTTCAGTGGTATGAGAAGCTTGAACCGTTCAAAGGCTTTGACGGTAATAGGCTAAAGCAATTAAAATTCAAGTAATGGAAAAGATTGTAGAAAATGCTATAAAATGGGGAAAAGTAAGTTCCACAACAACATAGTGATTGCAATTATTTTATAGATTGACATGTTTCATGGCGTCGGAATGAATAATTATTAGTCTAAGAACGGCTGCTCTTGTCTTTGAGCAATTGACTTACTATCTTCTTTAAAGTTGAAATTGGCGTAAAGATTGGTTCCTTGTAATTTTGTTCATACGAACTGAATTTTATCTCATCATAGAAATAATTTCTGACTTTAGTTTAATTTTGGGATAAGAAAATAGATTTTGGCGTAAGCAATTTATTTTGGAATGTCAATTTCAATTGAAAAGAAAAGCTTAAGCTAATCACAGCCGTCTATCCATGAACTTTTAGTTTCAAGCTAGACCTGTAACTGATACTCCCAGGCCTGGCCTGGTCTTTTGCACTGAAGTGCGACCAACCATGTCTGCACTGTGAATTTTCTTCTAGGGCTACAAAATACATTTTGGACAATTTTAGTCATATTTGAGTGGTAGCTAAACTTTTCATATGAGTGTTACATTAATGAAACTTACATCATTGAAAAGGTTATTTCAAGCTCTTTACAACGATTTTATTCTTAAGTTCTTACAATTTTTTTACAATTATAGGAATCAACAATAAACTAGGGCACTAGTCAGTCCCCATGAATCTGGTTCTTGTTTAACAAATTAATTATCAGTCATCGGAAGTGTTTACAATCAACAGTTAGGTATCTATATTTAGCTCAAATATTGCAGTTTCAAAGTATGTTAAAAGGTATCTCGGTTTATGTTCAGGAAAGGAGAAAACAGCTGGTATGTTTAGCAACCTAGGCTTGGCAAAATTAACTTTGCCTCTAGGCTTAGGTGACTGATTTAACACAAGATAACATCATACAATAGCTAAGCAGGGTCTACCCTCATAAATCTTTTAAACTGGGGAAACTTAAGAACACTAAATTATAGGGACAAACAGCAAGAAATCTCTAGAAGGGGAAATCATATAACATTCAGAAAACAGATGATTGTTCTCATCTCTCCACCCATGCCATTCAAGGCAAAATGTTAATGCAATCTTGAGTAGCTCAGAAACTTTCCACCAAGCACTTACATTGAACTAAAGCTAAGACTGTTTCATACAGGCCCCAAAATAACTTTCCATCCTAAGTGAATGTCTTTTTTTTAACCTCTCAGACAGACATAAACGTACTGAACACTCAAACAGACATGTAGATTGTCACTTGGTGTCTTTCCGCTTGGATGCTCTGTAGGAGAAACTAGTGTTAAGTATGACATCATGACAGTTTTTAACTGGTCTGCTGAAGCTTGGATTTGATTCTTCAGTTTCTTTATTGAAGAATGCACAAGCTCTACTCCTTGTTCTCCATGCAGACCCATTCCAAAACCCCATCTGTCTATGCACTTTATACAATGGTGCTCTTAAAAATGTAAATGAGGAAGATTTTGTGACTGATATTTTTTCTATGAAATGCCATATACTCATCTATCAACCTTTGAAAATCAGCTGTAGTTGTTTTGTCAATGGGTTTGCTGTGTGATATGTCTTTGTGTACATGTATTTGAAGAAAACGGAGTTTTCAGCAACATCTATTTTTTTTTCTTATTTCTTTTGTTTTGTTCCCTTCTCTTGAGCAAATAGTTCACTGACAGCAGGTTCTATGTATTTAGGCAGTGGTTGCCTGTACTGTGAACGATCATAGTGTTTCTGGAGCGTAATGAAAAGACAAAAACAAATCATCTGTGGATGTTCTGTTTATGGCACTGTCTCTTCCAGGTTTACGACTTTGCAATTTTATTGATACGTTTTACTTTGTATTTGTAGCATTTCACATTCCTCTTCTTTTCCCAAAGGAAAGGTATAGGCAGACAGAGGACACTGAGAAGAAGGTATGCAAGGTATCAAACTTGCACCAAAAATGACTGTTTTTTGCTGTGCATAACAATGCAGACTGAAGTGATCTTTCAGTGACAGCATTTCGTACAAAATGTTGTAACTTTGAGTAGCAACTTTTGCATATCAAAGGGGCATATATGGCTTCGTCTTTATGTCAATGTGAACGAGATTTAAAATAGTTTTCATGTGCACACTGCTGAGTTGTTGAATTAGTCTCTTGTCTTCGAAAATTTGTGTTCTCATCCCTCATCCCTTGATATAATCTTTATAAACAGATTTTATATGATTTGTTTCATCCATTCCGCAGCTAAAAGTATTCTTTTAAAGAATTTAAAAAAGAATTAATTTTATTATTTATTCGTTTCAAGTTTCAAAACACATAATGTTAAGGAAGCACACAATAATAAAAAAAATTTTTGTACTTCTTACTACACAACATGACTACATTAAGAAGAGAAATATATCATATTAAGAGTGTGAATATACAGAAAGTAAAAAGATTGATTTAGATTGATACAACTGCAGGGCCATCGGGCCAGCCAGGAGCAATTATCTCGCTTCACTGAGCATAGAGGCAGGAAAGCATGAGTATCACGTTACAGGGATAGGCGCAAACTAAAGTTCCAAAATCAGAGCAAGATAAACGGCTGTGTAATTATTCAGATTTTATTGCAAACTCAATTTCAATCCATCACCAGTTTAAAACGCTTCTTGACGTCGTTGCATTTCAGGTCAAAAGAATATTTACAAGAAAGCGAGTGAGTGCAGCCATCATCTTCTTTTTTGGCTTGACGTTGGCTAATTTGGTGCAGTCTTATGCCACAATGAATCTTCAGTGGGTGACCATTCCAGGCACAAATCAGACAGGTCTGGTAATGAATTATTCCGCATACTTTCAACAGATGATTGTGATCGCCATGTTTGCTTTCAGCGTCGTACCGTCACTAACCTCGTTCATAGTGACTAGCGTGGGAACAGTGTTCCTCGTTGTTAAACTCAACCAAAGTGCTCAATGGAGGAAATCTTCAACCGTGGATGTCAAGAAAATCAGAGTTTCCAACAAAGAGGTGAAGGTCATTCGAAGCGCCGTCTTGGTCTGCATCGTTTTTATCGTCTGCTTCACTCCCAACGTCTGCCTAGTGGTTGCCTCGATTATTCAGCCTAGGCTTCATATTGCAGACATTTACTTCGGTCCTTTCATGTACATTCTATTTTATATCGCGTATATCTTTCAAAGCATATCTTCGTCATTTAACATTTTCATTTATCTAAAAACAAGCTCTAGGTACAGGGAGACATTCATGCTGATGTTTTGTCGCGCCCAAAAAAAGTAAATGAATAAATAAAAAAAAAATGAAATACAAGAAAATGTATTGAATTGTGTTTAATGAATGAATATCTAATACGTACTATATATCTTCAACGCCACCATCTTAAACATTAATAATGCCATTGTCATCATCATTTATGACAGCGCATTATCACATCTGTTATATCTTTTAAATCTGCATATATCCCAAATGAATATCAGTATCACATTGACTTAAAATTATTGGTGACGTGCGAATATGATCCAAAAACATTCCAGAAACGCTTGCTGGGTAGAAACACTATTAAATTCTAAAAAAAAATAATCAATATGCTACAGTTCTTTTTAGTTTTAAAAACATAATTATGAATAGTTTGAGAGCGATTTTTTAAAAATAATCCGCGATTTTTTTTTTAATTATGCGAAATGTGTAAAAGAAATTGTTTCATATAAAATAATGGAGACAGTGAACTTTATTTTGTTCGCAATGTAACAAAAATCTTTGATTTATTTAAAATAAAAAAAAAAACATAAAAAAAAACAAAAAACAAAAAACAAAAAACAAAACAAAACATAACAAAACAAAAAAAAACCAACTTCAAAACGACATAATGATTCTTATCTTTCTCATCTGACATTGACACACTGATATTAGTATATATCTTCTTGATCCATTCCCAATGTTTCCCTCTAATACTATTCAATATTCTCTCTCTTTCCACAAAAGAATCACCTCTTACATATCAAGTGCCCTTTACGTGTATTATGGCAAAAGAGTGCATTTGAATTAGGGTCCTCTTTCATTATTATAGTCCGCGTAATACCAATATCGTGACATGGATCAAGCTGGCTTAAGTTCAAGGAAAATTCTGTCTGTAAACATGTGTAGATGGAGCTTGAGATCCTACCAGAACATTTTTTCTAGAATATATATATATATATATATATATATATATATATATATATATATATATATATATGTTTGTTTCTTAACTTTCACAGTCAAAACTTGTTAGCTTTAGCAAGCACCCCGTTTGAGCAAATAAAGATAAAATATATACTACTACTACTACTACTACTACTACTACTACTACTACTACTACTACTACTACTACTACTACTACTACTACTACTACTACTACTACTACTACTACTACTACTACTACTACTACTACTACTACTTTTTCTTCCTCTCCTTTTTTATTCTCCTCCTCCTTCCTCTACTTCTCCTTCTTCTTCTTCTTCTTCTTCTTCTTCTTCTTCTTCTTCTTCTTCTTCTTCTTCTTCTTCTTCTTCTTCTTCTTCTTCTTCTTCTTCTTCTTCTTCTTCTTCTTCTTTTTTTTATTATTATTATTATTGTTATTATTATTATTATTATTATTATTATTATTATTATTATTATTATTATTATTATTATTATTATTATTATTATTATTATTATTATTATTATTATTATTATTATTATTATTATTATTATTATTATTATTATTATTATTATTATTATTATTATTATTATTATTATTATTATTATTATTATTATTATTATTATTATTATTATTATTATTATTATTATTATTATTATTATTATCATTATTTTTTATCTAAGCTAAGAAAATGGTGCTTACTCCGTTTGAAAACCTCTGTTAAAAGCATGCGATATTTTTGGTTCTCAAATTGATGAGAGCAATCTTACGTTTCTAAGGTAAGTAACCGTCTTTTCCATGTAACAAGAAGAGAGAAAAAGTTTAAGATGGCAGCCCACGAGCCAGGAGCGAAGCAAATTGACGTGACAACTCTACCTGTTCCGCACCTAATTCATTTATCACAGGAGTTGGAGCAAGTAAGATACAGGGGAAATAAATCAAAATATAAATATATTTCTTATTGATGCTGCGAGTTATGAGCTCTAGCTTTAACATATGACAGTGTGCCCAGGCTTAGAGCTATTTATTGCCTACAAAATCTAGAGTTTCTAGAGGCCATTACTATTAGATCTAGAACTAGAAGTAGGCCTACATTTCATTTTTCTTATTGATGCTGCGAATTATGAGCTCTAGCTTTCACATACATGACGCTGTGCCCAGGCTTAGAGGTATTAATAACCTACAAAATCTAGTTGCTAGAGGCTATTAGATCTAGATTCTAGAAGTTGATTTAGAAGTAGGCCGACATTTCATTTCCGATATTAGTGGATATATTGGGCTAATTCTGAGTAGGACTTCCGATTGGGTACATTGGTTTAGTAAGTTATTTCAAGATATGATGTACCGTTTTACTCAGTTACTGGAGGCATTTATGATTAATAAGTTTTACTAGTATGGCCCGACCAAATGAAGCCCTCTTTTGTATGATACAGGTACTGCTCCCATTCAGAATTCCTTCCTCACTCTAGTAGCAGATAAAGTCCCAAGATAACTCTAATCTAAATAAATCCAAACTTTCCATCGCTTGACTGGATCATTTACTCGTTTCGCTCTAAAGGACTCCTGATTGTTCATTGGATAATTTGTGTAGTATATTATGATATAATATATAGGATATATAACATAATATGATGCTGTAGTTTTTTTTAAATGGTAATTCATTGTTAGAAAATGAATTTACCTATCAAAGACCAAGCCCAATCTTTTTCTATGGCCCAATCAAACGAAGCCCTCTTTAGTATGATATTGATAGAGGTATCGTACCCATCCGGATGTCCTTCCTAAATTTTAATATTCTTTTGCTCTAGACTCTCTCCTCTCTCTCTCTCTCTCTCTCTCTCTCTCTCTCTCTGCTTTCTCTCTTTTTCTCTCTCTCTCTCAATCGCTCTCTCTTTGTCTCTTGAAACTAATTGATAATTAATAGTTTGAAAATTGTTTTGTTGGGTCTGATATAGGATTAATTTAATAACATATTTTAAAATGATATGAAGTTGTTATCAACATTGGGAGTCAGCAGACTAAAGTTTGTCATCTTTTATCAATTATTTGCAGGAAGTTGAGTTTCTCACTAACTCAGTGAACCAGCTAAAGGTTGCACAGGCCAAGTTTTCAGAATCTTAAGAGGCAGTGGGTCAGCTCAGTAAACCTGGCAAAGACATTCTTGTACCTCTCACAGCATCTGAATCCTTTATAACTTAGAAAGAGAATCTTTATCTTATCTTAATGGTGTGATTTTTTTCCCCATATTCTACAAATTTCTCCCAGAGATCGAACACAGTAAATCCGTCATTGTTCCATAAACGTTCCTAAGCAAGAATCAGATTTTTGCACAAACAGCGATGACAAACTGTTAACAGTCGTCCTGCGCTGTTCCAGTGCTGTTAAGATGTCTTGCGGTAACTTTCGTGCAGGCAAAACATGCTGGTCATGATATTGACTTTTGATTGTTTGAGAAGGAGATGATCTTATAATAAGCGAAGGTATTGGCTTCGTAGAATCCGCCAAAGAACAGAAACTCATAATCGCCGACCCCTTACCTAGAAATGCTTGTGCAAGAGAGATAATTGGTGATGAGTTCATTAAATTCTAAAGAATCAAAAGTAAAACCAAGACTTTCCCCTACTCTACTGGGACTAATATGTCACACAATTGACAAGGATTCCCATTTCTTCTTTCATGTTCCTTTGGACTGAATTGTTTTAAATTCTAATGTTTACAATGCAAAAAAATTAGATGAAAAAATGGCTGCTCATTGTTAATAAAAAAACTTACTTAAATTCAAATTAGCTCAGCAGAAACAATGATATCATATACTCACATGTGTGTAACATCTATAGAACAGTTCAATAAAGATGCCTAAAATTAGCCATGAACTGTTTCCCTACAACCAAAGTCCTTCCTGAATGTGAAAATCCATTTTTCAAACTAATTTCCTGACAAGTTTTTTGAAAAATCTAAAACAAAACCACCTTTTTCTGATGTTTACTTTCCCATAAATTTTTAAAAGATGATAATTACACACTCAATTAAATTGATGACGTATATAAACCAAACCCTTTCCCCGTGGCATCCATTTTCATGTTTTATATTCACAACAGGAACAATCTTTCGAAAGGATATGGCTAGAGCTTTGAATCTTACATAACAATTCATTGATGATTCAAAGTGTGAACAGAGAGTGGCGGCAGCCTCTTTCTTTTCTGAAAAACTAATTGAATCCGAATCATTCAGATCTTCAAACGAAAAGCTCTAGACATTTCTACAATTTAATCAAAAGGTTATCACCCAACGTGCATTATCTGGAATCCCTTACACATAGGTATTCATGGTAATAATGCTCATATTATATACAAGCTGAAAACGCCGTGCTACAAATGGGATCCTGGTGTCAACTTGTCAAGGCTGGGGTACCTGTGTGTATATCTTGAGATCTCTCCTTTTACTTACATGATCCAGATAAAATTATAGGCCTACACCTATCCACCTTTACCTAGAATCTAGATGTCCTGATAATTCTAATTCTAAACACAAAAATTAGATGCAGAATTTAATCCTCTTGGAATTAAGAAAATCGACGTAATATTCATTTTTTCCCAATCTATTTTTAAATCCATTTAAACGCATATTTGAAAGCTGTGAATTTTCACCTGAAATGCATAAAAGTGTGCTGGACCAGCAAATAAATATCATGAAAATTTAGCAAATTTAAAAGATAACCTTAATTCTGAGCTAAAAGCATGAAGTTTTAAAGATGGAAATGTAATGTGCAGACTTCTCATTGGCCACACATAGCTAACACACAATCAGTGCAGACTTTATATTAGCCACACATGGCTAACACACAATCAGTGCAGACTTCTCATTGGCCACACATGGCTAACACACAATCAGTGCAGACAAGCAACACCATTGTCCACCGCTTGAAACACCAGTGCCGTATGACTTATTTACAAAAAAAAACAGCCACAACTTTAAGCGAATTCGTATGGAAACTAAATAAATCAAATTCTGAATTTCATTTATCTATGGGATATAATCGAAAGGGCGCAGCTAAGTATAGCAGAGAAATATTTCATTCTACAAACAAAACCAAGCCTCAACAAAAGAAGGGAAATCTTTTCATCGTGCCCACCAGAAAGAAACATCTGCTACACAACTTTTATTGGCTCAGAAACAAAAAACAACAAGCGACATCCTTGTCCTCCGCTTGAAACACCAGTGTCGTATAAATAGGATCTAAGGTAAGATCTTCTATATATATGAAGAGCTCCCACAGTTGAGCACTCTTATCAATTATTCCAACTTATCTTCAAACTATATTAGAGCTCTAACAAGATTTTGGGGCACTTTACAGGAAAAATGATAATAGATCTAGACCTTAACCTAAGCCGAAATCCTCACCAAACACTAGAGCAAATAAATCTCGGATACACTACAAAAATTATACCAACATGCAGTGAAAAGCAATATATTAATTCGTTAATAAACAAAACTGAACAATTCTTCAAAAACGTGCGACGGAAAGCATTCTTCTTTCTCATTCCTGGCCTTGATACATGGAAGAAACAAACGTACGGCTTCAACTTAGTGAGCAGTGAATGTCTTCTGATGGAGTTTATATACCCAAGGAGCAAAGCTCGATCGAAATAAATCAGTTTCGACCAATCCCGCTGATGAATGAAGAAGGTAAGATATTATTCTCAGTCATGGCATCCTGCTTCAAAAATATCTCTCTGAAACTGGGGACATAAATACTTCAGTCCAGAAAGTAGGTATCCCCGGAGTTTCTCACTTTCTGGATGCTTAGTACATGCAACGATCTGGAAAGCTGTTCAAAGAGCGAAGTAAGAAAAACTTAACCTCGACGTTATTTGGTTGGACCTGGCATATGCTTAAGGATCGGTACCACAACAATGATTCAGCTAGCCCTGAAGATGTACCATGTTCCGGACGAGATACCAGTGATGCTAAATGACCATTTCGGCGGTTTCCGGATGAGGTCCTCAACTAATAGCTACACCACACACTGGGAAACAGGAATCGCCATGGGCTGTACTATATCCCCAATCCTGTTCGTCGGGGCTATGGAAGATCTTGAAAGCAGCAGAAGATAGCGCAGGCCCGGCAAATCTAGGTGGTGGTTGCTACCGTAATTTGCTCAAATGAAGACGAAACACGCCGAATGCTAGAGCGCCTCGACGTCTTAATGGCATGGTGCAGGATGAACTTAAACGAAAGAAGTCTCGCAGTCTCTCAGTAAGGAAAGGTAAGATAGATGCGATGACGGCATTCACAGTAGCCAATCAGCAGATACCAACGATCAGTCAAGAACCAGTTAAGAGCCATGGTAAATGGTACGATTCATCCATGAAAGATACCAGAACAGGACTAGAAACAGTAGAACTTACTCCAGAAGGCCTGCTGGCCATTAATACATGTGGCCTTTAGGGTAAGCTGAAAGCGTGGTGCTTAAGAAGGTCCTCTGGCCATTCCTAGTCTATGAAATCTGCTCAACTACAGTTGAGGTAACAGAAGCTAAGATCAATAAGTTCACCACGAGGTGGTTAGGGGTACCTCCGGGCCTGACACATGTGGCAATGTACTGCCGTAAAGCAAAGCTGAGACTCACTAAAATCTTGGAAGAGTATAAAAGTGGCAAAGCCAGGCTACTCTCTATGTTAGAGGATTCCGAGGACCCGGTTGTGAAGACAGTACAACCGACCATAAAGACGGGTAGGAAATGGAAAGTTGTCGAAGCTGTAGACGAAGCCAAAGAGTGCCTTAAGATTAAAGAAATTATTGGGCAAACTCAAATTGACCGCAACGTGGTGGTCAAAATCAGAAGGGAAAGAGGAAAGAGATATAGTCTTCAATGAGATACAGCTCAATGAAGATTTTAGAAGGATTTAGAAAGCAGTCTAGTAACCACAACAGGGACAATGGACTAACTGGGATGATGTTCTGCAGAAATCTCTCACATGGAATAAGATCTGGCACATGGCACCACTTCGGATCAGCTTTCTCATCAGATCAGTGCACGATCTCCTGCCCTAAAATGCAAATCTGGTACGGTGGGGAAAGAAAGAGGACCCCACTTGTCCGCTGTGCCAACACAGGCAGGCCACAGAGCATGTCTTGAGCTCTTGCAAAATCTCCCTCTCACAGAGGCCGATACACATGGAGGCACAATAGAGTCCTTCAGGAACTTGCCGCAATCATAAGCAAGGCTAAAGGAGAGACTATTTTCCCTAAAACCAACGCGTTGATATTCACAACAGAGGGAGGCGTTAAGTCATGGAAAAGAAGGCCGGTGAGGACAACAAAACAAGAGAAAATGCCTTCTGGACGGTTGTGACGACTGGGATGTTTCAGCAGCCCTTCCAGAATGGGACAGTCACTCCAGTATAATCAAAGAAACAAGACTGTAGTAGACTTTAGTTATGGACTCTACTTCACTTCAGATAGTTGCGTCTCGACAGTAGGTCCTAGTTGTGGACGCTACTTCACTTCAGATAGCTCGACAGCAGGTCCTAGTTGTGGACTCTACTCCACTTCAGATAGCTCGACAGTAGGTCCTAGTTGTGGACTCCACTCCACTTCAGATAGCTCGACAGTAGGTCCTAGTTGTGGACTCTACTTCACTTCAGATAGTTGGATCTCAACTGTAGGTCCTGGTATAGTTGCGTCTCGACAGTAAGTCTCAGTTGTGGATTCTCCTTCCCCTTGTACTGTTGCGTCTCGACAGGAGGTCCTAGTTGTGGATTCTGCTTCACTTCAGATAACTGCGTCTCAATTGGAGGTCCTAGTTGTGGATTCTGCTTTACTTCAGATAGTTGCGTCTCGACAGGAGGTCCTAAATGTAGATTCTGCTTCACTTCAGATAGTTGCGTCTCGACAGTAAGTCCTAGTTATGGACTCTACTTCACTTCATATACTTGCATCTCTCGACGGTAGGTCCTAGTTGTTGACTGTTTTTTCTTTCAGATAGTTGCATCTCGACAGTAGGTCCTGGTTGTGGATTCTGCTTCACTTCAGATAGCTCCACAGCAGGACCTGGTTGTGGACTCTACTTCACTTCAGATAACTCGACAGTAGGTCCTAGTTGTGGACTCTACTTTACTTCAGATAGTTGGATCTCAACCGTAGGTCCTGGTATAGTTGTGTCTCGACAGTAAGTCTCAGTTGGGGATTCTCCTTCCCCTTGTACTGTTGAGTCTCGACAGGAGGTCCTAGTCGTGGATTCTGCTTTACTTCAGATAGTTGCGTCTCGATTGGAGGTCCTAGTTGTGGATTCTGCTTTACTTCAGATAGTTGCGTCTCGACAGGAGGTCTTAGTTAGAGACTCTGCTTCACTTCAGATAGTTGCGTCTCGACAGGAGGTCCTAGTTGTGGATTCTGCTTCACTTCAGATAGTTGCGTCTCGATAGTAGGTCCTAGTTATGGACTCTACTTCACTTCAGATAGTTGCATCTCTCGACGGTAGGTCCTAGTTGTTGACTGTTTTTTCTTTCAGATAGTTGCATCTCGACAGTAGGTCCTGGTTGTGGATTCTGCTTCACTTCAGATAGCTCCACAGCAGGACCTGGTTGTGGATTCTGCTTCACTTCAGATAGTTGCGTTCAACAGGAAGTCCTAGTTGTGGACTCTACTTCACTTCAGATAGTTGCGTCTCGATAGTAGATCCTAGTTGTGGACGTTACTTCACTTCAGATAGCTAGGCAGCAGGTCCTAGTTGTGGACTTCACTTCACTTCAGATGGTTGCGTATCGACAGCAGGTCCTAGTTGTGGACTCTACTCCACTTCAGATAGCTCGACAGTAGGTCCTAGTTCTGGACTCAACTTCACTTCAGATAGTTGGATCTCAACTGTAGGTCCTGGTATAGTTGCGTCTCGACAGTAAGTTTCAGGTGTGGATTCTCCTTCTCCTTGTACTGTTGCGTGTCGATTGGAGGTCCTAGTTGTGGATTCTGCTTTACTTCAGATAGTTGCGTCTCGACGGGAGGTCCAAGTTGTGTATTCTGTTTTACTTCAGATAGTCGCGTCTCGATTGGAGGTCCTAGTTGTGGATTCTGCTTTACTTCAGATAGTTGCGTCTCGGCAGCAGGTCCTATTTGTGGATTCTGCTTTACTTCAGATAGTTGCGTCTCGGCAGGAGGTCCTAAATGTAGATTCTGCTTCACTTCAGATAGTTGCGTCTCGACAGTAAGTCCTAGTTATGGACTCTACTTCACTTCATATAGTTGCATCTCTCGATGGTAGGTCCTAATTGTTGACTGTTTATTTCTTTCAGATAGTTGCATCTCGACAGTACGTCCTGGTTGTGGATTCTGCTTCACTTCAGACAGCTCCACAGCAGGACCTAGTTGTGGACTCTACATCACTTCAGATAGCTCGACAGTAGGTCCTGGTCGTGGACTTTACTTCTTTTCAGATAGTTGCGTCTCGACAGTAGGTCCTGGTTGTGAATTCTGCTTCATTTCGCTAAGTTTTGTAATGACACTTAATCCGCGTTTTTGATACTACTTCCCTTTGGACAGTTGTGTCTGGATAGAAAGTCAGAGTTGTGGTTTCTTGTTCGGACAGTTACCCAACTGTGGGTAGGTGATCTTTCCAGTACACTAGACTGATGCGCCAAAAGTGTACAGTTCTTGCCACTTAGTTTATTGCACCACCAGTCGCCACAGTTTGTGGCTTTTAATTCAAAACTCATGGAGAACTAATTCTATATGTATCTATTGAGACTAGCAAGCACGGAGACGAAATTGTAAAACAAACATGGCTGAAAATCGGAAGGGCAATTAGAGATAACAAAGCGTTTTGTTTAATGCATCATTGGGTGAAAATGAAAAATTTATGAAAACTCGAACATATCGGAGCTTTTTCGTAAGGCGCGGTTTTTGATTGAACGAATGACTGTTCTTTGTCTTTGTATGAGTGACAAAGCCGATTAAATTCTTAGTGATCGGTGAAAAAGCGCAGTGGTCTACTTTTCATAGGCCGAGGCATCGTGAACAAAGTCGATTAATGAGGATCAACTAAAAGTGCCAATTAGTAATACAACGAACGCGCTCGAGTTTCCATAGGGGAGGAATTGATTCATACACATATCAATTCAAACGGTTAACATTTTAGACATGGGATGGCTCAGGGATGATCAATCAATTCATATACGAACTACCTATGCGACTTGTCCTGGGTATCAAAATGAGATTGGTAACTTTCCTACTCCACAAATTTCATTTATTCCTCGTGTATTTGCTCACTCTTTCTTTGTAGCTGAGCTGAAGGTATTTAAAAAATCATTACTAATCTCCACATCACTTCATCACCCAAACCTGTAATTAATTTGGAAGCAGCTTCCAATCCCACAAAATTTCTGTAAAAAAATAATTTATTATTCATTGATTACATCGCTATGGAAGACAATGGTAAAGATCAAACGTCAAAAATGCCTTCGTTTTGTTTGAGTTGCGAGATAAAACAATTAGCTGTAAGGCGTGTAAAGCATTTTATATAATTGGATCCTGAGTGGTGAGAAAACAATACAAGGGAGCATGAACAGACCCGAATAAGCTCGTGTACACTAGTTTAAAAAAGATGTGCACCAGGCGCGCTTTCTCCAGTGTTTTAATTAACATTAAGCTAAGTGCATAAAGAAGGGAAAGGGCAACGGGCAGTTAAACTCTTGAACACGATGCAGATAATTATATTGCAGCAATTTGCAGTTAGATAGTTTGAAATATTTTACATGCTTGTTAACTGCAGAGTATTTTCCAAACAAAGCTTACTTTTTCCAAAGTTGTAAAGAACGTGGACTTAATTAATCTTGAAAATAGCCAGGCATCTTTGAAACGAAGGTTATTTAATTTAGTAATCCCTGTAAGCCACACATTACGGAATTTTTATCTTAAAAAAAGCAGAACCCAAACCTATTTCTTGAGAGATTCTTTGAACGTCTTTAATTAAACCTGTTCATTCAACCCAGCATCGTGGAGTGTCTTAAAAAATCACCAAAACCTGTTGATTTTTTTTACATTAGCTCAGAATACACGTTGATTGCTTATTACACCAGTTAGTTGATAGCGATTCATCTTGAAAAAGTCTTCAAGGAATCATTTCAAAACGCACAAGACCTGTGATGGCAGCAAGGAGCAGATTCGCTGCCAGCAGCAACCTTCTCCTATCGAACATCTCCCATGTAGATGGAGAGGGATACGGCTTTTTCGCTTTTAGCTTAAAATCATTTTATACTCTAGAGTACATACTTACCTCCATACTTCTTGGCTTGGCCAGCTTTGGAGTGCTTCCTAATGTAGCCAACATCATAGTCTTTGCAAAGATGGGATTTGCAGAGACAATAAATATCATGTTCTGTGTCCTGTCTGTAGCAGATCTCGTATACCTTTCTGTTTCTATTATCGCAACGATCGCGATCAAGCTGAATTCTGAGAGTATTCAAACTGTTTTTATAGATATCTATGATCTTACTTTGATCATGAATCCCTGGACATGGGCCAGTTTTGGACTTGGATCTTGCGCCACTGCCCTCATCGCTGTAGAGCGGAGTGTGTGTATCGCGCTACCCTTAAAGGTGAGAAAATTATATAAAAATTTTTGAAACTGAAGGCATGGTAATATATACCGTCATATGGAATAGAACGCTAGTAAATTCTTTGTTCTAAATAAGGACACTAGTAAACACTATGTTCTAAATAAGGACACTATTAAATACTATGTTATAAATTAGGATTCTGTTAAATACCTTATCCTAAATTTTCTCTTTTTTCTTTTCCTTAGCGTTGAAATGGTGCTCTCATAGAGATTATGTACTAGCTTTCAGGCACTTAATAAGCGATTCGAAATAAAGTTACTACTAGTAATAGCCTTTTCTAGAGTAAAAATGTAAAGAGTATTAATATGTCAAAATGATTGGTCAATAAATTTGGGTCTTTTGCTCTCTTACATTCAGTTGCTTTCGGTGGTCAAGATAGGGAAGAAAATATTAGGGCAATTGAAAATTTGGCAAAGTGTATGCAATGAAAAAACAAAAAAATTGCTAGTGTACATGAAAATGCAGCGTATTTACATTTTTCACAGAGCTTTCCAAATGTCATAAGCTAATACTTTTAGCAAGCGTTAAGATACACCGGGGAACTAAAAAAAATTCACATTCTTTTTCTTTGAATCGTTTTGAAAGAAGATAAATCTTCCAGATATGAGAAAAACACACTAGAAAGCAAAGATAACTCAACCAATACTTTCTTTGCTGCTACACTATCTTCTGTACCTAGTTGCGATTAATGTTAATTAAGTTTTGAACATGAAAATCTCGGGCTATTAAAATACGATTGTAGTAAGCAATAACTTTCATCTTCATCTTAGTTGATATTTCTACACATTGACAGGATCTATCTTTCTGTAATCACAGAGGCATCCACATAAATCCATTGAGAAAAACTGTGACTCAGACAGGAAAAATGACAACACATTCGATCTCTTTATGCCCAAAGGAGTCACACGTAAAGTTTGCGATTCCAAAGATTATGACTAAAGAAACTAAACCAGCAGTTTTTGCTTAAAGATACTAAGATCAAAGTGACATGATAGGAGGAAAGAGGATTTTGATGCCATATATAAAATCTGAGCACTGCATTTAAGCTATAAGATATTTTCGATGGCATTTGGTGCAAGTCTTCATTTAGAAAAGGCAGATGAGGTGCTGGTTCTGGATTCTAATCTAAACTATGAAAGTTTGCCTGATTATAGATCCAGATTTTTTTAAAGAGAAAAGCATAAATCATACAAAAAATAATATTTACTTTTTTTTTTGGCTTGCTTTGTATGGCTTTTACCGCCCTTATCATTAGCTATACTTAAGTCTACAATGTAATGTTTGAAGGATGAGATTATCAAGCGTTTGCTCCTTCTCTGCAAGTATTCAAAATTATATTCACTGAAAATAGGCTATTTCAATCAGCTTTTAAAGCGATTGCGTCTTCAGTGGTATGAGAAACTTGAACTGTTCAAAAGCTTTGACGGTATTAGGTTCAAGCAATTCAAATATTTCAAGTAATGAAAAGGATTGTATAAAATGCTATAAAATGGGGAAAAGTTATTTCCACAAAAACATAGTATTTGCAAGTTTTTGATAGCTCAGTCTTGCAAGTTTTTGATAGCTCAGTCTTGCAAGTTTTTGATAGCTCAGTCGGGGCTGACATGTAGCAGGGCGTCGGAATGAATAATAATTATTAGAACGGCTGCTCTTGTCTTTGAGCAATTGATTTACTATCTTTTTTAAAGTTGAAATTTGCGTAAAGATTGGTTCCTTGTAATTTTGTTTACACAAACTGAATTTTATCTCATTCAAAAATAATTCCTGACTTTAGTTTAATTTTGGGATAAAAAAAAGGGGGGTGGGGGAGGGGGGCAAATGAAAATAGAATTTGGCGTAGACAATTTATTTTGGAATGTCAATTACAATTGAAAAGAAGAGCTTAAGCTAATTATTCAAATTTTATAACAAACTCAATTTCATTCCTTTACCAGTTTAAAACGCTCCATGGCGTCGTTGAATTTCAGGTCAAAAGAATATTTACAAGAAAGCGAGTGAGTGCAGCCATCATCTTCTTTTTTGGCTTGACGTTGGCTAATCTAGTGCAGTCTTATGCCACAATGAATCTCCAGTGGGTGACTATTCCAGGCACAAATCAGACGGGTCTGGTAATGAACTATACGGCGTACTTTCAACAGATGATTGTGATCGCCATGTTTGCTTTCAGCGTCGTACCGTCACTAACCTCGTTCATAGTGGTTAGCGTGGGAACAGTGTTCCTCGTAGTTAAACTGAACCAAAGTGCTCAATGGAGGAAATCTTCAACCGTGGATGTCAAGAAAATCGGAGTTTCCAACAAAGAGGTGAAGGTCATTCGAAGCGCCGTCTTGGTCTGCATCGTTTTTATCGTCTGCTTCACTCCCAACGTCTGCCTAGTGGCTACCATGGTTATTCAGCCTAGGCTTCATATTGCAGACATTTACTTCGGTCCTCTCATGTACATTCTATTTTATATCGCGTATATCTTTCAAAGCATATCTTCGTCATTTAACATTTTCATTTATCTAAAAACAAGCTCTAGGTACAGAGAGACATTCATGTTGATGTTTTGTCGCGCCCCAAAAAAGTAAATGAATAAATAAAAAGAAAATATGAAATACAAGAAAATGTATTCAATTGTGTTTAATGCATAAATAGGTAATACGTACTTTATATCTTCAAGGCCACCATCTTTACCAT
>JAWDGP010002490.1:145000-220000 GCA_033675545.1 Elysia crispata
AAACACCGACCCCCTTACCCAGAAATGCTTGTGCAAGAGAGATAATTGGTGATGAGTTCATTAAATTCTAAAGAATCAAGAGTAAAACCAAGACTTTCCCCTGCTCTACTGGGACTAATATGTCACACAATTGAAAAGGATTCCCATTTCTTCTTTCATGTTCCTTTGGACTGAACTGTTTTGAATTCTAATGTTTACAATGCAAAAAAATAAGATCTAAATGACAAAAAAATGGCTGCTCATTGTTCCTAAAAAACTTGCTTAACACTTTTCTGTCTGACGGCGACTCCAGTCACCAGTGCAATCCCCCCTTCGTGCCTGCCAGCGGCTGTAGTCGCCGTATGCATAGCTTCGTATACAGGCCTAGTGTACGGAATTTCACCGATCTAATAATAGACCTTATGTGGTTTCCTACTACAGGAGAGTTCGCTAATGGCGCCGTAGCTGTTTACACTGAGATTTTGAGAGAAACATCACATTTTTTAAAATTTTTTTGTAGGGAAATAATGAATGACGAACAAGTCCGTCACGACAGCGATTCAGAAGAGGAGTTAGGAAGTGATGCTAGTTGGGAAAGCTTTGGTCAGGGTCCAGACAGTGATAATTCCTGGAGATCTCGATCTAATTCTAGATCTAGATCAAGATCAAGAAGTGGTAGTACTAGCGGTAGTAGAAGAAGTAATTTGAGCAGTGAGGAAGAAGTTCATGTAGATGCAGGTGGGGATAAGCCCAGGAGGAGGCGTGGCAGGGGGCTTGGCCGTGATCAAAACCCGATACAAGGCCCATATCTATCTTTGTGTATTTACCCATGCTTTAGTCGTTTAGACTATATCATACTCAAGAACAGTATGGGGCTGCAAGGAGGCAGTACCCACAATAAACTAGGAAAGTTCACGAAGACAAAAAGTCAACCCAAACCTGTGGAGTTCTATCTATTGGTATGTGAATTTTTCTAAGTTGAATTTTCTGAATGTTGCGTGTGATGTTCTTGGCCATTGCAATCTGTTATTGATGTTTTTTCTGCATGCAATTTGTTTACTTCATCTGGAATCTTTCTATCACACTCTCTGTACATTCTTTTTCACACATACTAGAGAAAATAACTCCCAAAATTATTTTTTTATATGAAAAAAATTTTTTTTATTCATTTTCAATACAATTTTCAAAATTCAAGTTGGCCACCACTGGCCACATGATATGTATAATGATAAAATATTGATAAACATAATATACAATTATATATGAAATTCTCCTGAAAATTTGGTGGCAAAAGAACAAACAGTTCAGAAAATATAATTTTTTATAAAATGCCACTGAAATTTTATTCAAAACAGTATAAACCTTCAGGCAGGAAGGGGAAATTCCCGAATTTAGGCCAGTCAGAAAAGTGTTAAATTCAAGTTAGCTCAGCAGAAACAATGATATATACTCACATGTGTGTAACATCTATAGAACAGTTCAATAAAGGTGAAAACTGGTACATAAGTAGTGGTAGTAGTTTGTAAACCAGTTACAGTTGAAATAAGATTTTCAGGCTTTTACATAAGCTACTTTTCAAACCTGTTTTTACGATTTTCCTTATTAATTTGTAGATGTATGTACCTGGTCAACTACGTGATGAGGATGAGCTCATGGTTGACATCGGCACCGGGTACTATGTAGCTATGGTAAGTTTTAAGAGGAGTTAATTCCTGAAGTCTGTTCACATCATAAAAGCAAAATACCAAGACATAAGCAGCATTATAAGTTTACCCCATTTGTCAGTTTCTATTCTAATGCATTAAAGATACTTAAATGCATTTTCCTTTTTTTCATGTTTTTGTTGCTTGAGGCATAACCTGCTTGAAAGTGGAGGCATTTAAAATTTCATTCATTACTTGGAACTAATGCCTAAAATTAGCCATGAACTGTTTTCCTACAAGCAAAGTCCTTCCTGAATGTGAAAATCCATTTTTCAGACTAATTTCCTGACAAGTTTTTTGAAAAATCTAAAACCAACCACCTTTTTCTGATGTTTACTTTCCCATAAATTTTAAAAGATGATAATTATACACTCAATTAAATTAATGACGCATATAAACCAAATCCTTTTCCCTTGGTAGTGGCGTGGCATCCATTTTCATGTTTTATATTCACAACAGAAACAATCTTTCGAAGGGATATGGCTAGAGCTTTGAATCTTACATATACATTGATGGTTCAAAGTGTGAACAGAGAGTGGCAGCAGCCTCTTTCTTTTCTGAAAAACCAGTTGAATTTGAAACAAATTTTCAAATGAAAGGCTCTAGACAATTTAATCAAAAGGTCATCATCCAATGTGCATTATCTGGAATCCCTTACACATAGGTATTCATTGTAATAATGCTCATATTATATACAAGCTGAAAACCCTGTTCTACAAATGGGACCATGATGTCAACTTGTCAAGGCTGGGGTGCTTGTGTCTATGTAAAGAGACTTATAAATAGTCTTGATATCTCTCCTTTTACTTACGTGAACAAGATAAAATTATATTCCTACACCTATCCATCTTTACCTATAATCTAGATGTCCTGATAATTCTAATTCTAAACACAAAATTTAGTTACAGAATTTAATTCCTCTTGAAATTAAGAAAATCGACTTTATATTCTTTTTTTTTCCCAATTTGTTTTTAGATCCATTTAAATGCATAGTTGAAAGTTGTGAATTTTCACCTTAAATATATAATAATGTGCTGCCTTGCAGGAATTCTTAGCCACACAGTTACTAAAAACTAGATCTATATCTCAAGTTGATTGATAAAGACTTCTGTTTTTAAAGAATAAAAAAAATGGTGATTGTAAGTTGGCTTATGTTGATGAAACAAAACATTTTGGGGGATTCAATAAAAGCAGTTTGTGTTGATTTTTTATGATTTAGAACCTAGCCACATGAATGCTGTAGACTAGATGTCTGCAAAGTTTCAAATGTGTGAGATGGATAATAACAGAGGAGTTTGCAGTCAACATCTCACAAGTCTGCTTTTATATATATATAAAAAAAAACAGATTGGGAAATAATCTCTCTCTCTCTCTATATATATATACAGATTATTTATATATATATATATATATATATATATATATATATATATATATATATTTATATGGCAGGCTGATAATTAAGTTCCGTTTAATCATAACTTTTTAATTTTTCACAGCATATACATAAACAATACGTCAAACGAAAGCTTAATATCTCAGCTACATACTTAGCACTCTATTTTTCGATGTAGTCACCGTCGCGATCAACACACCGCCTCCAACGTTTCACTAGTTGGCTCACGCCGTCAGCGAAGAATTCAGACGGCTGTCCACGGCACCATCTGCGAACATCTGCGATAACTTCCTCATCATTGTCATAGTGATGGCCCTTCAGGTACTTCTTGAGTTGGGGAAACAAATAATAGTCAGAGGGGGCAAGATCGGGGCTGTATGCAGGGTGAGGTAGGGTCGTAAGTTCCAGCTGCCTTAAGGCGTCCTGAGTTTGGCGACTGGTGTTCGGGCGCGCATTGTCGTGTTGCAGGATTGAGTCCTTATCACGCCGAATACGTCTGAGTCGGAGTTTGAGAGCTCGGAGTGTTGAAATATATCGCTCAGAGTTCACAGTTTGCCCTTGCTCCAGAAATTCCATGTGGACCACTCCCTCCATGTCCCAGAAAACGGTGAACAAGACCTTTCTTGCAGAGGCAACAACCTTGAACTTCCTTGGACTTGGAGAAGTTTTGTGCCTATACTCCATCGATTGGGCTTTACATTCTGGATCGTAGTGGTGGACCCAGGATTCGTCTCCAGTCACAATGCGTTGCAGAAATGCTTCTCCTTCTGCATTGTAACGCTCTAAGAGTTGAATACACATGTCCTTTCTCTGCGCTTTCATCTCTACAGTGAGCTGTCTTGGGACCCAACGGGCAGAGACTTTTCGGTAACCCAGTACAGTTGTGGCGATATGGTGCACTCGTTCTTTCGAAATGCCTACTTCATCTGCAATTTCCTTTTGTTTGACCCTTCGATTAGCTCTAATCATGCAGTCAACTTTCTCTCGATGAGCCGTGTCCGATGCGGAAAGGGGCCTACCCGAACGCTTTCGATCACGCAGAATTGTCTCTCTGGGATCTTCCCCTTTAAAAATTCTCACCTATTTGCGAACTGCACAGTCTGAAATGCACATTTCACCATAAACTGTCTTCATTCTTGCATGAATGTTTGCAGCAGAACATCCCTCAGCTGCCAAAAACTCGATAACAGAGCGCTGTTTGATGAGAAGGTCATTGGAAGTTGCCATTGTCTCATAAACATGGCTACCACATCATGTGTTGCGCGTCACTGCATTATGAGCACGAATGACGTCACACAAACTTGTTGTTATAGTTAAGTCTAGAAAAATGGTTCGAGAGTATATGTATGAAATTTTAGGTCGATATGACGAAAATTGACCTAGTTATTAGCAAACGGAACTTAATTATCAGCCTGCCCTCGTATATATTAGAAAGCTGTGAATTTTCTCATTAAGTGCATAAAAGTGCACTGACTTGCGGGAGTTCTTAGTCACCCAGTTATTTAAACCTAGAGCTACACCTCAAGTCGATTGATAAAGAATTCTGTTAAAAGAATTTCAAAATGGTGCGCAAAATTGGGGATTGTAAGTAAGCCTATGTTGAGGAGAGAAAGCATTTTATGGAAATCGAGGAATGCAGTTTGCGTTGATTTTTTTTTAGAACCTAGCCACATGAATGCTGTAGACGCCTGCAAAATTTCAAAAGGTGTGGTTTGGGTAATAACAGACGAGATTTTGTTCAAAGCCTCCCAAGTCCGCTTTTTATAGATGCTAACAGAGGCTGTCTTGTTAAGGAGTATCTACTCTACACTATTGTTTGAGCTGGTTAGATTTCAAACTTAAAATCAATGCTTATGGTAATTCCATCTGCTGGAATTTTGGACCAGCAAATAAATATCATGAAAATTTAGCAAATTTAAAAGATAATCTTAATTCTGAACTAAAAGCATGAAGTTTTAAAGATGAAAATGTAATGTGCAGACTTTACATTAGCCACACATGGCTAACACACAATCACCTGCTTAGAAGGAAGCAACTACCTGTTTGTCATGCTTGTGATAGCCTTTACAGTAATATTCAATGTGCTGATTTTCTACATGCTTGCAAGAAATAAATTTTTCTACACATTTTTCCCTTGGAGGTTAACTGCTTAAAGTAAACTTAAAGAACTTAGAATATACAGTAAAATTGTAATGTGGCTTGCTTTGATATATTTTGTAAAAAAAAAAAGGAATTGAAAAAAAAATTGATTCAGAATTTTCATTGAGCGTGACAGCAGTGATATGTTCTAATGGAATTCAATCTTTAGGACATGTTTGATCCCTGAATTGGCTGGTCTGTATGTTGAGTGTTGACCCCCCAAAAAAATCAAACTACATCTTACTGAATATTGGTTCACCCTCTTGCAATATTTTACTTTCTACTTATTCTAGGGCCATAACTAATCAGTTTAGCAAAGGAGGCATTACTATTTATGCTATGACTCAATATTTCAATGTCTGCAGTAAAAGAGACTCATTTGAATCACATCAGATATTCAAATAATAAGATCCCATCTTTGGAAATCAAATATGAAATTTCTGGATTGTCCAGTACTTCAATATCATATACTCTTTATTTTTCATTGGCTAGTTCACTTCAGGCACTGATGTAATTGGTAAACTTAAGTCATTTTTACTTTATGCACACTCTTGTTGAAATCTTTTTAAAATAATAATTTTTCTTTTTTCATTTCACCTCAAGACTAAAAAGCAAGCCCAAGATTTCTTCAAACGCAAAATTGACTACCTCACGAAAAACATTGAGAAGGTCCAACCAGTGTTGCAAGACAAATACAGATCCAAACAGGGTATGTTTCCAGTATAATAACAATTGTTTTGAATCTATTTTCATATCTTCTGTCAGTGACAATTCTTTTACATTGTGTTTTTTTTTGGAAAATAGTTGTAATTCTAATGCTCGCTCTCGTCCAAAAAAAAAAGATTTTCCTGTGAAAAATGGCACCACAAATATATGCCTGATCTCACCGACTATTGACACTGTAAGGGTTAAATGAAAAAGTTAACAAAAATTGTTTTAATCTTTCTATAATTATATGTTTATATTCATATTTTTCTTTTCTTTTCATTATTTCATGAAGTTTTGTAAAAAAAAAAAAAAAGAAAAAGAAAAGCAATTGAAAAGGTTAATTACTGGTGTTGAAAAGGATTGCCTATTTGCAGGTCTTGGAGCAACCTGAAAGCTTAAAGAAAAAGTCTTGCGCATAGTTATTATTCTAGGCTAGTGAAAAAAAAATACCCTGAAGTCAAGCTAGGTGCTTGGTCTTTTTTTATGACATTAGATTTTTTTTGGCCTTTTGTGTTTCATCATTGTCCCTTTGAGTTATTGTTATTTTTTTTTTAAGTGTTGTTATATCATTGCCTACCTATTTTTTTTTTCATTCTCAGTAATATCAGAGGTGATGCAGGCCAAAATACAAGCCCAGATTGCTGCAAACGCCCCTCCTGGTGGAAAACCTTAGGAATAATTCTGTAATTAATTAAAATTTCTTAATCTCAAATCATTGCGAGCTTGGTGTGTGTTGACGAAATGTCATAATACATGAATGAAAACAATATTAAAAAAACGTCTTTCTCATTTCTGTAGTTTGCTTCGCTTCACCTAACATCCTTAACCCAGGATGATTGGGTAACAACTTTTGTCCATCCTTTTTTATTCTCAGCCTTATCTTTTTCTGGCTGCCCTACCCTCTCACTCCTTTCTACTGAGTGCTGCAGGGTTATCCATGAAATACTTTTTGATCATTTCTATTCGGTGAGATCATTGACTTGCTGCAAATTTATCATTTCATTGCGACTGGTGGAGCAGTGCGAAGGAATTCAAGGAATAGATATCTGAATCTTCTGGGTGTGCATTATAAACTTCATTGTACTGCAGTTTATATGAGCTGCTGAGTAACAGCAATATTTCTCATTATGAAATAGATAAGTGTTTTTCTTAAATGTGTCTTGTCTCATTCCAAATGATAGGCTAAACTATTTAAATACATGTATGCACTTCTATTCAGTAAATTGTGTTTATCCTATAATTGGGACAATTGTTTTTTGTTTTTTTTTATGAAATTGAAATAGTACAATGTATTTACTTTTTTTTCTTTTAAATAAAATCTTTACAATACAAGCAGACTCTAAAAATAATGAATGTATGTTCCTGACATGTTAAGAAATGGTAAGAGTGCTCTTCATCTGACTGCTTTTACTCAGCTTTTGATTCAATGATGACATGTTCAAATGTTTTCGTTATGGAAATGCTTCTGTGTGTTGAATTGAGTTTGCTAGTGGTAATTTCTCTTTATCTTGATGTGCATTGTTTTAGCGTATCATCTTGGAGTGTTTCACAAGTAGATGTTAATGCATATTTGAGCAGTAACAACCAATGTTCAAAAATACATTTTGAAGCTGAATTTTTTTTTATGGGATTGAATAAATACTTGCATTACATCTAGTTGTGCTTGTTTCTTTAATAACTGGTTTTGGAAGAGTTACCTCTTTATCTTCTGAAGCATTTTTTTGTGAGTTACAGTTTCTAGACATTTCTTGATATGTCTGTCAGTCTGACCCCTGCTCTCTCTCTCTCTCTCTCTCTCTCTCTCTCTCTCTCTCTCTCTCCCTCTCTCACTCTCCCTTTTTCTCTCTCTCTCTTTCTACCCCTCTCTCTCTCTTCCCCCTCCCTCTTCTCTCTCTCTCTCTCTCTTTCTCTCTCTCTCTTTCTCTTTCTCCACAGTTGTACATGTAAGTGTACCTAAATCTTCATTCCTCATTTATTTCCAAAAGAATCAAAGTTAGTCTATATTACTAGAAGACAACTTGTACAACAACAAAATTAAAAAAAAAAATTATTCCATAACATTATAATGCAATGAGTTTCAGTGAAAATATTTTCAGTTTGTATATCTATAACGCTGAGCCATTTAATACTTTTTTTTTCAAGTGCAGGTCCAACAAAATTAAATTTGAAGATTCTGTGCGATGCAACTGATGAACTTAGAAATTTAGTTTGTCAAGCATTCCTTTAAAAGAATGGCACAGTAATTCATACAGTACCCATGATAAAGAAAATACTTAAGTGTTCTATAATAGTCTATAGAATTTTAAAATACATGTATATAATTATTGATAAAGCATATATTTTGGCAACTGAGGCTGTAATAGATAAGGGGTGAAAAGCAATCTTTTCTGCTTTCACGAGGTTTCTATTGCACATAAAATCCTTAAATGTAAGGACATAATGTTTAGTTTTGTTCTATAACATTAAAGATAACGAGCCTTAATACTCTCATAAAAATTGAAAAGGAAAAGTTTGCATGCCCAACTTAATATTATAATAATATGGCTTTCATGAAGCTATATCCCGCTTAAAGGGTCTTTCAAATTAGATTATTAAATTTGGGCTAGAATTCGGTTTGTGCAGGAGTAGTAAAAGTTGGTTCATAGAAGAAATGGTTGTGTTTTACCTTTTTGGGCCTAGCTCAAGTGATCTTTCAACAGTAGACCTACCCCAGGGTAGCGATCATATGTTTAACTTAAAGATTAAAAAATTGTAAATAATATATATAAGAAAGTGAAAGACGCATGTATATTTTTTTTTTTATTTTGACTCGCCATCAAACTATGAACGCATGGAAAAATGGATACCAAACCAAACATAACCGAAAGTTTATTCTGCTTCATGAAAATGGGTGCAGATAATAGAATAAACCCAGGATTGTCCTATTAGAACGCAAAACGTAAATAGATAATACTTGCGTTCCGTGCAAATTAATCTTGTTTCACCTAAGTAAAATGAGACCAGTGGATATACTTTTTGTAGACTTGAGATGATGAAATGACATACGCAAGTTTGATTTGTGGATGAATTAAAAGACCTAGGTCAATAACCAAGGTAAAGAATTTTGAAAATGCTCATTTAACTCTGTGAGAAATGTTCATTGCTTCATTCAGATGGAGACTGCATAATTATTATTATTATTATTATTATTATTATTATTATTATTATTATTATTATTCATAGCTCACTAACAATGGTATCAACAAATGACATTTATTCATCTTAACCTTATGATATACCCCTATACTTATACACTTACAGTATTTCCACTTTCTCTCCTCTCTCTCTCTTCCCTTCCCTTTTTCTCTTTTTCTTCCTTTCTCTCTCTCTCTCTCACTCTTCCTCTATCTCTCTTTTTCCTTCCTTTTTTCTCTCTCTCTCTCTCTCTCTTTCTTTACCTCCCTCTTTATGTCTTGAAAAACATCTAAATGATTTACCGATAACAAAAAAAAAAAAAAGAAAAAAAAAGTTGTCTCATTATCTTAACTGCTTTTTGTTGCTGTTGTTGTTGCTGTCTTTCCACCCCTCCTGCAAATATACTTTTCAAAAAATGCCAATCTTCTTCTTCTTCTTTTTTTTTAAATTAACACTTGAGCCTTTTTCCTTTATACATGTATATGTAACTGTTTTGCATGCATGCTTGGGTCTACAGTTTTCTCTAAGCTCTTGTGTATTTCTTTTTGTTCTTTGTAGTGAAAATATGGGCCAAAAAAAAAAAAAAAAAAAGAAAGAAAAAGAAAAAAAAAAAGAAATTTAATTACATACGTACTATTTTAGTGCAATTTTCTAGTAAGGCTACACCTTGCCCAAAAATGGCGTCGATCCCTCCTGCAACAGGAACGGAGAGTTCACGCTCACTCTGTTTTTTCATGGAGTATGCCTACCTCTAAAGGCTACATCAAAGTATTTGGGTGTGAAAATTATACTCTAAATAACTAAAATTCGAAACATCAGGACAAAAGGAAAGAGGGCAAACCCATCTAAACCTTTCATGTAGTGTTCGCAGAGGAATTGACCATTAATATTACCTTTAACTTTAGAGTAAATTCCATTCACTTGAAAGGCCGAGAAAACGTGACTTTTTATAAATAAATAATGTAATTGAACCAATTCATAAGTTCAAACTGTTGTTTATTATGGCCACCACCAGATCAGTTGTGGGAGAAACCTGAAGAAGACTACTTGTTTTGGATCATTTCTCTTTTTTTTTTTTTCATTTCATTTCAGACATGGGCAGTCTTTTTTATGTTTGCTTTGTTTTTCAGAACTGAAATTGACCGAACTAGATGTAGAAGAGAAGAGCTTTATTTAGAAAAAAATCATAAGCCATCTTCTTTTCAGTTTCTGTGTGATGGAGGGTTTCAAGTAATCAACATCACCAGGGAAACCTGCCTCTTGTTCTTGTGAAAACCTAAAAAGAAAACAACATTGTTACAGCTTTCATGTAAGTAATCCCACTTGAACAACGCAAATATGCCCTGGTCATAATGATTGGCCAATGCTTGTAGCATTAGGGTGGTGAAAAATCATCACTTAAGTTGTGTACAGACTGATGTATATGTCGACAGTTAGAGGCACTGTTACATTATTATGCTAAGCTTTCTAAGCCAACACTGGAATATAGTCCAAATCATTTTGAAACTTGTCTCCAATACTCTCTATCGGTATCGCTAAAACACCACGGCTATGAATTTGGTCAAAGATCATAAGTGTTGAAATTTTTACGTGCCCCCCATATTGGCCGCAACAATAACTTTATATATAGATCTATATAATCTGTATAAAAGCTGGGTCATAGTTGCAAGTAAAGATTGAATAGAAGTTCGACCCTATAGTATCTTAAATATCTCTTTCAAAACACATTGGAATAATTATATTAACTTTTCATTAAGGTTAAGCCTAGAAATAGATAATCTGTTTGTAAGTTGGCTATGCTTCTTATTATTAAAAGCACAGCTTGCTGAAAATTATCAGCAAGTTTAGCGACGTAAGTATAAACAAACTTCTTGTGAGTGCGAAAAGAAATCTTGTTCATTGTACCGGGTATACCGGCTACCTTTCACTTTGAAAAGAGCTCCTGTTTTGCTGTCTTTATACCTTCTGTTTCAAAAGAGTTATGTTTTCTTTTTAGCTTTTGGTCATTATGATATCACGCACACACACTATAGCTTACACTGTCCGCTTCCTGGCCTTGACACTTCATCATTTTAACTATCTATGAATGATAGACGAATTCAGATCTAAATCTACATGGATTGAAGTGATTCTTTTGGAAATCTGGTGAATCCTTGGTCAGTACACATCTACTAGACCTAATCTAGATCTAGATTTAGATTAAATGATTTAGTAAGTAATTCCTGATTCAAAATAACCAGAATTATTAGAGACAATACGGCATCCGGTTTTAAAAAAAAAATTGCTAATCTAGGAAAGAAAACAAGTAGATTTCTAGATCTAGATCTAGATCTAGCCTACCCGGAACGTGAAGCTAACTAGAAATTCCTTGTTCCGAATGGAAAACAGAGGTTAAAATAAATCTGTGACATCAGTGTTATTGAGGTGTAATTGCCTTCTGGCTGAGATTTTTTGACTGATGTCGGCAAACTCTCTCTCTCTCTCTCTCTCTCTCTCTCTCTCTCTCTCTCTCTCTCTCTCTCTCTCCCCCCCCTTCCATCTCTCTGGCTGTATCTCTTCCTTTCTCTCTGCCTCCCTCTCCCTCTCTGTTTCCTCCTTTTTCACTCCCTTTCTCTCTCTGCCTCCCTCTTCCTGTGTCTCTATCTCTCCTTCTCTCCTACTTCTCTCTTTCTCCTCTCTCTCTCACTCCCTCTCCCTCTCTGTTTCTCTGTCCCTCCCTCCGTCTCTCTCTCTCTCTCTCTCTCTCTCTCTCTCTCTCTCTCTCTCTCTCTCTCTCTCTCTCTCTCTCTCTCTCTCTCTCTCTGTGTGTTGTGCACTGCATATTAGTCGTTTTTACACCCAATTTGAGGCGACATTGTTTTACATGATAAGTGGTCATTACTGAATTCAGCCATCTCATATCATATATTTCTCAGTCATTGGATTTCATTTTTTAGTTTGTTTTAGTTTTCACTTATAAACCTTTAAATTATAGTTAAGCAGAGTCTATAAAGACTTTTACCTTCCTACAAAATCAACTTTGATCACATGCATGCTGTCTCTCTATACTTATTTCTGAACTAACACTTTAAATCCTATGAAATAATTGCAACTGTGTTTTGAAAATATATTAGCAAGAAACATTTGATTCACCTTCCAAACTTGAAATTTTATGAGATTGAAATGCCAAGTAGATAGTTTATTTTTCTTTAGTGCGAAGCTTCTAATTGTTTTTTAAAAGAGATATATGTCACACTTGATTTACAATCTTTTCATTTGAATAAATTAACTGGGCATCTGGATCATGTACATAATATGTATTGAGAAGCAGACAATATTTCTCTCTTTGCACAAATTGGGTTGGTGATCCTTAAATGAGAAAGTATGAATTGTTTTTTCAAAAACAGCTTCCAACTTATTTCTATATTGCTGGCCAGAATAGGCAATGATTGTTTTGCGTTGTGTGCCTCTTCACACCTTGAAGCACATACGTTCAAATGAAGAATTTTTAATGTAATATGATCTTTTCACTTAACAGAGAACAGACTTCAAGATGCAGGAACTGGAAGTGACTTTAAATGATGATTATTTGAGTCGCCTTCCTCTTGAACTCCTAGAAAAAATTTTGGGGGACCCTCTGTTAGATGCTAGTGATCTTTTAAGCTTCAGTCGTACCTGTACTGTTTGTGCAGAAGCAGCGGGGTTGAACTCTCTGTGGAAAGTCAAATTCACACAAAGGTAAATTGTAATATCCACACTTAGCATTTTATCAATTTGGCATTTTTAAAACTTTCAACAAGTAGATGGTTTAACATATTTTTTCCGAATAAATTTTTAAAATTTCTCTCAACTACTCAACCAGGTCAGTTTTGATGGATTGCATAAATTTAAAGTTTCCTCGGTTAAATTACATGATTGAAAGTTAATTTTTGCCTCTTTTTCCCGGTAACTCAGAATGAATTAAAAATCTTTTATTTCTTTACAAAATTATGACAATTTCCTTTTATGTTAATCAATAAAATAAATACATTCTTCTGAAACATGTGCATCAATGAATAAAACAATAAAGAAATTAAACTCATTTTATTTAGGGCCTGAAGCAGTTTGAAATTCATTCGACCTATTTGCTTCAAGTTATCAGGTTACAAGGAGGAAGAGGAAAAAAAAATTCAAAGAAATTAATTTAGTAACCTTTAATATTTGAGATTCTTCCCATGGTTTGAAAGCAACAAAATGAATTATGGTTCTCTTTAAGATGTACTTCACTAAAATCAATGGTTGAAAAAAAATATTATAAATGGTGGCGAGGCAGATGAAAGCTCTGAAAAAGCTGTTTGCTGTGATTCTTTTCAATAAATAATTTTCTTATAGGCAGCATGAAGCAAACAATAAACATGATGCCTTTTCTGAGTTTGATCTATGGTCTCGATCTAGGAGCAATGGCATGTTCAATCACTATGTGAGGGCACTGCTCCCATTATTTGCAATTAAAAAACAAATTATCACCCATGAAATACTTGACCAAATCATCCCTTTTCCTCATCCCCCGACCTACTAACTGCATCATCATATCTAAAATTAGGAGGCATAACTTTTAAACTCATCGTTGAGAAACACTTGCGGCTGAGAAAAGCATTTTGACTTCTCTGTCGCCAGTAACAACACTTTTCCCTACTTCAAAAATAAAAAAAAACCCTCTATGATGAATGGAGATTAATTTAATCTAATTGTCAGACCTTCATCTAGTAGACCTTTATATATATATATATATATATCTTAAAGTCGAGCTTTTCTAGAAATAATTGGAAAAGAAAAATTAAATACTGGTCTCTCAACATAAATTATTATTGAGGACATCTTCAAGTATTTAGACATTCATGAGTTGTTAACATTTTCAGCTGAAAGGACCAACTTTGCATTGCTAACTTAGTTGAACCCACAGGGCACAGTGGCCTTTGATCCTGCTCAATTTTTTTTCTCCAGATGGCCATCTATTGCACATAGAGTGATCAACTTCTTCTCCTGCTCAGAGAAGTCAACACTGATCAAATGGAAGTCAGTGTTTAAACACAGATTGCTGGTATGTTCTGTTCATTTCTATAGTTGACACTCTTTTGTGTCCCACATTTTATTTTCAGGGTTTGAAACAGTTAGCAAAGTGACCTATTTTTGGCGCCGTGAAATACTTAGCTTTCAAGCTAATTTAAGTTGAATGTGGCTACAGAGTTTAAATGTATAGTTACGAAGCACATGAGAAAAAAAAGCAACTTAATTTTTTTTTATTACCTCATTAAATCATTCATTTATTTAGACTAGTTTACTTATTGTAACCCTTATTATTTAATCAGCTCAATCCTAATGCTTGACATGAGTTCAATATTCTCTGTGATTACAGAGGTAACAATCATATGACATCTTTGTCTTTGAGCCTGAAAATAAGCATTAGCATTTCCTTTAAATGGTGGTTGCATCCCTAAAATACTAATCACTTAGAGAAGATTCCAAGATCTTCTCCATCCATCAGCCAAAAGAAAATGAAACGGATAAAAAAACATTAATCTAAATATATGTGAATGGGTGAATGGTAGATGTAAATGTTGAGCAAGTAAATTAAGTATTCTTTGTTTAAAAAAAAAAAATGAGTCGGTAAATTCATTTTATTCTTGACATATATTAGTTTGTCTACAACATTTGATATTCAGCTATCCTTATATATATATATGTATAATGTATGTATGTATATCCTAATTACTCTTCATACATCAAATGTCAAAAAAAAAAAAGAAAAGAAAAATTCATAAGGAACTACAAGTTTTAAGTGAATCAAAAACTAGAATTTTATTACTTCCTTTCAGGTGAAAAGAGCTGTTTTGTCTCACCTAGTTGAGATTGGTCGGTCTAACTACATGGAGGAGGATAGATACCAGTTAGCCATGAATGAAAGCAGTGCCTATACTTTTGTCAAGGCAGAGTCAACTGATCTAGCGGAGGCAGCCGGCTCTGATGTTGATCTCTCTCATCTCTTTGTGATCAATGAGCTGCGGGATGCAACCAAGGAAGGGCCTCCATGGAAAAATCTGACCCGCAAATTTTATGCAGACAAATGTTTACACTGTCTGAGTCATGAGGACCTGCGACCTAAGGTAACAGTCTTATAAATTTAAATTTTTCAAACATTCAACATGTACAAATGTCAATAAGGGTAAAAGAAAAGTCTTGGTCATAACTTCAATTGTTATTTTCTACTCGAGCGTTTCACTTACTTACTTGATAGTTAAAAGACAAAAATCTTACTCTATGTACCTTGATCTAGATATGATTAAGTCCTTAACTATCACACGGTGATCCTCTAGTTTGTCAGTAAAACCGCTGCTACTTCCAGTCACCAGGTAAACTGCTGGATGGAATGGGATTTCTCCAAGCCATTAGGAGTTTTTTGGCATGAAAAATAAATTAGGCATAAGGCATGGTGTGGAATTAATCTATAATTATTGCATTGATTTTTTCTTTCTTTGTTACTTATTTTGTATTATGTGAGTTTGATTGAACTGCAGAGAATGGAACTAAGTATGTGTTTGTCTAATTACTTGTCAATACATCTCAATAATAGAGGGGATATGGTAGACTAAGGGTCTAAGCACATTGTTTTTGAGTGATGTTGATTGAAGATAAGTCAGACTTAGGCTTAAATTCACTAAATTTAGCTGTCAGCATGTTCTTTTCTCATACGTAAAGATCCTTATTTTCCTGATAAAGATGTTAACATCATAATTTTTATTTATTACATATATTATTACAGGCCTATTTCAAGCCCAAGTTAAGTTTATAAAACGTAGATCTATGTGTCCTGTGGTTTTCTTTAAACCATAAGACTTAGCACTAAGAGTTTAGCTGAAGACTTTTCAGAAGGACATTCTTTTAAAATTTGTGTATATCATTTTTCTAAATAATTATAAAATGCTCATATATACATTATTTGCCATTAATAAACATATTTTTCAGTGTATGCTTTGTAAATTTGACAATTTCCATGGAAAAGAGTGTGGGTTTAATATGGTGTAATACAGCTTTGAAATAAAAAAATCCATTGTGCAGGTAGAAGCTGTTCTAACAAGCAATTCCAACAACATAGACCTTGAAGAAGGAGCAACTCTTATTGCCCAGTGGATGCAGCCTCAGGAAGATTTTAGCTTGGGAGATGTCAAGAGTCAACTGGATTCCCTCACAAAAGATGTGAAAGCAAAATTGCATCTATCCTGCCCCATGCACCCTCTGTTTGCTGCGGATGCTACATCAACTTGCCTTAAACCAGAAGCTACCCATTCTTTGTGGAGCCCACCTAATTGTAAAGCTATAATGGCGGCTATAGAGCAGATCATCAAGACAAAATTTAACCAGAGCTTTGCTCAGTATGCACATCCTCGTAAATCTTACATCAACTGTGTGCTCCGAGACCAACAAGCCATTCCCATAACACTGTGCCTCGTTGTGATGGGAATTGCTCGCAGGCTTGGCATGGTGTTGGAGCCTGTGAGCTTTCCTGAGACGTTCGTCCTACGCTGGCTGGAGTTCCCTTTCAAGTCCATGCTGGAGAGATACACATATGTGGATCCTTTCAATGGGCAGTACAGTGTGAGCAGCACAGAACTCCCAACTCGCTTTACAGATAGGAGAATGGACGGTGCAGTAAACCAGCGTGTGCTTTCCGCAATGGCTCAGTGTTCAAAGCAAGAGGTGCACTTTTAACTTCTCTTTTTCTTGTACTTTAAGTTAAACATTCAGTGAGATTGCAGTAGAAAATGTCAATCTTTTCTAAGTTCAAATCTGACATGTGTAACTTTTTATACAGTCTTTAGTGGGTTTCACAGAAAGGTCTCTAATTTCAATCAGCAGCTCAAAATGAAGTACTATGTGATGAAATGATTTTTCTCAATGCCTCTTGTCATATTTATATTTATTTATCTTTTTATTATTATTTTTTTTACCTGAATACAGGTGCTGTTAAGAATGCTACGCAATTTGCTCAACACCTGGCGCCAAACTATGACACACCATGAGCAACGTCAGACAATGCTGCGGCATGTAGTAGAGTTAGAGTGCATGGTAGAGCCCAGCAATTATCACCATGTGGTAAATCTTAAATCACGATTCCTTCCCTTGATGCAGAATTTAAAAAAAATATGTAGCCTTGTTCTTTTTGAGTTTAGTGAAACCTGAGATTCACAAATTTCTCTTGAGAGCCAAGAAATACCCTTACCGCAGTAGATCACCCTTTATTTCTTCTCTGTAGTGAGTTTCAATGATGAAAGTTTTAAGATGAGTGAACTCATGAGGGTGATTTAATTCATAGCACTCAATGCATGATTTCATTGACTGTTTTTTCCTCTGATATCTTGTTGAAGAGATGTAGAAGGGATGAAAGAAAAAAAAAGAAAATAGAAATGTTAGAAGCATAATGAGTAGTTAGTGAAAACCAAAAGAAAAAGAACATTTTTTTTTTGCTTTTCTTTTTCTTTTTTTTTTTTTTAATCAATTTGTTGTTTATAGCCTTTATCAGTAAAGTAAAAGTAATTTTGCAGCTTTTGCTTATTGTCTGTCTGTGAGAAATAAACCATCAAGGATTTGGTACAGTCCTGTCATCTCAAGAATCTTTCTATGTACTGTTTTTAAATAAAATGCTCAATAGCTATACATTATGATCATAATATAAACTCTCATAAGCATATGCAGTGTGTAATTTCTCAGAAAGAAAATAAAATGAAACAGACAAATCAATTTGTGTGTATATATATTGAGCTGATAAAGACATTTCTTTTCATAGTTCTGCTTTTATATCTCAATCTGATAAAATTAGTTAGGAAAACATAGTGGTCAATCATTTTCATAGACGAACATAATACACAGCGATAGGCCATTTTTAGTGCTCTGTTCAGGACAGCACAAAAGCTAAAAACCAACTATTTTCATTGGAATGTCTAATTTCTGCAGCAATCTACAAAGCATGGCGTAAAAAGTTTTTGACGATATCATCAGTGGCTCAAAAGTTTTGTTTCCTACATTCATCTCCACTTGAAGCCTAATCTGGGCAGAGATATGTGATGATATTATTAGTAGCTCAAACATTTTGCTTCCTACTCTCATCCCCACTTAAAGCCTAATCTGGGCAGAGATATGTGATGATATTATTAGTAGCTCAAACATTTTGCTTCCTACTCTCATCCCCACTTGAAGCCTAATCTGGGCAGAGATATGTGATGATATTATTAGTAACTCAAACATTTTGCTTCCTACTCTCATCCCCACTTGAAGCCTAATCTGGGCAGAGATATGTGATGATATTATTAGTAGCTCAAACATTTTGCTTCCTACTCTCATCCCAACTTGAAGCCTGATCTGGGCAGAGATATGTGATGATATTATTAGTAGCTCAAACATTTTGTTTCCTACTCTCATCCCCACTTGAAGCCTAATCTGGCAGAGATATGTGATGATATTATCAGTAGCTCAAACATTTTGCTTACTACTCTCATCCCCACTTAGAACCTAATCTGGACAAAGATATGTGATGATATTATTAGTAGCTCAAACATTTTGCTTTCTACTCTCATCCCCACTTGAAGCCTAATCTGGGCAGAGATATGTGATGATATTATTAGTAGCTCATACATTTTGTTTCCTACTCTCATCGCCACTTGAAGCCTGATCTGGGCAGAGATATGTGATGATATTATTAGTAGCTCAAACATTTTGCTTCCTACTCTCATCCCCACTTGAAGCCTAATCTGGACAGAGATATGTGATGATATTATTAGTAGCTCAAACATTTTGCTTCCTACTCTCATCCCCACTTAGAGCCTAATCTGGACAGAGATATGTGATGATATTATTAGTAGCTCAAACATTTTGCTTCCTACTCTCATCCCCACTTGAAGTTTAATCTGGACAGAGATATGTGATGATATTATTAGTAGCTCAAACATTTTGCTTCCTACTCTCATCCCCACTTGAAGTTTAATCTGGACAGAGATATGTGATGATATTATTAGTAGCTCAAACATTTTGCTTCCTACTCTCATCCCCACTTGAAGTTTAATCTGGACAGAGATATGCGATGATATTATTAGTAGCTCAAACATTTTGCTTCCTACTCTCATCCCCACTTGAAGTTTAATCTGGACAGAGATATGTGATGATATTATTAGTAACTCAAACATTTTGCTTCCTACTCTCATCCCCACTTGAAGTTTAATCTGGACAGAGATATGTGATGATATTATTAGTAGCTCAAACATTTTGCTTCCTACTCTCATCCCCACTTGAAGTTTAATCTGGACAGAGATATGTGATGATATTATTAGTAGCTCAAACATTTTGCTTCCTACTCTCATCCCCACTTGAAGTTTAATCTGGACAGAGATATGTGATGATATTATTAGTAGCTCAAACATTTTGCTTCCTACTCTCATCCCCACTTGAAGTTTAATCTGGACAGAGATATGTGATGATATTATTAGTAGCTCAAACATTTTGCTTCCTACTCTCATCCCCACTTGAAGTTTAATCTGGACAGAGATATGTGATGATATTATTAGTAGCTCAAACATTTTGTTTCCTACTCTCATCCCCACTTAGAGCCTAATCTGGACAGAGATATGTGATGATATTATTAGTAGCTCAAACATTTTGCTTTCTACTCTCATCCCCACTTGAAGCCTAATCTGGGCAGAGATATGTGATGATATTATTAGTAACTCAAACATTTTGCTTCCTACTCTCATCCCCACTTAGAGCCTAATCTGGACAGAGATATGTGATGATATTATTAGTAGCTCAAAAGTTTTGCTTCCTACTCTCATCCCCACTTGAAGCCTAATCTGGACAGAGATATGTGATGATATTATCAGTGGCTCAAACGTTTTGCTTCCTAGTTTAATATTCACTTAGAGCCTTATTTGGACAGAGATATGTCTCTAGCTAAAGATATTCAAAAGGAAAAAAAGCTAAGATTAGAAGAAGAGTAACTTGCATTTCTGAGTGCTCCTAGCCCCTATCAAAAGTCAGTTTTCTAGCCTTATTTGACTTGTTTTGAAGGTGGATATCTGCATCACCACTTTAACTCCCTACTCCCTTAGATCCTGATGGTTCAGCTGCTGCTACAGTTGGAAGTGAACATCCAGTGGGCAATGGTTTTGATCCAAGAACTTGTGGCCATTCATCCAGCTCTCACCACAGCTCTCAGTGACATTCCTGTAAGTTAGCCCTACTGAAAAAAACTTTCTAGAAAATGTCATTGTTTCAACTTAGTAAGGTCTGTGGTTGCAGGGATTTAAAGTTTACGATGAAGTATAGATCCTGGATACAAATTGTCGGGTTTTAAAATCACATTTTCAAACATTTTTTTTTTTGTTTTATTGGTTTTTCCTACTTTAGGGGTTTTTTTTGTTTTTGTTTTTTTTTTTTAACCCCATTCTTGTTGATTTTAATTTTCAGTTGTTCGCACTGTTTTTGTTGTTTTAATAGTTTTTTTTAAATTTTTTTAACCATTTGTAGGCTTATTTATTTTTCATAATGCTAAAAAAAATGTAGAGCTATATACAAAATATAATTATCTTTCCTTTGCGTTTATGCTCGATTGTTTCATAAGCTCCACCAGAGTATGTTAATTTTTTTTTTCTAATGTTAAAGTTTGTTTATTTTGTCTTGAAAACGACAATTCCAGACAAAGGTCTGGAAACTCTTTTTTATTTCTGTTGGGAAAAATCTTGGGCTTACAAATAACTAATTGTTTCACTTTAGCAAACTGCTTGTAAAATTGAAGAGCTTAAGAAAGGTGGGGTCTTGATCTAGCAGCCAAATATTCACACAGTCACACATACACACCTAATCCACCACCTCCATGCTGGTCTTAGATCTGCACACTGCAGCTGACAGCGTTTAGGTCTTACTCTTGACTAAACCACTCTATTCTTGTGTTTGTTTTCACACTACGAAAACTGTGACACATGACTCCAACCTTTGTAGGCCCTACAGGTATGCATTTATATTTTAGTATTAGTCTTGCTATAGCTCATTTATAAGTTAATTATGCTTAAGCTTAAAAAAACTTAAACCCTATTAACCCAGTGATTTTCTCTTTTAAGCTAAAACCTTATTAACCCAATAATTTTGTCTTTTAAGCTTAAAACTGGATTAAGCCTGTGGTTTTGTCGATCCAGTTAATAGCTACTGACATGTCAATCTTTGAAATTTCCTACCATTTCATTATTACTCGTATGATGTGACATGAGCTTAGCTGATTCTCTGCCATAGTATGTGCAACAAAATTTCTAAAAACCTGCACTTACTAATGAATTTAGCGTGTTTTTATTCAAGAGCAATAACGTTAAACGGTTGGTAGACAGAAAAAAACTTGGCTTTTTTTTATTTGTTTGCTTCAATGGTGTTTTAAAAGGTGGCTATAAATGTACTGGTTTTTAAATTTTAGTCATTTTTAAGACTGTTTTTGCCCTTTTGTTTCTGTAATAGGTAGGCAGTACGAATTTTTACATGTTGAGTTGTCTGCCTTTTAAAAGCCTGGAAAAAAAAAAAACAACAAAAAAAACTACCCCTGTAGTTTTTATTACCCTCAGGTATTTTGTTTAATTAAATACCGTCCTAAAGATAAAAGGACCATCAAACAGCCCGTTTCAGAGTTTGTATTGCCCAAGCTCGAAGTATTTATAAGAAACTCATAGCTGAATTATCCTGGCTGCCCTACATATTAGTTCGAGCTAATTTGAAAAGAAAAAAAAAGTGCAATCATAAATTTGGTCAGGTATCATGAAAAATTTTTGTACCTTTTATTGTGAACTGCCTGCATATGCGACAGATTCCTCAAACTCAATAGGGAAGTTGTGATTGAATTTGGATGTCATGTGCAATTTTTTTGTCATTCAAGTTTTGCATTGTATATTCATAAAGTTTTAAAATTGGTATTTTATTCTTACATGTGTTTGTGTGTTTGTTCCCCCATTTGATGAGAAGGAACGAAAGATCAAATAAGATAAGACAGGTCTTGTGGCACCCATCTGTAGCCATGTCTCAAACTGATTTCTTTCTTGAAGAAAATGTAACTCTCTCTCTCTCTCTCTCTCTCTCTCTCTCTCTCTCTCTCCCCCTTTCTCTATCACTCCCTTACTGTAGTGTATGCAGATGCATCTAATCTAATCTTTCATCTTGCCAGTTGAGATGTGAGAGTATGCTGAGCTGTTTGAAGGACAAAGTTGGCAAACCTCGCACAGTAAATGTTAAGAAGCGAACAGATTATCCCCAGGTAAAGAAAATATTGAAAATTACAATGAGATCCCCTTTTAGGATCTTTTTTAATCTCCTTCAATGGAAAGGTATTTCATAACACTGGAGTATAACCATTTTTGAAGTAGCTATTTTAAATAGCAAGAGGCAAAAATACATTTTGTGAAAATTTGAAACAAAATTTATGTAATTTATTCAAGGTACACATATTTTCTTGAACATTGACCAACTTTGGAATTAAAAATTTCAAGGCACAGCTGTTTCTCATTGAGCATTGGTAAAGGGTAACGATATTAATCTTTATCTAAATCTAGTCAGAGGTGTCCTATTTTTGTGGTCTCTGTAACGAAATACTCCTTTATGTTTTCAAAAAGACACACTATCAAACAATCCATGACAAACAGAATTTTAAGAGATTTTCTAATAAGCTAATTATGAATAACATTGTTATATCTGCTGATCTGATAGGTCCAACATGCTGTGGGACTTATCATGCAACACAGAAAGTATAACTACCGCTGTGTGATAGCTGGGTGGGACTCAACCTGCCAGGCGACAGAGCAATGGATTCGTCAGATGGGCGTCGATAGACTCCCCAAGGGGAGGCATCAGCCCTTTTACCGTGTTTGGGCATCAGATGGCAGTGACCGCTATGCAGCCCAAGAAAATCTCATGATAGCACTCTCTCCAGGACCAGTGGTGGGTTTTGATTATTTGAGAAAGAGGGATACTGTAAGGCCTTTTTTGCTATGTGCAAAACGTGTGCTTTAGATGTTTCTTAAATTAGAGATCTAGACCTGCCATTCATACTGATTTAATCGGAATGATTCCGGTTTTTTTATGCAAATGTGGTCCGTTTCCGATTTTCCGAATATTTAGGAAATATTCCGATTTTTTTCCAAACTAAGTTTTCACCTACACAATTAAACACATTTTCAGTGGTTTTTTTTTTAAATTAGACCTACAACAGTACAAGATCGACAGGCAGCCTCCACAAAAGAATAAATACGGACGATATAGTTATAATATCGATAGTTTTTTTTATTATATATTATTAAATGCGGTATCGAAATTGATATTGATATTCTAGTTGGAACCATCCCGAATATTGATTCTGCCAAGTTGTTTACTTTATCTTTTATTCGTCTGCGCTACCTTCTCTCTCTCTTCACATCCAGACTTTGCATTTCCAACGAAGGATTATTCTTATTTTATCTTCTAAGAGTAATTTCTATTACAGTACAGTGCTTTTTTCATCTATATCTTGTTAGTTATTAAGATCGATTGAGAAATCCTATCAGGACTAGAGTAAATCAAGATGAAATGACACGAGACTCGGTAATTGTAGGTCTGTGAAAAGTAAAATCTATATCTGATAATGGGCCTAAGAAGTTATATCCGGATACAAACTTTATAATCTTCACAAGATCTATGATTTTGATCATTTTAACTAATGTAGAATTTAGATCAAGATCTAGATCTAAGTTACATGCTACATCATGCTTAACTAGTCTCAACGTCACAGGGTAATTTTTGTACTTAAATTGACCTGTTTCTCAATGAAGTGATTGAACAATAGAGTGGATTACGCTTTTTAGATTATTTATAATATAAGATTTCTAATTTTCTGAGTCAAGTGTGAGAAAGGCCTAAAAACCATGTAGAAAAATTATTTAAAAGCAGGGAAGAGCATCAAATATGTCATTTTTTAACCCTTTTAGTAAGGAGTACATTTACTCCTTTTCATTTAAAAAATAAGCCTTTTGAAGTCATGTACACTTCCCACAGGAGCTATTTTGGCAGCTCTGCTCTTTGTGAATTCATGAAATCCTGCATAATGCCAATGCCATCCAATTTATTGAGTCACTTTAAAGTATTGTAGGGCATAGGGTACTTGATTTAAACTGAAAAAGGTATGGAAAAAAGATCTTAATATTATTTAGAATTTTTCACCATTGAAGAATTAGAAGCTAAGTAAACTTAGTTTTTATCAGATTTCAAAGCTAAACCGATGAATGAACATTCACCAAAGACCGCATTATGTGTTTTGTAATGGATGGTGTATAAGGCAAAAATAAAGCAAGTCATTCAGATTTTTTGGGGCAGAATCATTCAGATTCTCTTTCCCTGGAGAGTGGCAGGTCTGGAGATCTAGTAGAACTATCTGAAAACAGAATTAAACTGATCTCTATATCTTTTGGACAGAAGATCTGAGTAGATACTGCTCAACCATGTTGACTATACTCTTGGTTCATTTCTTTCTTAAAGCAATCTAGTTTCAAGCTGCATCTTAAAACTGAGTTATGGTCAAACATTTACAAGAAACAAAGATTTGTTCTTGATCTTTGCACTACTATACATTTACTAATCAGCACTAATCTGCAACTGAAAAAAAATGAAAAAGAAATGACCCAAAATACATGGGCTCATAATTATAAAGATCAAAGTTTTTGATGTCCTTAAAAATAATATATTATTTCCATATTTTTATCCTTTCAAAGATGTTCATCCTGTGTTTAAGATTCATGATAATTATGTGGTTTGCAAGTGATCAACATTTTACACATTGATAAGAGGATTGCATTATTGTAAATTTAACATCCCAAAATTGATAAGAACTATATGCCCTCAACGGATTCAAATTGAGCCAGTTGTGCATATTTATATACCCCAATTGTTGAACCTAATGCTTCTCAATGCACCCGGTTGGGCCTGCTAACATTCCACCCCAATCATGTTCATGGGCCAGAAAGCAACCACAGCATAACCAGGAAGTCATGATTATTGTGAAGCTCTCTTTTGCCTGAATGCACAGAAGCTTATGCGTAGCAACAAAACCCGGATGTAGGGCTATGTTAAAACTGAAAGTAGCAGTTTGCAGCTTTCGATTTGGCCAATTAGAACGTTGTTTTACGGTTTTTGGAAGTTTGAGTATTTTTTTTTAACCCTAAATCTACCGTTGTCTTCTGAAACAGAAAAATGGCCTTTGATTTTCAGAATTCTTTGGCTTCTCAAAGCTTTTTAGGTGAAAATGGGGATGTTGGTGTCGATTCAGGTGATGAATCTGACATAGATGTTGAGGTTGAGACAGAGAGAACCAGTATTAGATCTATTAGGTAGTGAAAATGACAATACCAGGCCACAACCAACAGTCACTAGCAAATGGTCTGAGACTTTGAATGATGTGACTGTAGAAGAATTTTCATTCTTTACTGGATCTGCCATGTACACTTGTGTGAGGGATCCTGCTTTACAAATTCCACAAATACACAAATACACAAATGTATATAATTTTTTTTGCACAAAACATGGTTTATTACAAATTGAAGATGTGAACAAGGTGTGTTTTGGTTGAATTTTTCATTTTATTTATTTCTTTTTTTCCCAAACGTTGAAATTGTTGTGAGCATGCATATCATATATCAAATGAAAGAGAATTTATCTGTCTGTATAAACATAATTATTTAAACTAATATTTAGAAAAAAAGGGTGGGGGTAAGAATTATTTTTGTAACGTAAGTTTTTTTTTCAATTAGAGTTACTTCCCTCACCGTAGCATTTGGGCATTAATTGGGTCAGATCATAGTAAGAAGCATTGAGTTAAATGCCTATTTGTGACTCAAGTGTATCAGCCTTATGACGTAAAGCAATTCGAGTTGATCTTTTGTTACTCCTGAACTTTATACTTTGCTCTTGAGGTACCAAAAAATGATCAGTGGATAAAAGCATGGGACTGAATTCCTTTGCTTGAATCCTGGCTTGGATTGGAACTTACTTCACAAGCTCTGTAAAAAGGCTTCCTGATAGCCCAATAATCTTTTTTTGCACAGGTTACAATTACATAACATTTAGTTTTTGCTTCTGGAGATAAAATCAAGTAATTACAAGTAAAAATTATTTGTAAAATTGTGTCCCTGAAAAACTGACCACCTGGAAAAGGTACACGTTTAGGATAAACCTAAGGAGAGACTTTGCTTTACTTTTATTTTTGTGATGACTAAATTCTTAACATATGGGTTTCTCTTTCAGTCAGTGATGAAGACAGGCCGTTTGTTTGACAGCTATAACGGATTGTTCTATGAGCCCAACTCTTATCTTGCATCTGATTATCCTGATGATGCCAACTTCTGCAGAGTGAAGATGGAGTCTTTCCTCAAAGAAAAGCCTGAACCAGCACAGCTAGAATGGTCACAGGCAGGAATGGAATGATTCTAATAAAGTTTTTTTTTTTATTCTTTTGCACAGTTGTGGACAATATGGAGAGTATTATTTATTTCACTGTTATAATGTTAAATATAGATTATACAACTATATAAGTGGCAGTGCTGCTTGCAATATTTTTGATTTTATTTAAACATATTAAATCATGTAAAAGAAAATTTTGGAAGAATGATTTTTGCTCAATATGTATGTTGATTTGGTAAATGATTGTTGTAAAAGATGTGGAAGATGCAGGGAAAAAAATATAAAAGACTACTATTAACTTAAACCACTATACTGCTGTTTTAAAATTTGAAAGCATGCTGAGTTAAAATCTGCACAATCTGAGAAAACTATATGCTGTTTTATTTGCTCAATATTACAGAATCTGCTGGTCAGAAATATTGATGATGTTAATGTTTGCATAATGGAAATGCAAAAGATTTTGAAAATATGTCATGTTTGTAAGAGTGAAAGTTAGCTACAGTTGTGCCCATATAAAAAAAAATTTTCATTGAACAAAATAACCCCCTCGCCCTGCACACACACAAAAAGCTGTATATGAAATTCACAGAAACACATTCATTTATAATGTTGACAACATATTAGTAACATACATTCATACCAGGTTGTTTTCTTTGTAGTAGGGGAGGAAGCGTTCAGACCACTGGGTCATCTTGATGCATGAGCATTTCCAAAGTACTCCTCTGTGGTATGCTTTGCTTGCACTGGAACAGTCTGCGTAACTTATTGCTAATTTTTGCAAGTTCGCTTTTGTGGGCTGCATATATTCATCTGCAGGTGGTTTAATTGTGGCAGCTGGCAGATTTTGCTCAGCCAGTGCTTCAGCAATGTCCCTTTTAGAATGACATTTACCAGGTAGCTTGCATGGTCAATAGCTTCCCATGAGGCTCTCCAGAATGTCTACATGGAACTGTCTGTTTATTTTGTGTCTTTCGGAAGTGTATGCTCATTGTATAAAACATGCATTTAGGAGTGCTCTTCCCACTAAAGCAAAAACCACTTTACAGGTCCATTTCAAGGTCTTCCTTTCTTTGAGTTACGCATGAAGCTTGCACCACTTGTGTTCACTCCTGATCCAATAAATCACTTTCCAGTTGCTTTCCCTCTTGAGTTGGTGGTATTTTAATACGCTGCTGTTGCTCAAGTTGACAAAAGAACAAATGGCTTGCCAGGGTCTTTATATGCCATGCACAATGCAGGATGTGCCTTCTGTTGATCCGCTTCTTGGACCTCAATTTTGCTGCCACTGTCGTCTTTGATAGGCTTTTCCTATTAATTCTTCCGGAAATTTCCTATTAATTCTTCCAGTTCCCATGGCCAACGTTTGTTGTTTCAGCATCCATAAATAGCCTAGGGGAAGAGAAGTATTTATCAAGTACAAAGTCATGCCATCTAATGGGCAATCCATTTTCTTGCAATTGTCTCATTATTAATGCACGCATAACTCCCTCAGCCATCCCCCTACTCTGTGCTCCTTTATATATATCTCTCTTGGTAAGTCGTGTAGTGACGTCGAGCATCCCATACACAGCATAACTTTTGTTCAAATTGTGCATGTTGCTTGTTTGGTATATTTATTGGTGTTTGCCATGAGTTGACCAAATCTAAATGAACAGAATATACAAGAGAGACAAACGACTGTTCAATACTACATCAGGTGTTATTGAGTGTAATTTTTTCAAATATGGTTGAATTCCTCATGATATTTCACTTGATGAAAGAAATGCATAGTTTGCATATATATCTTGGCCATTTTGAGTATTGGTAAATCGAAAGAAATAAGTGGTCATGTACATCAGCTGAGTCTTGGCAACAAGTCTTTTTTATGTTTGGTATTATTGGCCCAGAAGAGTTCCCCTAACCAGGTGGTGCCTCGGACTGTCAACACGACACGAGACACTATCTGATGGAGTCACCAGGGAGAGCGTCTGCCGCCTGCGCTTGCACTTCAGCTAGCCAGGGCCACTTTGCGTATTGTCTGAGGATTTTTTGCCTATTTGGATAAGAAGAATAAGGGATACAGGCACGCAAGTCAAAGATATCGCCTTATAGTTTGCTGGTCAAAATAATGTGTCATGCTATTTTTGAAACAAGTTCAAGATGTCCACAACTATCAGTTTGACGTAGGAAGTTTGTAGGCATAGAACTTCATGGGTGTCACTTTTTTAATTTTTGGCGAAAGTAATGTGCTCGTAAACCAAACTTGTAAGATGATCTGGGATTTAGTAGACTGAAATAATGTACACAAAAGCCAAAATGTTGAAATAATGTGGGTCATGATGTGGCTCTTCTGCACCACCCATGCTATCTAGTCGGTCATTTAGTGTAACCATTATTGTCGCATGCATGTTTTCTATTATCTGGATTTAATTTTAGCTGCTTCTCAGAATTTGTGTAATGCATGATAAGTGATTTTTCATGTCTTGTTACCTTTGCATGCAGTAGCATAACTGTCTCGCACATAAAGAAAATTCAGAAGTCAATAAGCAAAGTTTAAATGTATGCCTGAATGCCATTTTTTCATTGAAAAATATAATTCAAGAATTTTTAAGAAATACTCAATTTGTTCAACACATCAGATACACAACAATCCAACAATTTTTTTTTCAAAGTACAAACAGTTGCTGATAATTCTATTTATTAAATTGGTTCTTAAATTTCGACATGCTATGAAATCTTTGATTTAAGCAATATCTTAAGTCAAAGTGATAGCACAAATTAAAATGGTTTTGAATTGAGCCAGAACTCAATAATAAAAGTTTTAAAAACAAAGAAGACATAAATTAAACTGATTTGTATCTCTGTAAATGTAGATTGAGTTGTTCATTTATGAGCTTATAGATTAAAATTAGAGGCGTTCCTTAAAGTGCCATACATCTCTCTCTTTTCTTTTTCTTGTCCTTCTTTCTATCTCTCACCCTCTCTCTTTATCTCTATTCCCCCTCCCCCTCTCTATCTCTCTCTTTCTTCTGCTTCTTCTTTCATACACACATTAAGCCCTGACTTGCTTTACTTACTCTAACACATTTTTTCAGCATTTCTCTCTGTCCCTCTGTCGCTCTCTGTATATGTCTGTCTGTCTGACGCTCTCTCTCTCTCTCTCTCTCTCTCTCTCTCTCTCTCTCTCTCTCTCTCTCTCTCTCTCTCTCTTGCTCCTTCTCTTCCTCCTGGCAATCTTATGAACTTTTACTACCTTTCTTTTTCAGCGCTTCTCACTTTGACATTTTTATGATATTTATCTTCATTCAAAACTCTGTGGATCCCATTTATATATTTCAAAGAGTATGACAGATGGATAACCCTTTAGTATCGGAATCTGTGTGTTATAACTTAAGGACCTGGAAGGAATGATCACTTTCAGGATGGGGTAACATTGTAATTGTCTTTAGCCTACAACTAAACGCGAAAGTAAATTATGAAACAAAGACTCAACTTTGTCAAATTACTGGTTGCAGCAAAAGGACCTTTTAACTTGTCATTTTGACGTGGCAAAGGGGATAATCAGTAGCATAGGCCCACGAGGTAGAGCCTCATCTCAGTCCAGCACACTACATTGGCAAAGTAATGGTGTGGCTGTGCTCCGCGCACACGATACCTGCTCGCCTGCCGCCTGTCACAGAAGGTTTTAGACTTATCTTTTTTGCGCAGTGAGCTTCACAAAGACTTGTGTTTTTCCTTTTGTTGCAGCCACACCGACACCAGTTTTTTTGGAATAGTTGATCTTTCACAATCTTTCCCAGAACACAGATGTCATCTAAGAATGTTAATAAAACATTCCAGGCAAGACCATTCAGAATGGCGCCCATAGCTCTAGAATATGTAGCTGGACCATTGCATAATCCGAATGGCATGTGTACAAACTCATAGAGCCGCTTCCTCGTTATAAATGTTGATTTCTCCTGGATTCTAGACATTACCTTGTATAGCATTCGTTCAATCTTCTATTAAAGGTAGTAGAAACACACACTTATTTAGTGATTTTGTTAAGCATAAGTTAATAATTAACTCCCCACCTCTCATTACCATGTTTCTTGTGGACCAACACTGGTGGAGCCGCCCATTGATAAACTGAAGGTGTAAAGCTACGTTTATAAAGAGCGCGGTCGTGAATGCGACCTCGAACGCGACTTTTTAGCAGTTCAGCCATTCGAATAGAGCGCGAATGCGGAAAACCGTTGACGGCTTTCGATACGGATTGTCTTTTTCTTTTCGTGAGAATTAAAATTTGGTCACTTGGTCATTATTATTGGAATCATGGCACAGGCGAAATCAAACACGCACGAGATTATAGCTTTGTATTGATACACACAGCAGCGTTTTGTAAATCACATAATTGTCAGTCCAACTTTCTCTCTAATTTCCTTCCAAATATCTTTCTTTTTGACTGTCTCTTTGTAAACTTTTTCAGCTTTGTGGAACAAAACCGAATTCTTTGCAACTTCTAAAATCAAAACTTACGTTTCATACATTGTCTCGACATCGGCCATACCCTACAAGCAAAGCAGACTAGCTCTGCATAACTTTTTCTTTGAAAAATCATGCCTACAAGTATCTATTTTCCGAAATGATGCAAAGGAGGTGGTACAAGCTGATTGGTTGATACAACTTGATAGCAAGAAAGCCGCCGCGGCGTTCTGAAAAATTCGCTCTTGGGGCAATCTCTGCTGTCGACCGCGCGAACACATATTTGTTCGCGTTCGCACTCTATTTGAACGGTTCCTCTATAGAATGACTAAACCATTCCTGGACGATCACCCGCGCTCGCACTCTATTTGAACGGTTCCTCTATAGAATGACTAAACCATTCCTGGACGATCACCCGCGCTCGCACTCTATTTGAACGGTTCCTCTATAGAATGACTAAACCATTCCTGGACGATCACCCGCGCTCGCACTCTATTTGAACGGTTCCTCTATAGAATGACTAAACCATTCCTGGACGATCACCCGCGCTCGCACTCTAATTGAACGGTTCCTCTATAGAATGACTAAACCATTCCTGGACGATCACCCGCGCTCGCACTCTATTTGAACGGTTCCTCTATAAAATGACTAAACCATTCCAGGACGATCACCCGCGCTCGCACTCTATTTGAACGGTTCCTCTATAAAATGACTAAACCATTCCAGGACGATCACCCGCGCTCGCACTCTATTTGAACGGTTCCTCTATAGAATGACTAAACCATTCCTGGACGATCACCCGCGCTCGCACTCTATTTGAACGGTTCCTCTATAACATGACTAAACCATTCTAGGACGATCACCCGCGTTCGCACTCTATCTGAACGGTTCCTCTATAGAATGACTAAACCATTCTAGGACGATCACCCGCGCTCGCACTCTATCTGAACGGTTCCTCTATAGAATGACTAAACCAGTCTAGGACGATCACCCGCGCTCGCACTCTATTTGAACGGTTCCTCTATAGAATGACTAAACCAGTCTAGGACGATCACCCGCGCTCGCACTCTATTTGAACGGTTCCTCTATAAAATGACTAAACCATTCTAGGACGATCACCCGCGTTCGCACTCTATCTGAACGGTTCCTCTATAGAATGACTAAACCATTCTAGGACGATCACCCGCGCTCGCACTCTATTTGAACGGTTCCTCTATAGAATGACTAAACCATTCTAGGACGATCACCCGCGCTCGCACTCTATTTGAACGGTTCCTCTATAGAATGACTAAACCAGTCTAGGACGATCACCCGCGTTCGCACTCTATTTGAACGGTTCCTCTATAAAATGACTAAACCAGTCTAGGACGATCACCCGCGCTCGCACTCTATTTGAACGGTTCCTCTATAGAATGACTAAACCAGTCTAGGACGATCACCCGCGTTCGCACTCTATTTGAACGGTTCCTCTATAGAATGACTAAACCATTCTAGGACGATCACCCGCGCTCGCACTCTATTTGAACGGTTCCTCTATAGAATGACTAAACCATTGTAGGACGATCACCCGCGCTCGCACTCTATTTGAACGGTTCCTCTATAGAATGACTAAACCATTCTAGGACGATCACCCGCGCTCGCACTCTATTTGAACGGTTCCTCTATAGAATGACTAAACCATTCTAGGACGAAAACCTGCGTTCGCGCTCGCACTCTATTTGAACGGTTCCTCTATAGAATGACTAAACCATTGTAGGACGATCACCCGCGCTCGCACTCTATTTGAACGGTTCCTCTATAGAATGACTAAACCATTCTAGGACGATCACCCGCGCTCGCACTCTATTTGAACGGTTCCTCTATAGAATGACTAAACCATTCTAGGACGAAAACCTGCGTTCGCGCTCGCACTCTATTTGAACGGTTCCTCTATAGAATGACTAAACCATTCTAGGACGAAAACCTGCGTTCGCGCTCGCACTCTATCTGAACGGTTCCTCTATAGAATGACTAAACCATTCCTGGACGACAAACCGCGTTCGCGTTCGGGTTCGCGCCCTGTATAAACGGAGCTTAATGGCCCCGGCCTTCAGCAGTGTTTGAGATGTTTCATCTCCTCCCGCACGAAACGAATCGGAGTACGACACAACTTCCGTTTGATATGTTTTGTATCCGCTGTACCCGTATTTTTTTTTTTTTACCAGTAGAGTGTTGAACTGCGATGAAATCACCCCGATCAAAACCGTCGCATGCAAAAATACCTGTATAGTTCACCACAAAATTCTGACATGTAATCTGTTGCTCAACCGATAATTTCTCCCCCGAACAATTAAACATGAATATTCGTAAATTGAAAAACCGGATAAAGACCTGGTAGCCGAATCTCAGTACCAGTTCTCTCTAGTTTTCTGGGTCTATAGAGGGAGGTGTTAACTTTGGGCAAGCAACTCGGTGATGCCCCACCCAGTCGCACTCAAGGAATCGTTGGTTTTTAAATTTAACCGTCGGCTTGTTCGGACATTCCGCTTTAAAGGGACCCGGTTCCCCATACCCAGAACATGTATTCCCTGGTGATGGAGCCCGATGCGGAGATATCGAGCGATGTTGACCTTTATCCAACTCACAGACTTTACCTTCCTCAGTTTGCAATGGTGTCAGTCTTTCTTTCCTCTTTCCCAAGAAGAAGATGTACTCGATTCCCCTTAATAAAAAGCTTATCCATCCTTGTCCCTCGCCCTTTAACTCAATCAAGACGTAAGGTTTTGACCAGCCGCGTCACTCTGAAATGCAGCAGTTTAGCCTATTCAAAAAAAAATGTTAAAAGAGAGACTTTTCAAGCAATTTCTTAAAATTTTTTTAAGCATAGAAAGAAATTAGTTTGTCCCTTGCTATCAATTAGAAACAGTACTATTCGGAATTTTATTATTATTATTATTATTATTTTTTTTGCAATTTTGTTCAATGATGGGATATTTACCCAGTTCAACTTTTTTCCCACCCGCCTACCATGCTTCTTTGAAAGGCAGTTACACACATAGTTTATACTTATCACAACCATAATAAACTTTAAAAAAAATGATCTTCACAGATATACTTAGCTGATTTATTTAGTAATATCCACTTTGGAGTGAACTATTTGGAAACGGGTATACAATGACTTTTTTTTTTCAAATTCCACACTTGGAAGAAGTTTTTTAGCTTTGTTTTTTAGTTCAGCCCTACTAACTCCAGCGTTGTCCATCCTAGCATGACAAACAAAACATGTTTCCCGCTTGTTGCTGATTTCCTCATCGGTAGGGCTTGGGAGGTGCCGGCCTGAGAGACGATCCAAGTCGCAGGACCATCGACAGCTGCTGCCACCTCCAGAGGCTCTTGACCAGGTCTTGCTCTCACAGCGAGAGAAAGACAAAAGAGTGCGAACAAACTTTTCTGGAAGCCAAAGCTTTTTCTTGTTTGTTTCTTAAATTTTTTATACAGGATGTGAGCCAGAATGAATGTTAGTGTTGGGAGATGGAAAGCAAGGTTTTTCCCCTCTACTTTATCGTTTTGCGATGGAATGGCACGTTTTTTGGTGTAGTCAATGACTGCTGTTGGTTTGTCTTGTAATACCTCTGGTCCTTTGGTGCAGACGCTTGCACATCCATTCTTGAAGGGCACCTCTGGTCCTTCACTGCAGACGTTCGCACATACATTCTTGGAGGGCACCACTGGACCTTTGGTGCAGACGCTCGCCTTTAGATTGTGTTCGAGCCTTGATAATGTAAATTTGGCGTCTGTTAGATGGGCCTTCTCTGGTGTATTCATTTGAATTATAAATATATGCTGCCCTTTTTTTACTTGAACTTCTTCCTTTATTTTATCAATCACCTGGGGTTGTGTTCTTACATTTGCATGCTATTTTAATTCTGACAACGGCTTTTGCATTCACTAATTGCAAGTACTGGAATATTCTAGCTGTGCAAGGAGGAGACTCTCTTTTCATGCCATTTTTATGCTTGGCATAATACCGGCTGAGGACCAGGATCTCTTCAGCTGGAGGTTGAGATTTAAGTTTTATCTGACATACTTTTTGTCAAGTCTTAACTGAACACACTATTTGCTTTGTCAATAGGTAACTCACCCCAGTTTTCCATTATTTTCTTTTTAAAACAAAATAGCTCGTGTTTGTGCTGTTACTTTTCCACGCTCCTCTGTCGTCCCAGAATTAGGATTTTTGTCCTTGGGCTCTTCTGTCCTCATTTTCGCTTGTGGTAGCAATGTAGCCATCGTCTCCTCTACTTCTTGGAACTTCACTGATAGTATCATTTACATAAGTTGTTCCCGAATTCGTAGAAACTTTTCGGTCTAAAAAGTCTGCCATGAAAAGAGGAGTCTTCACCTGGTAAGATGTTAGGTGAAGTAGAAACAAAACTGCCAACCTTATCGTCAGTATCAGCATTATCAGCACGATCACTAACATTATCAACAGCATCCGCCACATCATCATCATCATGCACTAGTATCAACACTGCTAACAACAGCAGCAGCAGCAGTAGTTGGATCATCATATTTGTCACCATCAGATATAAAATAATGTTGGACAAGAAAATGGTTGTGGATGAAAGCATTATTACTAATATAAATCATTGGAGTGAGTGAACATTTTCACTTAAGGATGGGTGCAGGGTCTTTTCGTTCTGACACACCACGCACGCGAATAATCCTAGAAAGAGGTTCGCTAAGAAAGGAAGCTTCTTTGGTCGGTGGACGGTACGATTGAATTGGCACACTTATTGCTGCACTGATGCCTTTGAAGGTCATCATGGCGCGATAGCTGAACTTAGTTGAAACATCCTGTAAAATAGTGTGAAAATGGTCAAAGACAAGACAGTCATCAAATTCCTTTTTAGACGGCGCAAAATAGGAAGTTGTCAACTCCGCATAATTATTTCACTGTGAAAAGTTGTGGGTAGGCGCTTTCTGAAGATCCTACCCTTTGTGCAATTGAAGCCAATTTAGAAACAATGCGGTAATAAAGGAAACTGGGTTCTGCGATGTGGCAAGGCGCAAATGGTCTTTTACATTAATTTTTTGGACCGCTCGTGAAGCGGTGCTTCAGCAAAACGGCCAAATCTGTCGCATCTTCCTTGAGACATTGCTGAGCGGTTAAGCAAGTGAAATAGTTTCTGCAGCTGATGTGTGCAGCTCTGCAGATGAACTGTCGCTCATAAAACGGCTCCAGTGTGGTCAAAGTACAGCTACCTCATCAGTTTAAATGCACAGCCCAATCCGGTTTCCCCGTTTGGCACTAAGCTGTTGTATTTTGCTCATGTTGAAAGATCTTTATGATTTCAGCACATCAAAGGTACAATTCCACCCAATTTTTACGTTCTACTTCAGCTTTCTAGGTTCGATCTGGCTCGTCTTGTGAGCACCTTTCAGAGCATTGTTGGCCAAAGAATTCTCATCAACAAATGTCACAATGGTCTTTATCTTATTCTTTGCCTCGAACACGACAGGGGATCTACGAATAGAGTCCTTCATCGCGGCATTTAAGGTATGGGCAAAGCAGGCTTGGTGTTACGTTTTTAAATGCTCTACGACATTTTCCTCGTTAACCGCGTTCTCTATAACTTTATTTCCAATGCCCCAAGTATAATAAAAACTACTGTCAGCTCAGCGACAATTTTTCCTTCAACCTTTGGTATTCTTGGTACATTCCAATCAATGTTTTGAACTGCCACAGACATATAAAGCTCCACTGTTCTCAAAAATTCAACATACATTGACAACACTTATATGATCAACTTGTTTAAGACCATATTAGAACTTCAACTTTTCACTGTTGTACAGGTCTGGAAGAAGGTCGTATTTTAGATGTTTCCTTGAAAGGACTGAGCATTTATGGTCCATTTTTTATGCATAAGTTGGCGGAAAGCTTTGTTTTCTACCGTAGACCATGCCTGCTTATTCGTCGTGATTAGTTGTAGAACACATGCATCTATTTCTCTATTCCCGGCGCTGGAGAGCTCTTCTATAGCTTCCATGGTCTTCTGCTTTGTGGCAGCAGCTTGGGTTGAAAGGGAAGAACATTCTGTTGTCAGAGTTGACAGGGATACTCCTTGGAGTGCATTGCCAGAACTTGATGCACAATTACATGGAACGGCACTTGTTTCAAAGAGTCAATTTTCCGAAAAAGGACATTTAGCTTCTGTCGCCTAAACCTTCAAGGTTTTAGAGTTCGCTGACGCGCTGGGCCTGGGTCTACCAAAACCTTTAATAAGGGTCCTCTTCAGGGTAGAATATTCCTCTGTTTCAGTGTAGTTACCGAAACTTTTTTGAACCCCCCCTCTGCAGTTTTTGACGTCCAGGGCGCTGATGACATAGTTGGATCGGTATTCACTCTCGCCGTGAGCCGTTAGTGCCGATTTGGGCCTCCACCGTCGGAAACCACACCTCCACTGGGATGTGGACCAGAGCTCCGCCATCCCAATTGACATTGCATTTCGTTGGTTGCTAGGATGCGTGGCGCAATTGATTAAGGCTGATTTTTTTTCTGGCAGGAAGAAGTGAGACTGAGATATAATGATAAAAAAGTCAAATTCTGGAACTAGAGTTTGAGAGTATATCGACGAGGTCACCAATTTAGGAGTTAATTACATTATAAAGTGTGTAGATCGCAAACTTTAAGCGGGTAATCACATGTAAATCGATTTGCATAGGGTTCTCTGTTGAGTCTCCTCCGTCATGGTGTATTCGTGTAGACGGGCGTAGTTCTTCAACCAGAAGTGAAATGGAACACAGACACACACACACACTCTAGGGTAAAGCGTGATTCTGGGAAAAAAGAGGTCACGCCCCTCCCTTCACGCTTATCTGGTATGGTGATCGAGTAATAGAATGTAAATGAATTTTAGGAAAGCTTTAAGCTAGAGAGAAATAAAACAAAAAATCCCAATTGTATTTGTCCCCTTGAGTGTGCCTCTCTCGCTGAGATAAGCGTGGTATAGCAGTAGCAGCTGACATGTCTACACAACCTCCTAGAGTGGATTTATCTACAGTATTAGAGGAATTGTGGGCCACTTGTCTTTGCTGTCGGTCTATGAATCCAGCTGTTTGTTTAGCTGATAAAGAATGGGTCGCTTGAACATGTTTTGCATTAAGCTGGTTGCTCAATCTGTACATGTATGTTTTTCGAACAGGGTTTTTGCTCAGTCCCTTTTTTTTCCTCGGGATGAAATACAGGAAAGTATATTAGGCAGTATAATACTGTAGCAATCAGTCATCGCAACGATCAACGTAACCAGCCAATCATATTTATGTGAAAGGCAGGAGTTAATCTGCGCAACTGTTCAAGTAAATGTTGTACTCGTGTGAAAAAACAAACAAACAAAACAAAGCACAAACCACACCATGGATATGAAAATTAATACATCAGCATACACCATGCTTTATAAAGATCTAAAGTCCATTTGATCCATATGAGAGAAAGAAAATGTTACTATTTCATGCTTAATGTACCGTAACTAAACTTTGCATATATATTTTTATACCATTCGTTTATTAACATGCAAATCAACCGTATTTAATAAACATGATCTGATTCTATCCCAGCCTCTACAAGTAGGGCAGCAGCTTAGCTATGGTTGGACTCAAGCCACCTTCAATTTTTCATTTTTTTTTTTCAATAGGCAGAGGAAATGTTTGATTTGTTTATTTATTGCTTTTTGCCTTATCAGTCCTTATCAGAGACCTGTAGGGATGTCCGTGGTCGAGCCAAGCAGTTCAAAGAAAAACCTGAACACACACAATGCTCAGAACTTTTTTTTTTTCTTTTTCTTTTTAAGCAGTGTTTAATCTTCTAGTTTCTGCCTTGCGGTTTCCATTTAATTTCATCTGCCTTTTGTTCCCAAAGAAAATTGTGAAAAAAATTTTTTTTTCTTTTTTTTTTTAAATGTCTGCACTGAAAGAATCTAAGAAGGCAATCAAGATGGTTGATACCTTGGTAATTCCGAAAGACTTAAAAACAAAAAGTCAGCTCAAGGCGTTATTAGACACTAAAATTAGCCTTTAAAAAGGCAGCAATCAATTTTATAAATACCTGGACAATGTTTCCAAATTTGACATTTATACATGGTCATGACGACTGGGGTTTTTCCATTTGTCATTATCAAACTTAAAGGTCGTCAATCAAAATTCTTTTCAATTCATTTTCTGAAAATGCATACGGTACAGCAATAGGAAGTTTGTTCCAGATTTTGAGACCAACGGCTCTAAAAGTAAAAGATCTATAGATCTCCAATTTATTTATTTATTTTTATTTTTTAAACTTTCTTGCTGGGAGAAACCATGAACGGTAGAATCTAATAGGGGTGCGCAGGTGAATAAGATTTGAAGGGTAGAAAGGGGCGCTTTCACTCATATATACATGTACATGATGGTGGACTTTTTTTTAATTAACATGACAAGAAAAGGCATGAAACCATTGAAATACTGTATTATACTGTCTATACCTTCAATGATAAAAAAACAACACCTATGACTATCTGCTATTGCTATGTATATTAATATTTTGAAAGCAAATGGTTCGCATGTGTGCAATAAAGACTAATGTAGCCAGAGTTACTCTTTCCTTTTCCTTTTTTTAATGTTGTTGAAAATTTGTTTTAGGTCTTTTTTTTTTTTTAGGATTGCGGCATCTATCTGTGAAAAGCTGAAAATAAATCAGTATGGTAGCTGGTGTTACATATAACAAAAAATCAGAGAGAAGTTGTCAAGATACCTAAAAGAATGGTATTAATAATTGTAATAGTTGTAATAATTGTATTTATGAAGTCTCAAACCAGTTATGCCACACCTGTTGTGTAACTTTCTCTAGCCAGCTCTTTGACACGCACTCTCTGTCGGCAGCTCGACTCGTATCACCTTGTCATGTATCCCACTATTGTTTCTTCTTCTTCTTCTTCTTCTTCTTCTTCTTCTTCTTCTTCTTCTTCTTCTTCTTCTTCTTCTTCTTCTTCTTCTTCTTCTTCTTCTTCCTCCTCCTCCTCCTCCTCCTCCTCGTTTTCTTCTCTCTCTCTCTCTCACTCTCTTTCTCTCTCTCTCTCTCACACACACACACATATTGTAAGCCCAATGAGACTGTTAATCAGCTTTCAAAGCTTTTAGAGAAAAATTAATGTTGATAGAAGAAGACAGTGTTTAGAAAATTTAATAAAGTTTTTAAACCCTTCCCGTTTTAGTTTTTTTCTGGTTCCATTCTCTTTCTCGTCCCTTTCCTCCTTTATTTTCTTCCAGGCAGGTTAACAATGTATAGACCGCCCACACCCTGACTCGTTTAAAATTAAAATACAAAAAGCGCCTATTCTGAAAATAAGTTGATTGTTAACTTTCTATGGATCCTAAAGAAGAGATTCTTGTAATGCAACAGTTTTTATTCTTCTTTTATCAAGAAAGTTTTGATCAGTCTCAATCATTAGCATTAGTGATTGACTGAGTATATGACGGAATTATTGTATCATAACGATAGTAAAACTGCGCCGGGTTCCACCGATTTCTAAACAGTGGGATTTTTTTTCACAACTATTCCTCTTCAAGGTTTAATTTAAAAAAAAAATATATATATATAATATAATAAGGTTCAGAACCCGTACGATAACGTAACACTTGAAAATTTGATTCGGACTATTACTTTTGTCAATTTATTCCCAATAGTTGCTAAATGTTTCTGATTAAAAAAAATGTCAAAACATCAACAAAGAAATGGACAGTTGATTTCTAATACTAGACCTAATGTAGATAATGTCATTGCAGCCAGATTTATACCTGTGCGTTAGTTCAATTAAATTTAGGTATAAGAAACATTCGGAGATACACACACAAAAAAGTTTTTCAATCTTTTAGAATCAAATATTTTGGTATTATTTACTCATGTTAAGTCTCATGAAGAGAAAAGTTTTTAAAAAAAATGTTTTTGCATAAAAACACATAATAAAGGTTGTCATCGAAACGGCGGTGATTTGAAAATTTGAATGCGAAACTAAACAGCAATGATTTCTATCACGTTTTTTTTTTTTTTTTATGTGTACCATAATATTAACTATTATCTTTTTTTTTAAAGTGGCATTCCCGCAAAACAGTTCTTTGTTATGTTTCCTCCCATTATCATATAGACCGATGACGTGACTTGGGTCAAAATAAACTTGAAATAACTTGAATAAAAAAAAAAATTAAGCTCAAAGGATTTACACAAGAACTTGCCATGAAGGGTTCCAACGCTACGCCTCTTTCCTGGATAAATTTACTTAGAACTTTTAGTTTTCAGACGTGTCGTAACAGGAGGATTCTGTCCCGCGCAACTGACTGATTTATCGTCTTGTATGTGTATCAAACTGTCAACCAATAGATTTATCTAAATGAGCCTCGAAACGAATTAAGACTCATGCTTCTTGTGTGTTCAATGAAGTCAACAATGACTGGCTCAGCTCGACGTGCCGCAAACAGAAAGTTTATTACAACATTCTTACAGAACCGTAGATCTAATATCTGCAAGTGAAGAGGCCAATAAGCTTAATGTTTCTTGAGGAGTGTTAATACTGTTATCCCGCTTCTCCCATCAAGTACTTCCTTTTAGCTGCAGTAAAAAACATTTTCCGCTCTAACTTGTTGAAAAGATGTTTATTAAGATCTTAAGGGTACAGAGCAGTAAAATTTAACGTTGTCTTGTGCACATGTAGTCAAGGTGTTAAAGTTATCTTTGAGTTCACAGAAATTACTGTATTGTACTTGGCTACGAGTGTAATGATACATTTCTACTTTATTGTTTGTAATATCTTCCGACCTGATCACTTTCTGTAGGTGCTCTTTTAGTTTGATTCTTTGAGCAATTATTGTTGCTCATTTTTATTCTAATATTATATATACACATATAAATTATATACATATATATATATATATATATATATATATATATATATATATGCCTGTCTGCCTGATTGTCTGTCTGTATCTCTCTCACGCTTTGTCTTCACTACATGTTCATCTATAAGTTCTCAAAGAATTTGCACGATTTCTATGTTTCTTTCACCTTCTATATCTCGCCGTACTCTTTCTTTCACTGTGATTTTTTTACCTCTCCTTATCTCTCTGGGAAAATCCTTTCTTTGTTCTCTCTCTCTCTCTCTCTCTCTCTCTCTCTCTCTCTCTCTCTCTCTCTCTCTCTCTCTCTCTCTCTCTCTCTCTCTCTCTCGCTCTCGCTCTCGCTCTGTAATACACACACACTCACCTTTCCCTTCTAAGTTTTATCACATCCGGCATGAAAGTGGACCATTAAACAAACGGAACCAGAAAATGCAATGATTGTTTAACAAACTTGAATCGAGTACTCGAGTCCAGGAGGTGTGAGAAATACTGCATTGAATCAGACACTTTAAAACAAGTTGTTTAACCTCACAAGATTAGGGAACTGTTCATTATTATCTTCAGAAGAAAACGTCAAACAACAATTTTCGTGTAACCATTCAATACCCTCTCCATGACAATAAAGTAAGATTTAACTTTCACATTTTATTGTGATTTTAAAAATAAAAAAAAGACATTTTTTTTCCTCTAAAAGGGCTTTTGCCTAAACGAGATGCTGATCTTTGTTACACCTATGAAGGAAAACCACAATAAATGTATTTGATGTTTAAACCCTCTAGGTATCAAGCCCATTTGATAAAAGATAAAAATTCCTAACTATAACGATCCCTTTCAGCCTTTCCAATGTTTCTGTCTTTTCCCTTTTTTTAGTGAGTAAAGGTGTTATGTTTCAGTGTTTTTCACCTTCTTATGGATCTCCATGTAACTAATGCAGAGAGAGTGCAGGAGGTGTCATGTTTCAGTGTTTTTCACCTTCTTATGGATCTCCATGTAGCTAATGCAGAGAGAGTGTAGGAGGTGTCATGTTTCAGTGTTTTTCACCTTCTTATGGATCTCCATGTAGCTAATGCAGAGAGAGTGTAGGTTTCCCAACAAACAAGCAAACCAAATTAATCAATGGCGAAAGGTGGGTCAAGCCGAAATTACGAACTAAGCATGAAAAACATCGAGCTTGGTATACCTTGTGCTTAGACACAGCCCCCCCCCTCCCCCCCCCCTCCCCCCTTTTTTCAACTGATTTTTGTTTTGGTCGAAATTTCTTTGAGGAGTGAAACATCCCTTATTTCAGGCGATGAAAGAATACCAAGAGCTAATATCGCATGAGGTGAAGAATCTTATAGAAGAATCGGAATGTGCACATTTTGGGGCTGAGCTAGATTTTCTTCAGATCGCCTGTAGATTTAGAATTTATTGAAATTGGAGTTATAAACCTAATGTCATGATCTTCTTTTGAATTTGAAGAATATAAAGGATGGTATCTTACAAATTAAAAGAAGATATCATGGCACAATCGCAAAAACTATGCTTGTTTAGAAAGTTATGGTTAGAGCAAACATTATGACGCTAACTCTATTTTTAGAAAAGTTCTTGGTCTACAATGAGGTGACGTGGAAACATATTTTTATCTCAGTAACATCATGTCAAAGTGATCAATGTTTTGTTGCCAGGCAATTAAACATGCACACTAGGTCCTCGCTGGAATTACAGAAGCTCTTGATAACTCGTTCCACCACTGGTCTTATCTCTTTAGCTCGAGCCAAGCAATCAATAAGCAATATATTGATAAATCAATCAGTGAAACTACCGTTAAAAAGATTGGAATTGAAAAGTAGAAAAGAAATAGAATGAAAACTTTTTTATCGTGTCGAAACAATTTAAAGAGGAGTGACAAAACCATATTGAAAGAGGTAGAATTACTTCAGAAGAAGACGGAGAGATAAAATTGGAAAGAAAAATATTGATAACATCCTAAAGAGCCTAGTAACAGTTAGAAAACAGTTATGGCGCCAACGTTAAATTACGAAAATGCCCAGGATATGCCAAAGTGCTTGTCAGTGCTTCTGTTTGAAATCTCTTTTCTATTGTCCCAGTGATGTGTGCTTCGACTTGTGAGCTTCAATCGAAACATCCGCACCTAGAGAGCTCCAGCTTGCAAAACATATCAGGCAAAATTTGCTTTGGAAACTCATCTTAATTTCTAATGTATCCACCGACGCCTAACATATCATAATAACTCTTTACACTTTTTAAAGTTACTTCAAAATTGCCGGATCATCATTTTTATTTTTAAAACTATGTCACTTCTCTAAATGTACTTGAAAACTACACAGTAAGCCTTTCCATACGAAGATCCTACAAGCATAACTCTTTTGAGCCATTCTGCTCATCGTTGAGATATGATGCAAAGTCGGTTTATAATGAGACACAAGTTTTCTCCCTTGACTTGCTTACGCCGTGTACCGCGTAGACACACCCCAAAGCTTTTCAGCCTTTTCGATTGGATGAAATCGATTGATTTATTTTCTTTCTAGAAGTTTTTGATTTGTTCCATGGATCAAATTACTAAGGTATTACTCAATACCCACAGGGGAAAAAGTTTTTTTTTTTTTAGTATATATTTATGGTAATAAAAATTGGCCCTTCTTGAAACTGATAACTTGGTAGCCTCTCAATGATAAGTTAATTTGAATTTGCTTTGGCAACATCTCACGTGCACTCGAGTTTTGTTTAGATCAGTTGCCCCAGGACAGTTTCCACCCATCCACCCCCCAAACTAAGAGTTGAGGGGGGGAAATTTATGCCGTTTGTCCAAAGGTTTCCTCGATTGCGCAATTATTCTCCCCATTATCCGATTTCAATTGAACTCTCAGCGCAACAAGTATCGGAGTTTATAAAAAAATACTTTAAAAAATTAGGATTTCACTAAATGCGGGTGGCAGTGCGTCCTGATGTAGTCAAAGTTCAAGAAGATAAGAGAAGACTAAAAAAAACCAAAGTGAGTGAGACCGAAACGGTTAAAGACATATAAACGAGAAAACAAATAAAAAAATTCCTTAATTGAGATTCAATTAAAGATTTTTCAGACCATTCAAATTGCCCAAGTCATTCACACCCAGACTAAAAGCTTACACGAATCTTCAAAACGGGTGTACACAAATTTTGGGAGCAATTCAGAGGGTTTTTTTTTTTTTTTTTTTTTTTTTGGGGGGGGGGGGGGGGGGGGGGGGGAGGGGATGGCAACTGGATCATTACATGCATGTGTTTTGTTTGCTTGGTTTTTTTTGGGGTTTTTTTTAAATAAATTAAAACCGGCCTGTATTTTACCAATCTTACACTGCGCCGATTACACTCGGCAATTTAGACAACGCGCTTTCCACAAGAGTAATGTCTCTATTTATAGAAGTAAATTTCACAAGAAAATCTGAAACTTGATCCCGCTGCATTTCGTTTTTTATATGTATTGTGATAAAGTTTACTGAATTTTAATCTGCCGAAATTAGTGTCTTACGAAGTAGGTTACAAAAAAATTATTAAAGAAAAGCTATTGATTTAGGCTAAGATGTGCATTTTAAAGTGCATTACATATTTATTGTAACTAATTGCTCAAAATTTTTTTGCCAAATTTGTCATGACGAAACGAAGAACATTTACAAGACAGTTCTCAGCAGTTTACAATTTTCAAAGCGGGTGGCCTTTTTAAAACAAATTATTGTTATTTTATAAAATTATTAATACACACACACACACAAATATATATATATATATATAAGAACAACAAATTATTTTACTTTAATGGAGTGAAAAACTGGATAAATTAAAAAGTTAACAAAAACTTCACCTCCTCCAGCGTAAAGACAAAAGCGTCATGGAAGCATCGCCGCCTTTTCTTCCGGGCAGGCAGTTGCGAATGTAAACCCCATTTCTGTTTCATATCTAAGATATCGACCAGATCTACTTATTGTCGAAAAGGAACCATAGAAACATTCATGTTAAGCGATTTTATTAACTTGCCACTTTTAATTTGTCTTGTATGAGGTACACAGATTTTGACTAGATCTAGAATAATGATAAACTTTAGCAATCCAAGGTAACCCTGTCAATTTAAAAAAATCAAGGCCGTGAATTTCTTTCTCTGTAATATGGTCTGAGCAGTTGCTCTTTTTATATTGTTTTGGAGGGCACCTTTTCACCACATCAGGCCAAGCACTACACTTATCTGTAATGGGTCATCAGCATAATGTGATTTCGGTAGAGAGATAAAATGAAAAGAGGGTTCTTACAAGATTGCACCTAAATTTAGTTTCATTTTTGCTTGAGATCCTCCTTCATTTAAAGAATGTCTACATGAAAACTTGAGAAGAATTTTAATGTCTCAAGGTTCTGTATACTTCAAAACTGCACTAGGAGTGGCTGTGGAGGAGATACATCGGATATTATTGTACAATCTGCTGTTCTATATCTTCATTGTTGTAAAGTTTGCTTTTCTTCGATGGAGTTTTATGGCTCTGGAAGATAATAGTCTGCTGTGTTTGTGAAGTTTGCGATTCTTCAATGTAGTTATCATCCCCACCTGTTTGTTTGAACGGTCAAATAGATCAGAATCACACGCAATAAAATAAAAAAAAAAGAAAGAAAGAAAAGTTATGGATTTAGGCTCAAAAGGTTCGTGAAAGTTTATAATATTTTTTATTGCAAATAATTCATCAATAATTATCTTTTGTCGAATTCGTTACGATGAATAAAAAAAAAAAAAAAAAAAAAAGAAAATTCTCCGCGATTTACAATTTTCAAAGCGGATGACGCTTTTAAAACAAATTATTTTGGAAAGGGTCATCCAGGTGCATTGCTCTAGATTATCCCAAACCCGTGGCCTTATGCCCATTTTGATGCAAGGTTTTCTTTGTTTTGCACCAGAATAGCAAATCCCCGTGACCTTTGGTTTATTCCTGTGCACGTTTTTTTTTTTCCCCCCACAAGTAGAATGGCACAAATCCGCAACCTTTGGTTTCATCTGGTGCAAAGTTGTTTTGTTTGTTTGGTTGTGTTTCACTACAATAGCATAAAACCGTGAATTTTGATTTATTCTGGTGCAAGGTTGTTTTGTTTGTTTGGTTGTGTTTCACTACAATAGCATAAAACCGTGAATTTTGATTTATTCTGGTGCAAGGTTGTTTTGTTTGTTTGGTTGTGTTTCACTACAATAGCATAAAATCGTGAATTTTGATTTATTCTGGTGCAAGGTTGTTTTGTTTGTTTGATTGTGTTTCACTACAATAGCATAAAACCGTGAATTTTGATTTATTCTGATGCAGGGTTGTTGTTTTTTCCCCGTCATAGATGTAGGCGTTACGAGATTACTCAAACTGTCATATTTCATTATCATAATTTAAAAAAAAATCAATAAAATGACTGTGAGACATCCATAAAATTACTCTGTAGATTTAAATACAGTACTTCAAGATAAAAAAGATGCACTGGTGTCAATTTTTCACACAGGTCTAGACCTAATATCTAGACCCAGCTAGAAACTAGATTCAGTGCGTCTGATTAAAACGCCCAAAGCAATGACGATTGATCCATCCACTTAAAATTGCTAGTGCTAGATCTTGAGATTTACAAAGTATATTCTTTATATTGTGACTCATTATTATTTATCGAAGCCAGTCTAATCAATGCCTATCCGATGCAATAGTGGCACCATATCGTAGATCTACATCTAGCCTATGACAAATCACCCACCAAATTTTGAATAATTGTATTGAATTTTTAAAGTCATTAGTAGTGGAGTATAGTTAACTGAAGGGCAGACAAACCCTCAAGTTCTTAAAGCACATTATAGTTTACCAATTGAATTGTATTTATATAGTTTAATTCCAAACCCATTTTAAACTTATGAGGCATGAAAAAGAAATATAAAATTTTTACTCTAGGATATATGAAAAGAAAATCTGTTCTGCACCTCAAAAAATTTTCAAAAAAAGAAAAATTGAACAGAATATAACCAGCAAGCACTGAGACACACACACAAAAATTTCATTTCTTTTTTATTTCCACCTTGTAGGTAGGTAGATACTCATTGCGGAATTTCTGGCACACCCAGGTCATGACTCCTAAGGGTCTCCCTATTCTTTTTTTTTTTTATTTTTTGCACAGCGCCAGGATTCGAACCAGCAACCTCATCTATTGATGGATTGCTGGTCTAGGCGCTATACCACTTCGCCAACTGGTCCTGAGATGGTCTAAGCATTTTTAATCCCCATGAAGGAACCTCTCATTTCTCCTGCTCCAGATCCACCGGGAACTATTTTCAGCTATTTCCGCCTGCAACTTAAGAGCTTTTGTTCTTTTCTTGCCACATACTGAAAGTTTAGTCAGAAGGTCGTAGACTGATGACCCTACGAATCCTCTGACATCAACCTCAACGGGCATCACCACAGATTTGTAGCTGGCATTTTCTAGCTCTTTGGTCAGGTTCATATATTTCTCTCTTTTGTATATGTGGGCCTCTTCCATTCTGTTTTCGTATGGAACTGTTAGCTCCACCAGTAAAGCATTTTAAAAAAAAATTCTGCAAATATTCTGAAAAGTGCATTAATTAATAAAAAAAAATGATTATCAATTTTAAGGAAACTTTTCTAGACAATATCCTATCAGATCATCATTGTTTACAACATGGGATAAATAAAGTTTCCACCATCTTTGAGCAAAACACCCATGGTCGCACCTGAAAATTACGAAAATACCCGGCACATCCCGAACTGCCTGTCCGTGTATCTGTACGTTCCCTAATTTGTGGCACTGACAGTGATAATTTAGTGACAAAGGTGAGAGGACAGATTAATCGATTTTAAGTTGAAAAAGAAGCTAAAAAGCGCTTAGTAGTAGAACGAAACTAAACAAGCCCGTAACGTCACGTTACTCTCAAAACCTTGCACCAGAATAGCCCAAAGGCTAGGGGTTTGGGTTATTCTGATGCTATGCACCTGGATAATCACTTCATATTCCAGAAGCAGCAGCAGCAGCAGCAGCAGCAGTAGCAGTAGTAGTAGTAGTAGTAGTAGTAGTAGTAGTAGTAGTAGTAGTAGTAGTAGTAGTAGTAGTAGTAGTAGTAGTAGTAGTAGTAGTAGTAGTAGTAGTAGTAGTAGTAGTAGTAGTAGTAGTAGTAGTAGTAGAAGGAAGAGGAGGAGGAGGAGCAATAGCATTAGATGAAGAAGAATATCAGAATGAGTAGAAGGTGCAGTAGTCGTGGTTGTTGTGCTTTCGATGTTATGAATAACAATGACAGGTGTAGATAAATACATTTTCTCTTATACATTGTGTATTTCTTCTATATATCCATGAGTTTCTTATGAACTGAAGAATATTTAAGCTGCCTAATACGGATCTTTGTCTATCACTCAAGAGTTTCTCTCTATATTTTCTTTTGTTTCATTTTGTTTATCTTGTCATTGGAGTAATGCTACTAGTTACTCTGTTCTTCTGTTGCGTTGATGGCTTGCAGTGATAGCGCTTTTAATGCATTGCAGATTGTATATCTATTCCTAGAGTCTCCAAGTTTACGTGTATTGAATATCAGTTGGAGAGGGAATAAAAGCCATGCATGAGTGTCACCGAGTCTTATGTGAATTAGTTAAAGATAGAGGGCAGTGCAGAAAGATTACGCAAAAAAAAAAAAAAAAAATAAATAAATAAAAAGGAAAAGAAGGTAAAGAATATTGTGCCTCATAAAATTGTAAAAATGACTCAGATATGCGACATCTGAGAGCTATGCGGACTGGTAAAGAAAAGCGAAAAATAAAAAAGATGATTGTCTCCAAAAAACAACAACCCCAAAACAAAACGAAAAGCGACAAATATTTTCTTGTTCTACCAGGATCAAGCATTGATCGTTACGCGGACTCCCTCACCGACAGAACTGTAACAGACAGTTATCAAATCATGAGGTTTGCACATGGCTTGCTTCAGCAGATCACGTGACTGTCAACTGCTGCAGCTGGCTCGCAGGTTTATTCTGAGCTCTGCAACTCTGTGGTCCCGCCTGTCGTTGCCAAGGATCTGGAAATAAAAATAATGATAAGACGATTTTTATTGGCTCTGGCTGGATATATTTCCCTGGTCGCCGCAGCCAGCTCTAGTTTTGTCGGTAAGCATCTGCGAGACACCAATATAACGTCACGCCGTTCAAAGAAAGTAACTCTTGGTGCAAGAAGATCAGAAACATTTAGCAGATTCACCAACATCCTATGATATTCAGCTGCGACTACTATCACAGAGCTGAAACTGAGTGAAACTTAGATTCGTAAGTCCTTCATTCTTCATTTTTCCTTTCTTTTTTTTTTTTAGTTGACATGCAGAACTTTGCTTGCAGCTTTTCAAGGGTTAAGCATAGAATTTTTTATTTATTTAGCTATGTTCTCAATGATTTCTTTATATCCCTGACGTGAAAGGTACAATTTCAATTTAAGTTAGGAAATCTGAAGACATTCGATTAACTTTACAGTTTCCATATTGATTGTTATTGGCTACAAATGATAGATACGGCATCACTCATTATCCCTTGATGTTTAAAAAATCTGGCTTAAATATATCACTAAAAAATTAATACATACATGTAAAGGTGGCTAAATTTAAAAAAAGTCCATCTCCCCACCCCTCACCCCTCCGATAAAAAAGATTTGTGTAGACTCTAAGATCTCAAATTCTTCTGAAATTCTCCTTTGTAACGGTTTTTTTAAGTTTCGCACATACAATTTGTTTTCTCTCCTAATGAAAAGCAAACTTCCAGGGACCGGCTTTAACTTATCGGGTTTATAATCTATGTTTTTGCCAACGTATTTATGGTATAAGTGTTTGAGTCTAATTATTTGTCTAACATCCCAACCCATAACACTCTCTCTCTCTCTCTCTCTCTCTCTCTCTCTCTCTCTTTCTCTCCATCTATCCGTGTAATTATCTATCCATCTATATTATACATAAAATAGCCCTGTTTATCTATCTACCTTTCTATATGCCTTTCTATCTTCCTCTCGATCTATCTACCTAATCTCAGTTGATAAAGATCACTACGACTAGTTTTTTTTTATGTGTGTGTGTGTGTTTTTTTTTATAGTATTGCTGTCTCTTTTCCTGGTACCACGGTGTCATTTCTCTGACTCTGGTTTTTGTTTTTAATTGATACATACATATATTCATTTCTTATCGTGTCATTTTTATCTTTGTCATTCCCTTCTTATCGCAAACTGAAAGATAGATTTTTCCAGATGACGACTATTGAGATTGTTTTTTTTTTTCTCATCAGAAGTTCTTTAAACACTTGAAACGCATAGACAGCTGAAGTATATCTTTTAAACAGCATAACATGACCGAAAAGAGTTTACAGAAAAATTGTATTGGTCTCTCCACAGTATAAAAAAGTGAACCAGCGTGACAACACCTAAAGACAAATCCAAGATGGCAACCATTTGCTTTAAACTCAGCCTCGTTCTGATTGCGGTGATCTTCCAACAACAGAGTAATGCTTTTTGAAAAAAAATCTTGCTTATAAAAATGCTAAAAACCCATTTAAGGTTTTTTGGGGGAGATTTAGAAAGTCTAATCTTGGCATTTTCTTTCCATTTCCTGTTGTTTTCTGGTAATATCTTTCAATAAATACCCATAATTTAGCCCATTTTAGCACTGTTGTTAAGGACTGTTGTGTTAAGTGTAGGCCCACAAAATAAGGAGCGCAAGATGACAAGATACATGGTCAAAAAAAAAAACAAAAAAAAAAAAACGATCATAAAACAAGCCGTGACAAGGGGGCACGGATCTTTCAAAATTGTGAAATTGGGTTTCCTGCAACAAGACATTCTCCCGGTAAGTGATAATGCATTTCTAGGAGTACATGTACAAATTATCGGCGTAATTCTTAATAACATTTAGGCATATCCCGAACGTCCTGCACATTATTTTGCTTTTGTTATACATCTGAGTTTCTTGGCTGCTGGTAGTGCATTGTTGTCTTGTCTATTAACTCTACCCCCTTCCCTCCCCCCCATTTTTTTTTTTTTGGGAGGGGGGGGAAGGGGTGTGAATCATTGACAACCATTTACTTTTTAACCTGAGTGTTTTTATTACGTGTTTTAAGAAAAAACTACGAGCAGATTGGTGAGAGAGGTTAGGCTAGAGTCGGCTGTAGTAAAAAATAACGAACACCATTCCATTCTATGGTTAACATTGGTCGCACGCTGTTTTTACTCTGTATAGGTAGTGACTACCCATATGTTATGAGCACCACCACTGCAGCTACTGTGGGCATGACTGCTACCAATTTCTCTGGTGGTTCAGCTACTACGTCTTCTATCTCGAGTAGTACGGCCACTGGTGGTTCAGCTAGTACGTCTTCTAACTCTACTAGTGCCGCCACTGGTGGTTCAGCTAGTACGTCTTCCAGCACTGGTGTCTCTGGCTCAGGTAGTCCTAGCGCTCCACTGGAAGCAGAAATTTCCGCAGACAAAACCGGCGAGGTTCGTGTCAACACTCAAGTGAAGTTAACCTGTGATGCTAGCAGTGGCTCCCCACCTTACAGCGGCTACCGATGGACGAAAGACAGCAAGTCAGTCGCAGGGCAGACATCGAAAAGCTATGCGTTCACGTCTGCAACAAAGGGGTCTGTAGCCGTGACATGCGCAGTCAGTGACAGCAACGGGAATAATACCACGAGCGACAAGTACACAGTGTTGTTTTCAGGTGAGGAGAATTTGTTTGTGTGTGTGTGTGTGTGATAGTGAGTGAGTGGACGAGGGCAAAACCACCAAAAGCTAAGTGCATAGCTGAAACAAGTTAAATTTCCCTTATTACCACATTGATCGAATTAAAAAAAAAATGTTATATCAAAATATTTGTAACAGCCCTCGGGATTTTCGCAATTGTATGTTAAACTGCATTTATTAAATTTGCTTGAAACCATAGACAGGAGTTCGGTGTGCCGCGCTGGTCAGCATTGATCAAAGTTTTCACATATCATAAAGCTATTGTTTATCTGCTCTCTCTCTCTCTCTCCCTCATTTATCTGAATTGCTGAGCCATTTCATAAGTTTGAAACTCCTACTGCTATAAAGATGTTTTTTTAAATTGACTAGTAAATTATGTCATTGTTGTATTCCTTGAATAGCGATTCAACCAATTGCGTTTGGGGCGAATTTTAAATGTTATTGCTCTGCTAGAGGTACAGTGGATTTGTCTGATTTATTTATTCAAAGAATTTTGCGTACGGTGTCAGCTTTCTTTGTGCACTCTGAAGTGTGGTTTTCATTTGGGCGTGGCTTTGATATGCCATTAAAATCATAGTCTGTGGTATGAAAGCAGAGCTAACCGTCAATATTGAAAAAATTATTACACACTAATCACTCATAGATAATTTCCAATCATCTTTCTGATCATTTTAAGGTAAATAGGAAGTTCTTTCTATCTGATATAATACCTGATTATTTCGACTCTTGTTTTTAGTACACGCCTGTTTTGAACAATATTGTTGCAGACCTAACATTATTTTTTTTTTAATCGATTGTAATTGTGCCTATCTCGTGATTGGAGGCCTTTATTTATTTATTTTTTAGTCAATTTTGGACCACCGATGAGGAAAAAAAACATAGCAAAGTTGTTTTTATTTTATTTGGACTAGTTTGTAAATTGGTTTGGAACAAACTTAGAGTTACAGACTTACACTTAAATGGTGTTACTGAAGTGTCACAACTTGTTCTGTCAAACTTAGAGTTACAGACTTACACTTAAATGGTGTTACTGAAGTGTCACGACTTGTTCTGTCAAACTTAGAGTTACAGACTTACACTTAATGGTGTTACTGAAGTGTCACGACTTGTTCTGTCAAACTTAGAGTTACAGACTTACACTTAATGGTGTTACTGAAGTGTCACGACTTGTTCTGTCAAACTTAGAGTTACAGACTTACACTTAATGGTGTTACTGAAGTGTCACGACTTGTTCTGTCAAACTTAGAGTTACAGACTTACACTTAAATGGTGTTACTGAAGTGTCACGACTTGTTCTGTCAAACTTAGAGTTACAGACTTACACTTAATGGTGTTACTGAAGTGTCACGACTTGTTCTGTCAAACTTAGAGTTACAGACTTACACTTAATGGTGTTACTGAAGTGTCACGACTTGTTCTGTCAAACTTAGAGTTACAGACTTACACTTAATGGTGTTACTGAAGTGTCACGACTTGTTCTGTCAAACTTAGAGTTACAGACTTACACTTAAATGGTGTTACTGAAGTGTCACGACTTGTTCTGTCAAACTTAGAGTTACAGACTTACACTTAATGGTGTTACTGAAGTGTCACGACTTGTTCTGTCAAACTTAGAGTTACAGACTTACACTTAAATGGTGTCACTGAAGTGTCACGACTTGTTCTGTCAAACTTAGAGTTACAGACTTACACTTAAATGGTGTCACTGAAGTGTCACGACTTGTTCTGTCAAAATTCATCTTTTGGCGAAGACAAAGTTTAGAACTACTCAGGGCCGACAACTCTTTCCAACCGAACTACTCGGGGCCGACAACTCTTGCCAACCGAACTACTCGGGGCCGACAACTCTTGCCAACCAGGTTCTTCAATGGGAATCGCGGAACTAATCCGCTTAACAACTGAGGTTTCTCTTTGTCGAAACTTTTAACTTTCGGAGCTGACTGTTTGCCCATTGCAGTGGAAACTTCAAAGCAATATGGTTAATGACAAGAAATGATTGTATGGAATCACAAAATAATCTTCTGCTTTCGAAAAGAAAAGTTTGCAAACACAATCTATGATCATGTTCAGACGATATTAAGCTGCCACCGACAAGATGTTCCTGTCTCTATCCAAACATGATTCTAACATTTTTGTATGTCGCCCATGTTTGTTATGTCACAGCCGCAGCAAAGGTTGACACGACCTTATTATTTTCATTCATTGAGTCTCTGCCAGTTTTAATGAAGGATAACAACCATTCTTGTACAGGTGCGAGTAGCCTGCCCTTGAATTGGAGTTGGAGCCTGGCCGTGGTGTTGTCCGTCTGCCTTGCGTCCATGACCTCTGTGACCTCATCTGACTAGCTTGCTGCCCGACTGTCTGGCTGGGGGAAGCAAGATGGTATGACATACACGTATATCCATGTATTGTGGTGGATTTCATGTCTGATAACATTCTCATTGATGCCTAGGATTTACTTGTATTAAGGTGCCTTGGTTTTAAAGAGCAGTCTGCGGTATAAGTGATAAGACTTACGTTTCAATTTTGCTACTGAACCGTTTGGCTGGGGAAAGACCACAACTATATATTGTGGTGGAATTAGTGCGTCGTAATTATTTACATTTATTATTAGGATTTGCTTGGGGTAAAGTGCCTTGGTCTTAACGAGCAGCCTACAGTACAAGTGATAAGACGTACGTTTCAATCATGGCTACCATCATTCAACTTGAAAGTATAAGTGATAAGACTTACGTTTCAATCTTGCTGCTGAACTTTCTGGCTGGGGAAAGACATAACTATATATTGTGGTGGAATTAGTGCGTCGTAATATTTACATTTATTATTAGGATTTGCTTGGGGTAAAGTGCCTTGGTCTTAACGAGCAGCCTACAGTATTAGTGATAAGACGTACGTTTCAATCTTGGCCACCATCATTCAACTTGAAAGAACGTTGAAATCTAAATATAGGAATTGCTTTTGTTCACAGGTCGCGATTCTTGTGATCAAGGGAGTCTTATCGTCAACGGGAAAACCCCATTGTTTTTCTACATATTATTGTTTTCTATTTAATCGAGAAATTTTTATTCTTATATTTACTTCTCTGTAAATTGTTATGAGATGAAAGATGTGTAAAATTATTTTAACGCACTTTTTCTAACTTTTTGTACACATTTTTTTATTTGCTGTAAAAGCTAGAACCAAAATTAGTATAGTTTCTTGGGATCAGAATTTCTGTCTAAGTATACTGACAAATTAGTTTCACAACTTTCTGTCAAAAACAAAACAAAGACAAACATCGCACGAAAAATGTTTTTCATTTCTGAATATAGAATCCCTTTGGAAGAAAATATATTTTGAATATCGTAAACACGAGATAAGAGACAAAAACAAGAACAAAACCAAGAACAAAGATAGAATAGACCAAATAGATATTGCTGCCCTTTTTTTTCCAATATTGATCAAATGAAAATCATAGGTATTTGTTTATTTTTTATTTTTCTACAAAAATATGTTCGTGGTTAGTACTGGCAGTCACTTGGTAAACAAACAAACAAAAAAAATCAGCTATGGAGCGTTATTTTATTTTAGCTAACGCGTTTGCTGCTATCACTTTGTCTATGTATTTCCCTTCTTTGTCTTTATATTTTAGAACTTACTCTATCGTAGTTTGAGATTTTCATAGACTATGTATACTAAAACCTGTATGAGTTGCTACCAAGCGATTCTGGATGTTAAAATTAACATGTCATCTGTTTGTCGGTCAGAGAATTTTCGTTACATAAAGAGGAAAAAATACGACTCAAGCAAGTGGGCAAAACAAATGATTGAAAGTATAAGACTATGAACCTTTTCCAGACATGGTATGATATATAAAATTAAACAAACAAGGAAAAACTAATCGATTCATTTCCGGTTTTTAAAAAGATTCACAGCAGCTGTAATAATCATACAAAAAAAAAAAAACAAAAAAAAATCAATACACAACATTATCTTTCTCTTAAGAAAATGACATTTTTGTCTCAATCGGTACTCAAAATAAAACTTAAAGGTTTCTTTACATCGCTATGGAGTGTACCACAGTAAATTCAAACCATGTCCGCAAAAAAAGGGGAGTCTTTTTATTTCAATTCTTTTGTTTCAATTTAATGATCTATGTTATAGACAGAGGCAGTGTCTTAATTATTGGGCACTCAGGATTCCAAATAGACCTGCAAGGTGCAGTCCGAATGCCTGTTGATCTGTGGACACATGGATACAGACCAAGAGTTGTGGATGGAATATAATTATGTCTGTGTACACAAGGAATACTACATATCTCTTTGTGTACACAAGCAGTAAGGATAAACCTGGTAAATAGACATGTCATTTTAGCAAGTGTAACCGTAGATTACCAGGAAACGAAAAACATTTAAAATCACAGAAGCCTTTTATCTCAATATCACCTGTCAGCGTGTTCTTCAATTAAAAAAAAGGGAGCGGTATTCTGGCCATGTAGCCAAAATAACTTTGGAAGGTAAATTATAAAGGAAAAGAGGGAAACAGAGAACAACTATTCTGACCGTGTAGACAAAATAAACTTGAAAGGCAAACTTACAAAGGAAAAGAAGGAAACATAACTCTACTATTCTGGCCATGTAGACAAATAACCTTGAAAGGTAAATTACAAAGGAAAAGAGGAAAACAGAAAACAACTATTCCGGCCACAATTGACAAAATAACCTTGAAAGGTAAATTACAAAGGAAAAGAGGGAAACAGAGAACAACTATTCCGGCCAAATTGACAAAATAACCTTGAAAGGCAAACTTACATAGGAAATGAGGGAAATAGAGTACTACTTTTTCCTGGCTGCATGGCCATTTTACACACTTCGTAAAAAAAATTGCTCTGTCAACTGGTTGACCGCCGAGAACATAATGTGTGAAGATGCCTAGACAAGGAATTTCATTACGTGTGGACCAGAAATCCTCGATATAATCATAATCCAAAAGTCTTCTAAGCTGCGAGGGAGGCACTTCTGTCCATTCCCGTTCATGGAGGGATCGGCCGTTTCTCACCTGCTGAGAAGGTACGCACGGTCTCCATGATAAAAGAATATGGTTTCGTTTAAGTTGATGTGTATATTCCAAGCTTGAGTAATATCTGAAACAAGGCAAAAAAAAAAAAAAGGGGGGGGGGGCATTTAGCCGATATGCTGTGATTATATTAAAATAATAGCCAGGGAAAGTGCCGAATTGACATGGAGTTGGCTGTGTTTATATAATAAAAAGATAGCCAGGAAAAGTACTAGAGTTGGTTTAGAGTTTGTTGTGAATGTATAATAGCCAGGGAAATTACTAGAATTGGCATGGACTTGGCTGTGATTGTGTAATAGCCAGGGAAAGTACTAGAATTGGCATGGACTTGGCTGTGAATGTATAATAGCCAGGCAAAAGTACAAGAGTTGGCATGGACTTGGCTGTGATTGTATAATGGCCAGGGAAAGTACAAGAGTTGACATGGACTTGGCTGTGATTGTGTAATAGCCAGGGAAAGTACAAGAGTTGGCATGGACTTGGCTGTGATTGTGTAATAGCCAGGGAAAGTACAAGCGTTGGCATGGACTTGGCTGTGATTGTGTAATAGCCAGGGAAAGTACAAGAGTTGGCATGGACTTGGCTGTGATTGTGTAATAGCCAGGGAAAGTACAAGAGTTGGCATGGACTTGGCTGTGATTGTGTAATAGCCAGGGAAAGTACAAGCGTTGGCATGGACTTGGCTGTGATTGTGTAATAGCCAGGGAAAGTACAAGAGTTGGCATGGACTTGGCTGTGATTGTGTAATAGCCAGGGAAAGTACAAGAGTTGGCATGGACTTGGCTGTGATTATGTAATAGCCAGGGAAAGTACAAGAGTTGGCATGGACTTGGCTGTGATTGTGTAATAGCCAGGGAAAGTACAAGAGTTGGCATGGACTTGGCTGTGATTATGTAATAGCCAGGGAAAGTACAAGAGTTGGCATGGACTTGGCTGTGATTGTGTAATAGCCAGGGAAAGTACAAGAGTTGGCATGAGAGCGTGCACAAATTTGTAAGATGTCATATTACTATCCTCAATCCTTAATACGAGCAAAAGTGCATGTTTTCTGCTTTGATTTGTGAAATAAAAAAGTTTTTTTCGAATTTGTTTTGTTTTTAATCACCCTATATAAATTTTTTTTCTTTGTCACGCCCTAGATTACTAACTTTATTCTCGTTTGTTTGTTCGATCTCTCTCTCTCTCTCTCTCTCTCTCTCTCTCTCTCTCTCTCTCTCTCTCTCTCTCTCTCTCTCTCTCTCTCTCTCTCTCTCTCGCTCATTCTCTTTTAAACACCTTCCCTGAGATTAACCCACTCTCTATGATATCTGTTTATACTCTCTTCTTCTTTGCCTCTTCCCCTACCCCCCCCCCCCCCCCCCAAAAAAAAAAAAAAAAAAAAAAAAAAAAAAAAATTCAGGAAAACCAGACGATAATTAGGTACCTGTTATCGCGTGTAATGAAACAAATAAAAAAATCGTTTGTTTTTCCTCGCTAAAACTGCGTCATAGAGCCGGTTGAACATCACTCGCTTATAAAGTTTTTACACTTACAGGGAAAACAATTTTAGTTGCTCCTGCAAAGACTGCCTCAATTACTGTGACTATAACTTCCTTTTCGCTGCTGCCATTGAACTCTTGTCTCATAAGCCATTTTATTACCTTTTTTTTTTTTTTTAAATACACTTGAATTACTGCCTCACTTGCCGATGCTGACCTTTGATGCCATGTATTTGAAAAAATAGCTAATCTTGCTAGAGCTGTTGCTTGTGAGATCTGAAATCCCAGCAGTGTTGTTAGTGTTTCTCTCTTACAAATCTTACAATTTCTTTTTCGCGACTTAGACTTTGAAGGGATCTAATACAGTTGAGTATGATTAGATGGATACCTCGAAATTACGAATTTACAGGAAGCCATGTGAATGTGTTTTTCTCTGCAAGTTCTCTCTTTGCGCCCTTAATCGTTTCGTGAACTAATACGAAGGTTGAGAAAATCTGGCCTCATATACATGAAGATACAAAGAAAATTAGGTAGGAAATAAATAAAAGCAAATTATGAAAGCTCGGTATAATGTTTTCGTTATCTCGATGGCTATCTCGCTTTGCATTATTTGTTGACCGCAGTCAAACAATGCATGGCATAAGACTCTGAGACAGGGTTAAGCCAGGCAGAATTGTTTAATAACTCCATACGAGACAATCTCACTAGTTCAAGCAACCTTCAGAACATGTCCTAAAATATTGTGTGAAGATTGAATGTTGTGTCGCTTCTTTCTTGGATATTGCTCTCACTCTCACTCTCAGCCTAAAAATGGTGGCCGCTGATGAAGGGTTGAGTATTTTAGTATCATGACTGGAACTCATCTGGATGAAGAGTCCAATGCGTCATTTAAAATTTTTTGTTCATCAAAGATATCACCTGAGGAATAATTACTTCAAGCTGCGAATGGGACCCTGATGTCAATTTGCAGGTCTGGGGTGCGTGTGTGTATTACGTAGGCTTATAGATGGCCTTGATATCTATCCTTTTACTTGCTTGATCCATATATATGCCCCCACTTATCTATCTTTATCTAGAATCAAGTCGGTGAAGACAAAAAAAAAAAAAAGAAAATGCGGGTGTGACGACTGAGAAGTTCAGCATCCAGAATGGGACTGTCACCCCAGTGTGATCAAAGGAATAAGACAAAGGCCTGATATCGTGATCCATTCAACTGATCATGGTGGAGCTAACAGTTCCATACGAAAACAGAATGGGAGAGGCCCACATCTACAGAAGAGAGAAATACCCGAACCTGACCTGACCAAAGAGCTAGAAGATGCCAGTTACAAAGCTGTAGTGATGCCCGTTGAGATAGGTACCTGAGGATTCATAGTGTCATCAGCCTACGATCTTCTGACTAAACACTCAATATGTGGCAACAAAAGAAGATAGCTCTTAACTACTTACTGAAATAGTTAAAAACAGTTCCCACTGGATCTGAGCAGGATAATTGAGAGATCCCTTCATGAGGATTAAAAATATATTTTAAGTTTAACTATCATGAGACCAGTTGGAGAAGTGGAATTAGCACTTGGATTAGCAATCCAGCCAAGATGAGGGTGTGAGTTCAAATCCGCTGTGCAAAATAAAAAATAAATAATAAAAGATAGCAGGGAGACACCAGGGATTTATGACCTGAGTGTGGCTCGTCCCACTTAGAATGTCAGAAGTTAAGGGCCGAAACACTTACTACAATGTGTAACGGGAGTTTCTTCTCTGGAGACTCTATTATCTAACTCCTCGGTGAGTTTCTACCTGCTGTACATGGGAATAGGCTGGAGGATATTCGGTAGGGAAGGAAAGTTTTCCTGGAACGACAGGTGACACCAGGAAAGACTTGATTCGAGGCTTCGCGGGCTAGCAACCCCTAGGCTTCTAAACAACCGCTTCTAGAACAGCTAAAGAGATATGCTCACATGATCCACTGAAAAAAAAAAAAGGGGGGGGGGAGAGTGATGGATCAATCGATGGCAATTAGATCATGACTGGAAACGTCCAACGGACTACGAGATCAGACCATCATATGGATAACCCAATTGAATGTGGCAGAAGGTTTGCCACCGAAGGAGGGATGAAGATCCACAGGACTAAAATTGGTTGATTGAATGCTTCGGCGGATCAACAGCAGCGCACTGCCCTGGGAGGTAAGACGTCGGAAAACCAAAACCAGGTTGAGGAGTCAGATGAAGAATTCCGACAGCTCATCAACGCTAAACGCCAGAAGATCAGTTTCCCAACCGCAAGCGCAAAAGAACAATGGGAAACTTTGGATAGCAAAATAGTTCTACAACTGGACAAGCTCATCGGGCAAAACACTCTGGAAAACAAAGTAACCATTTTCGGCGGCATTATCTACCAAACATGTCTAAATACCTTTGGGGCTAAATAACATCAAGTCAGAAGATAACCTAAGTAAAGAAAAGGAAAACGTGAAATGCAGAATAAAAATTTAAGGAAACAGATGAAACCAGGGGCTGAAGAAAAAAAATAGGCTGCAGGAACTTTTTTCGAGGTTTGACGGTGAGACACTCAGCACAATCCGCAAGGAAGAGACGAACCAGGAACGCTTCTTCCAGGTCGCAAGACAAATCTTCGAGTTCGCAAGACAACTCTTTCAGTTCGCAAGACAACTCTTCCAGCGACCAAGATCAGCTCGCTTTCAGTACAGTAGGAACAGCGGAGACCCATCTGAGGAAAAAAATATTCTGACCCAAATATAGAATTACCTCTAGGCTAATTTGCAGGCCTGATGTGGCCAGCAACTCCAGGACAAATGTTCAGTATCAAACCACCAAGCTTGGACGAAATCAAAGCAGTACCGGTAGGGCAAAAAGCATGAACCAAGTCAGCCCCAGGGCCCAATGGTGCAATTATCTACTCTTACTTTTAGTCTTAGATATAGGAATGATCGAAGGCGGTTGCACAAAATTCTCCGAGCATGGAGCAACCGCAAGACCAGTAAGAAATGGATGCCTGCTGAGGGAATTTATAATTATGTCTCCAAGGAGCAAAACTCAACTGAAATAAACCAGTTTCAACCAATCTCGTTGTTGAATGCAGAAGGAAAGATATTCTTCACAGCCATGTCATTCCGCTTAATAAAATCTCTCACTGAAAATGGATACCTAAATAGAAAGGTCCAGAAAAAAAGGCTTTCCCAGAGTCTCTGGATGCTTAGAGCATGCACCAATATTCTGGGAAGCCATTCAGAAGGCTAAATCGGAGAAACTTAACCTCGAGGTTATATGGTTGGACCTGGTGCGAATCGGTACCGCACCAAATGATTCAGCTAGCCCTGAGGATGTAACATGTCCCAGAGGATATACCGGTGATGCTAGATAAACATTTAAGCTGTTTCCAAATGAGATTCCTCACAAATAGCTACACTACAGACTGGATCAACTTGGAAGTTAGTTTGCCATGTGCTATACGATATCCACAGCTCTGTTCATCATCTTGAAAGCAGCGAGCCCGGCAAATCTAGTTGGTTGTTGCTACGTGCGTTACCCCCTTTGGAAGCATTCATGATACCACCATAATCTGCTCAAATGAAGACGGAACACGTCAAATGCTAGAGCGCCTCAACGTCTTAATTGCATGGGGCTGGATGAAATTCAAACCAAAGAAATCTCACAGTTTCTCAGTAAGGAAAGGTAAAATAGATGCGACCACGATGTTTACAAAAGCTATTCAGCAGATATCAACGGTCAGCCCAGAAACAGTTAAGAGCTCCGGGAGATGGTACCAGTTATCCATGAAAGATACCAGAAGAGAGGAAGAAACACTTGAAATTGCTACCAAATGCCTTCTAGCCACCAGTAGATGTGGCCTTCAGGGTAAACTCAAAGTTTGGTACTTTCAGTTCATGCTCTCCTGTGGCCACTGCTGGTCTAAGAGATCTGCTCAATTACAGTAAAGGCAATAGAGGCTAGGATCAATACGTTCACCAGGAGACTGTTAGGAATACTATCGTGAATGGGGCAAAGCCAGTCTACTCTTCAACTGACCATAAAGACGAGTAGTAAATGAAAAATTGTCGAAATCGTACACCAAGCCAAAGACAGCCTTAATAAGATCTATTTAGATCTAAATCTTACCTTTTGATTTGAAGCAAGCTGCTGTTAATATCTTGGTTCTAGATCTAGAATCTAAGCCAAGCAACTTTTTAAAACTATTTATACTTAAATCTTAGTCTCTGAGATGTAGATCTATTCCAGACGTTTTTAGAACCGTGGCCGCCTACTTTCAGTTTCATTTCTGTCATCTCTGCCCATCTGTGCTTGCAGGAAGCAGTTCTCACATTCTCCTTTTTTTTTTTCTTTGAAGAAAATAAAAAAATCCCATTTTTGCCTTTTATATTTCAAAGACACTATTTTGGTGAAAAATAGTATTACCACTCCAATCTTCAGGGCAGTTCCCAACTTAATGCTGTATAGGTGGTCTAGAAATGTTCGGTTAGATGATCCTCACTTTTTGTCTAGCATCATTATTAAGAGATTATATTAGATAATCAAACATTTCCATTATAAGACTCAGAACCTAACTATAATAGTCAGTTGCCAAAAGGTGTGCCATTCTATTATTGTGTGTTTAAATGTCATTTATTTCCGTTTCTATCCAACTGACAATTTTAAAGTTGTTTTTAAAATATAGAGAATGTAAAAGAATAATATGAAACACAGGGGTTAGACAAAGTTCTGCCTATTGTTGAAAAGCAGAACTTGAAACCAGAAATTTTGAGGAAAAAAAAAAGGAAAAACAGATCCCTCTCGGGGAATTTGGTTAGAGAGGTCAATTTCGAGCCTTAAGTAACAATCAATTTGTATTTTTATTATTTTATCTCTTTAAATACTTCTATTGGCACTGAGACCGTTCAAACCAGCGTGATAAAATCACATTCAATAAAAATCTGTGTAATATACATCATTCTTTGTGTCAAAATCTCAGGTGATTTTCACCAAGCCTGCATCATCATAGTTCACATGAGGCCATTATCTTCGTTATAAATTAAAATCGCAACAGTTTATTAAATACATTTAAACAAAAACATTGAAGCAAAAGCCTATTCCTAATATCTTCGAGTCTTCAACCTAGATCTAGTCAATTTCGGGTCAAAAAATGATGTTCCTTACAAAAAGGTGTATGGTAGCCTCAAGATCATCTACGTGCGCAAGTTCGCTTTTGAAACAAGCCTGAGTAGAGAGTAAGAGAATAGGGATTTTCCAATTGCGGTAAGTTTTTTTTTTAACTTAATGTAGATAACAGCTTTGTTTATAGTATCAAATTCGTTTTCTATGTGATGTACGTTACGTTGTGCTTTAATCTGACGTACATTACGATAAATCATCTGTTTTTAGACCATAGTATGACCCAACTTATTTTCGTCTCAAATGACGCGCGTATCAGTTCCTTTTGTGTGCAGACCTACATCTAAATTGAGCCTAACTTTTTGGTGCATAAAGAAGTTTAGCAGCAAATTGCTTTTTCTTGCATGTGATGTAAGGTTAATGTTAACACACAAATTGTGTTCAGTTCACATACAAACTTAGATCTACATGACGTACCTCACTTGACCCCAGTCTCATGTGCTTAATTAGTGTCACAATAATTTTAATTCTTTAGATCCCCCTCCCCCTCCTTGCCAGCTCCCACTTCACCCTCTCTACTTGTAAGACGGTCAGTCGCCTTGTATAAGATGCTTTGATGATCTCTGCTATAATAGCACTCTGATATAGCAGCACCACAAAAAAGTCCTGCTTGTGTTGTTATATCAGAGGTTTACTGTACATTTATACTACATTTCTTCCTAAACACAATTTAATTTTCTACTTTCCTTTGCATTCCTTAGGTCATCTGTTGCTATTTTTTTTTTTTTTTTTTTTTTCTAATTTTCAGACGCTCTAACTACTTGACTTTATTAAAGTTTGTTGGATAGAATGACTCGTTTAGCACTTTTTGTCACCGTCTATAATATATCAGTATGTTACAAAATTATCAGGAATTTTTTTTCTTCTTTATGAGCAAATAGTTTATTTAAATAAGTCTAAATGATTGCAAATATCAAGTAATTGAATATTTTAGATCATTTCTATAGACTTTGAGAACTTTCAATGTTCTGAAATTTATATGAAATGTCCTGATTTAGTGATTTAGGACATGATTAGCCGTTATTTATGCAGATCACAAAATGCATCATTTATTCTATTTTTTGATGTTCTGTATTTTTTTCTATGGTCTGATATGTTTATTTACTCATAGCGTTTTACTAGTTTTGATTGTTTAAAACATTTAAACATTCCAAGGGTCTGGAAAAAAAATGAAGTAGAAGTTTTTTTCCAATTTTGTTGTCAAAAGTGATGTGCGTTATAAAAGGATGAAAAGTTCTTTCTTCTTATTTCGATCGAACATTTTGTACTTCAAAACTTCTACTGTAAAATATATATTTCAAAGACTGGATTTGTCTGCTGATATAATTATTATAACCATAATTGTAAAAAAATATGACAATAAAGTGGAAGCGTTATGTACGTCATTTGAGCCGATTTAGACAATATTGTTGTAATTTATCCACGATCTGTTGCTGTGCTCATTGTGTCTTCCCTTTGAACCTTTCAATCACTTGTGAAAAATGATTAAATTTACATGTAGTTCGATCAAGTTTAAACCACAAATATGGGTGATTGACTTATCTTTTTAGTGATAAACATGATGTACATCACACTTGTGACCAGATTACACAATCTATTAATTATCAACATCTAAAAAACTTTGAGAGTTCTTGTCCCATAACTTATAAAATATGATCCCTCGCATATTCGCACACTATTTGAACAAAAAATCCATGTTTACGTTAAATTTTAAAATCAGCCTAGATTGTCATTTTGATGTCACAGTTTTTGGCAACTGACAATATACACGATGAAACACTACTTCAAAACGTAAAAAGTGAGTAAAATGACTTTATTCGCTCAACTTAAATTGACACACTAGAGGTGTGTCTTATCATAATTATAATGGTCGTTACACTTCTGTTTATTCCAATCACAATGCATATAAAATTATGCGAGGAAAACAAAGATAACCTCTTTCTTTCCTCGTATTCCTGAGAGTATTGAGGGGAAAATGGGCAAATGTTTCATCTTATATAGAATTCAGTTGATGCATTTCAATTTCACTGAAAGGAAAAGAAGAAGGCAACATTAAAAATTATGACCTTTAAAAAAAAAAAGAAAAGAAACAAAAAAAAAGTATTGTGCACGAAGATAAAAATTCCCCCTGTACAGCAAATACGAAATCACACTCGCTCATCCACGTTATTACAATAGCGTGAAAGAAACAGGCACATCAACATTTAACAAACATTTTCATTAAAAATAAAAGGAAAAGAAAATAGAAATGAATTAAAAAAAAACAAGAAAAGAAAAGAAAAAGAATTTTCATGCCATGAAAATGACGTGGTAAAGAGAGTTTGTGATAGCAAGCTTTTTGACAAAAGGTTATATTTACAGACTATTAAACAGGTACCTTATACATGTATACACAGAAGTGTAAACAGAAGACATCAAGAATGTCAAAGAAAAAGTGTACACCATACCACTATTACTAGGCAGGTTTCGATGGACTACCTTCGGCTAGACATAAGATAGATAGATGATAAGATAAGAAAGGTATAGATGAACAGATACATAGAGAGAGAGATAGAGAGAGAAAGAGAGAGACAGAGAGGGGGGGGGGAGAGAGAGAGAGAGAGAGAGAGAGAGAGAGAGAGAGAGAGAGAGAGAGAGAGACAGAGAGAGAGAGAGAGACAGACAGACAGACAGACAGAGAAGAGAGAAAATGCAGATCATAAGCATGGAGACAGACATACAAAAGAGATTGATAAAAATATATGGATAGTAACATGAATACTAGATAAATCATAATAGAAAAAGTAAGAGCACGTAAATTAAACTCATGCTGTGATATAGTGATATACTCAAATAATAGGTAAACAAAATTAAGAAGAGTACTCGCCGGCGGAAGATTTTTCATTTTCTTATTTCTATGGACAGAATTCGCTATTGTGACTCATGATCATGGGTAAAAGTACTACAACAAATTAGGCACATGTACTCGTAGTATGAGTACTAAAGATATTGGAGCACTTTTATCCATAATCACATTTAAAATGGAGACAATTAACCTACTGAAACACTCAAAAGGGCGGGATTGAGAAGTTTTCGTATAAAATTCCTTAGTCTTGTATTAAATGCATAGAAAGCAAATTAAAAGCATGTCTATTCAATGCATATCTAAATTATTTCTAGGAAAAGGTGATGTAAGAAGATGAAAAAATCTCGCACAGAAGCAAAATTCACTTCGCCCATTGGATGACCTGAGGACCCATTTTTCAGAAAAGACAGCAAGCGATACAATTCTGAATCTTATCCGATAATTTTCAACATTCTCTAATTTAAGTCTATTATTGTACAACTCACCGCTATAAATCTGTGATAAACATAACAAAAGCTGCTCCATGTTTTTTTAAAAATCAATCACTGCATGAAAGTTTAAAAAATAAGATAATAAAAATAACATTAAGAGATCAATATTTGATCTAAACTCACCGGTGTCTCTTTCGATGGCCACCTATTTAACCAAAAACTGACATGGGCTGAATATAATACATGAATATAAAGTTGTTACTAGCTCAGTCCACTGTAAGTGTAAGCGGTGTTTTACGGGGTAAAAGACATTTGAATACATGTATAAAAAAGTTCACGAGCTGTTAATAAAAGTTGCATCATCATCGTAATAATCCGAGCCGACTGTTTCCAGGTATTTTGCTCCTTGTGCAGTGTTGGCACGGCCTCGCAAACTATTGCTCAACCATTATGAAGATAGGCCGTCTTCACCCTTAGAGTGGAAGGGATGGGAAAAGGGCGAGCAATGAAAGTACCATTGGCTGCAAACTAAAGAAATTGAGCATGACTACAAGCCTTTGAACAGAAAACTGGCATGATTATGAGTACTTTGTATTATTTTATCTTCAGAATCAGTCTTATAAACATTCGTTCTCAACGCTTTTACTCAAGTGATGGACACAGCTTCCTCCAAACATTGATAGACTCAAGTGATGGACACAGCTTCCTCCAAATATTGATAGACTCAAGTGATGGACACAGCTTCCTCCAAATATTGATAGACTCAAGTGATGGACACAGCTTCCTCCAAATATTGATAGACTCAAGTGGTGGACACAGCTTCCTCCAAACATTGATAGACTCAAGTGGTGGACACAGCTTCCTCCAAATATTGATAATGATAGAGTCAAGTGATAGACAAAGCTTCCTCCAAACATTGATAGACTCAAGTGGTGGACACAGCTTCCTCCAAACATTGATAGACTCAAGTGATGGACACAGCTTCCTCAAAACATTGATAGACTCAAGTGATGGACACAGCTTCCTCAAAACATTGATAGAGCTGTTCAAAAAATCAAATGAACCATTACCTTCACGGACAAGCAAATTATTTTCACTCCGTATTGAAAACATCATCCGCGTTACAAAAGTGTACAGTATTTAAAAATTCTATTTCAAAATATGGTGAAAATATTACCCGTATTCTTGTAGTACAGCAGAAATTGTAAAAATATAATAATTTATTGTGATGTAGCCAATATTCATGTGCATAAAACCATCAAAAGTAAAATTAGCAAATCACAGAGAAACTGTGTAAAAACACACACCGTTATTTGTTTGTATAATACCCGTTTCTTTGTTGATTGTGAGAAAAAAAAAAGTGATCATTGTATTATAAACAGATAAAATTACTAAACTATTGGGGACAATTTACATGAAAAATGCTGATGTCCAGTGGCATAGTGATATTTCCTTCACGGTTCTTTTTTCAAGCCCACTCTTATCTGAACTGCTATATAATGGACTGATGAGGTACAAAAAAAAATTAAAAACAAAATGAAAACAAATCCAAATAAAAGAAAATAAGAATGGAATAAAATTAAGAAAAGAAATAAAACTCGATTTACCACTTGTGAAACTTAATAATTGAATAAGATTGAACAAGTTTTTAAAAATTTCATTTGCTTTACAATCTACGGCTAAATAGAATCTAGTAAGTAAGAGCAACTTACATGTATACATAAAAATGACTTTAAGAGTAATTGTCTGACACAGATGAAGATTTTACCGCTCTTTGAAAAGATATACAAAATTACATCTCCTTGAGCTTTTTTTTTTACCTTTAATAGATCACCTTTATTTTTTTTTCAATCTTTGCACCATTCTAGTCCATGTGTTCGCTGGTATATATAGATCTAGAAATCTAGGTCGCATCAAGTTCAAGAACAAGAACTCTCTAAGCCATTCTATTTAAAAAAAATAAAATCGTCTGTTTGCTGCGTGAAGAGAGCGATCTCATTAATGCCTCTATAAATAGCAGCATTGTGGCACTCAACCTTAAGCGACATCTCATTTCAACGATTAATAACAAAATCATGACACACACACACACACACACATATATATATATATATATATATATATATATATATATATATATAGATAGATAGATAGATAGATAGAGAGAGAGAGACAGAGAGAGATAGATAGATAGATAGATAGATAGATAGTTAGATAGATAGATAGATAGATAGATAAATATGCATTGCTCTTATCTGTATGGGGTAAAGAGCTTTAAGATTGTAAGAATGGTAATAAAACGCGTTTAATAAAAAAAAAAATAATGAGAGAAATGAGGATGGATGAGGTTGTGGTGGTGGTGGTAGTGGTGGTGGTAGTGGTGGTGGTGATGGTGTGTTAGAGAAGAAGCTGGAGGAAGAGGGGGAGAAGATGAAAAAAAAAGATGATATAAAAGATGATAAAAATATCAAAGAGGAGGGGATCAGAAATAGAATAAAGTTAGCAAATTAATGAGAAAACGAAAAAAAAAAAATGAAGAGCGAAAGGAAGAGAACAAATAAGAAAAAAAATACGGAGGTGAAGAGAGGAAAGAATACAATAGCACAGGTACCGAATTAGAAGCATTCTTTGTGAACCTGATGTGAAGTTAACTATGGAGGCTAGCAATAACAGCATTATTTACACAGATAAGCACTGATAATATGCAATGAAGACAAAGAAAGCATCATTATTAACCACTTTTTTTCACCGGGCATAGATTCATCATAGGTTAAAGTGCAAAGTTAAGAAGATAACTAAAGGAATAATACCACAAATTTACCAACATTTACGAAAAAAAAAGGAATTTTAAAACAAACATCTTTTTCTGAATACACATGTATTAGTGGCATTCTTAAGAAATAGAAGAGAAAAAGGGTCGTGTGAGGGGCGATAAAAAGCGTTCTTCTAATAAACTGTACGACCATGACTCGCTATAGAGTGGGGAAAGATTGTAAATAACAATTTTATTTTTGTTTTGCTTCAATATATAGCAAAAAAAAAAAAAAGTCGATCTTTTCATGCTTTTAAACATTTCTAGCAGACTGACTAAACAGCATCTAAAAGTGAAATACAATTCGTTCAAGTAATGATATTGAATTCGACTTCATCATTCTCATTTAAATTTTGATATTAATAAAATAAAATTAGAACAAGTCTGGATATTAAAGTTTTTTACGCTACATAAACATCTCTTTGGTGTAGATTTGAAGTAAATGGTCTTTAGTTTTCGTTCGATTTGCAAGTTTGAAAACATTCACGTTTCTTCAAGCGGAATTGCCGTCCGATGTACAGACTTTAAATTTCTTAAGTTGCTTCATCTTTTAAAAGAATCATTTTACATAACGGAGTCAATATAATAAAAGGGTTTGATGGAAGAAATATAGCTGGACATAAAAAAAAAAAAAGATTGTACCTATTTCATGCTATGATTACCACGTGACTGAAACAACATTTCTGCGGGAAAATAATGAAATTCACAGCAACTGAACATAAAACTCAAAAGTTCTTAGTCAATTGTAAGGACTCATGAAAGCTTGTAGTATAAATACTTTTGGACGATAGTATTCTCTCTCTCTCTCTCTCTCCCTCCCTCCCTCCCTCTCTCTCTCTCTCTCTCTCTCTCTCTCTCTCTCTCTCTCTCTCTCTCTCTTTCACGAAAAGAAAAAAGTTTTCTACCCTAAGTGCTCAACATTCCTTGATAACATTATACTCTGAAACTGCGGCAATTGAATGGCAAAAGAAAGAAAAAAAAATAGGAGTGACCCGAAAATGATTTATGCATCTCTCAAACCTGATTGTGATGGGTCTATTAAATCTTAGATAGCACAAAAATATTGGAAAGATTGAACGTTGAATTTGAGAATACAAAAGAAAATTTTAAATTTGTATCCTGTTTCTTAAAAGATAATTATAGGTTGTATTTTTCAAAGGATAAATATATTAAAAGGAAAGAAAAAATTTATCACTTGGCAAAGTATTTCCCACACCATCTAACATTGCAAAACAAAGTCTTTTTAGCATCACTCGTCTTTAAAATATTCAACTGGTTTCTATTTGATACTAACAGCAAAATAGCAGTTGACTATTTTTCCTTTTACATTAAAGCTGTCAAAATGCAAAGCAAAAAGCAAAAAAATACATAATATTATTTACAAAAAGTAAAAAAAAGTATTTGTATTAAAATAAGCCCATTGTTACAAAACAGCCCCTGAGTGAAAGGGCTGTTTGTTTTTTGTCTTGTTTTTTTTTTTTTTAATACAAAACTATAAGAATATTTTGAAAACTTGAAATATTTGGGAAAAATACTGTGTCCTTTAAAACATAAAAATACCTTTTTTGATCAACTATCGACGACCCTTTAAAAACTTGAGGTACCTCTTTTGAAAAATGACTGCATTCCTTGAAATATGTAAGCATCGCTTCAGATCAATTTTCTACAATCACTTTAAAAAATGTCTTCAGAAGAATAAGTAAATTGCCACTAGCAGTCCGAGTCAAAGATTCCCCAACCCCTCCCACTCGCCCCCTTTTCCAGCTTCCTGACAAAATCTTTGCCTAACCCTCTCAACACACTGATATCTTCCTCTTCATTTTCGACATTTTTTTTAAGGAGCCTCACAGCAGACATCACATTTCGCTAGCTCTACGCCTGGCCTCACCCAATACGCCTCCCTCCCAATCCAATAATCTCCGATGGTCTCCAGTGAACACAAGAAAGTGGACATTTCTGTCAATGAATATCAGGCCTACGCTGGAGTGATTTGTTCTTGGTACGATTGTCCTGCTGCTGAACGACCATTATTTCTCTCATCTCATTACTTCTTTTTCATTAGTTGCTAATTGACACTAATGACTTATATTTGAACGTATCTCCTTCTAAATTTGAAACCCATACCGTAAGTCAAAATGAGAAAAAAGTTAAACTGATGCTACTAATCCTGAACATATTATTAGCAAAAATAAAAAAAAAAATATATCATAATCAACATACATGGAGCACATAAAAGTTATTAATTACTTGAATTGACAAATGCAGTGAACGAAATTTAAAACAAAGGTATGTATTTCTAGATAAAACCTAAGAAATGAAACAAGTGATCTGGCATAACCAAACGTAACAATAACAAAAGACATATCAAGAGGGGTGAGTCAAACTGTAGCTGTAACATTGCAGGGACAGCTGCATCGATTCCAAACACATTGTATTATGCTAGTCTCTCACTCTACCAACTACAGAAACAAACAATAGAAAATAATAGAACATGATATAAAACTTTAAAGTAAGATCAAGAAAAGAACATGAAATCACAGGGTTGAATGAACCACAAATTTGTGTTTTTTTAACCTTTCGAAAACGGTTGAAGGAACGAAATGATCGATGTTAAAAACCAAAAAAAAACAAAAAACTTAGCAGAGCAATCTATGGCTTAATTGATGGCAGCTTGGCAGAATTCTATTTCACATCCACTTGGTGTTCTTGCTCAAATTAACTTCACAACGTTCCTTTACTGTTTCAGCCCACAATAAAAAGCGAGCATTTATCCAATATTCTAAGTTGAGTAAACTTTCATCTCTCGCTTTCTCAAAAACTATTATAAGTAATGAAAAAAAAAATTGCCAGGGGCGTGTCTAGTTCATTCAAAGTGATCCTGCAGAAAAAAAAAAATATGTACAGAGGCAGATATTGCGAGCTTCTCATTGTTAATTCAGCCTTACTCACATAATTGTTTGCTTCTTTTTTATACATATAATATAAATATCCGAAAAAATATTTAGTTCACTTTTTAGTATTTTTAATTCACAGCTCAAAACGTATCGATTCAGCAAAAATTGTCATAAATTTAACTGGTGTTGCTTGCATTCTGTTACTTAGTTTTGCTTTACTAACAGGTAAAAACTTGTTTCCAAATTAGTCAACAAAACCTTTATAAATCAACATACACTGCTCCTCTACTCATCATATACACTGCGATATTCTTAGCTGAAAACAATTGTTTAGCAAAAGATAGTAGTTCTTGTTGCATTTGCCTCCTTCTTACAGCATTGTTGTTGTTGTTGTTGTTGTCATGGAGAAAACTTTGCATTGTTGTAGCTGCTCTTTGAACTGGCTCTTTTACACTCTTTCATTCCTCTCCTCATCTCCTTACATGTAGTCACTAATGTTTGACTGGTTGCAAAATCAAATTAACAGGTCCTGAGTGAAGCTGCCTGCTGATGTATCCTATTACTACACGTCAGGACTGTCTGAGATTGCAGGAACATCTGGTCACGAGAAGGCATCCGCCTGTGGAGAGGAACCCACAAATATTATGACTCGTCTATCTTTATAGGCCTTGAACTCAGGAATATTAGGGATCGTCTATCTTTATAGGCCTTGAACCCAGGAATATTAGGACTCGCCTATCTTTATAGGCCTTGAACCCAGGAATATTAGGGATCGTCTTTCTTTATAGGCCTTGAACCCAGGAATATCAGGGATCGTCTATCTTTATAGGCCCTTAACCGAGGAATATTAGGACTCGACTCGCCTATCGTTATAGGCCTTGAACCCAGGAATATTAGGAACCGTCTACTTTTAGAGGAACTGAACTCTGAAATTTTAGGAATTGTCTATCTTTACCAACGTTGAGTTGTAAGAGTTAAAGAAGGTTTACAAAGTTACAAATTACTAAATGATAACATAAAACAACAATTTGTGTAGTCTTTGCACAATCCTAAATTCGCATGTTTTTAAAGCAATTATCAAGTTATCAAGAAATGATTGTAAAAGAAATAAGGTCTCCGTGTATCTGAAACAAAAGCATTCAAAAAGCTTGAAGTAATACAATTTTCATGAAACATTAAATTATTTAGCCTACCGGTTACCTCATTATTAGATTTCAAGTCCATAAGAACCAGAAACTGGCAAAAAAAAAAAAAAAGCATTGTATTTTCAGTTTCTGTGGAGCGCGTGCTTAAAAACACCTGTATGAACTATAAAGCACCAAAAATGAAGCTGTAGAGCCTGAATTCTCAAAAAAAAAATTTTTTTTAAAAAGTGATATGATTAATGTCCCAGTAACGCTAGTCCTAGACACTGTAAGGCTTTGTCAAGCCAAGGATAAGACTCCTAAGACACGACCAGTGTCCCACCGTTTGACTATAAAACGCTAACACCCGTTAAGACGCACGGATGCTCTGAGGAAAATTCTGCAGACTTGTAATTTGTCGGATTCAGAGTCTGCTTACCTGGTTAAGCATGAGGCCTGGTCTGCCATTTATGCTGCCTCCGTTCGCCATCTGCATCTGGTTCTGTTGTTGCTGTTGAGGAGG